>JACVVK020000027.1:642500-705000 GCA_018292915.2 Batillaria attramentaria | reverse complement strand
CTGTTACCATGTGTCATATGTCAAACTCGACCTATCCGGTGTATTATGACTGCATTCAAGGGCAAATTTAACGATTAAAAACTGTCAGAAAGACATGCTTCCTGCACCTGCTTGACTATACTAAATACATGTCAAGGTCACAGAACAGTGTGCTATAATACTAATGAACGTAATCACGGTAATGTCACACTTCGTCAGTGCTGGGTCCTTGCAATGATCACTGCAGCCTTGGCAAAGAAGCACAGACGTCAGTTGGTACCTGAAAATGCTAAACTTATAGGCAGGTCATTTGAGAGGACGGGTGAATGTTTGGGGGTTTAACGTCCTTTTCCGCCGCTTACGGATTTTATCAAAGACAGGGCAACGAGACAAGGCCGGAACAAACATTTGGCTCCAGCCGGGATTCGAACTTACGACCCGAGCATTGAAAGACCAACGCTCATCCGCTCGGCTATCCCGGCTCCCCCACACACCGGGGTGGTCGAATGGTAGAGCGTTGTACTTCTAATGCTCGGGTCGTGAGTTCGATCTCGGCTGGGGCCAAATATTTGTGCTGGCTTTTTCATCGTTGCCCCGTCTTTGATATCACCCTATGTGGTGGAAAAGGACGTTAAACCCCCAAACAAAAAAAAATGGTTTCACTTTTCTGCAATGCCAGAAAAAGTGTTCCACGTAATCAACTTCATCACATAGATCACTTTTATTGGTGCTCCTCAGTCTCATTTTCTGCAGTAAAATGTTTGTGGGATAAATGTTACGTAAGATTTTCCAGTGAAGTAGTCTTAATCTGGTTTCTTTTGTGCAGTTAATAGCGACTGAGCAGTGCAGACTGCCTATGTGTAGACCATAATTATTTGCCATGCAAAAATCGAACGGAACAAGGCACAATTGTGTCTAACTTTGACAACAATAAGCGTACATCTTTAGGGGAAGTCTTCGTCTGTTTCGTGTCTGCTAATGTTCATGTGTCAGAATTGTCCTGTGCTGATCTTGCTCTGAGTGCAGTACAGGGTGGGTGTTTGGGAGTTTAACGTCCTTTTCCACCAAATACGGTTGATATCAAAGACGGGGCAACGATGAAAAAGCCAGCACAAATATTCGGCCCCAGACGGGATGCGAACTCACGACCCGAGCATTAGAAGTCCAACGCTCTACCATTCGGCCACCCCGGCTCCCCGAGTGCAGTACAGACAGCATTGTATTCAAATAGTCTCATAGGACTAGGGCCTACTAAACGACATATTTCCTGGAATGGGAGAATGTCTCCATTTATCACAATGTCACGAACCAGATAAATATGCTTATTTACCCAGTCTCTGAAAATTAACCTACGATTTCTATAAACGATGTGAGCATTGATCCAGATCATTTTAAATCTCTGATAGGGATAGTGGCCTGTTCTCGTAATCGGGATTTATTGTTCAGCCAGCATGTGAGTACAGTTTTCCAAAAATCAGACCTAATATAATCAAGGCCGGTGAGGCTTTTGGCGGTTAAGTTTGACAGAAAGCAAGACAGGTTTACACCAAGTTTTGAGAGCAAATAGCAGGGGATTGCTTTCCATTTTTCGTTCGTGTTTTCCATAAATTCTACAAGCCCAGGACAAAACAAATGAGGTTTGCATATATCTGGAGGCCATCTCCCTCACCAATACTGATTATAAATTACTTGCAAAATGCTTGGCCAGAAGACTTGGAAAGGTGATTTCAGATGTTATTGATGATGATCAAGCTGGTTTTATTAAAGGTAGAAAAATTAGTACAATGATTAGACAAATCGATGATACAATAGAATATTTAAACATTATAGTCATTGATAGACCAGGAATTCTGTTAGCACTGGATTATCGTAAAGCGTTCGACTCAATTTCCAAAGAATATATGATCTGGGCCTTTAAACGCTTCGGCTTCGGTAATAACTCGGTGGGTGGAGGTGCTGATTGCAAACACTAAAAGTAGCATTAACTATGAGGGATGGATCTCCACTGGTTTCTCAGTGAAACAAAATCAGATGTAATTAAAATATTAAAGGCATCGAACTTCCGTTGGCAACTGGGTCAGTTTCTCCGCCTCAAATCCGTCATAAAACTGACTCTCTTTGCTGACGACATTTCCATGTTCTTACAAGATAAAAATGATCTTGAAAATGCCTTGATCATAATTCAGGATTTCTCTCTTATCTCAAACTTGGAGATCAATAAAAATAAAGTTGAAACAATGTGGCTCGGATCTAAAAAGAATAGTGATGAACAGTGTTGTGGGATTTACTGGAAAACGCGACTAAAGATAGTTTGTGTTTTTCTTCAGGGCTTTGAGCCGGCTTCAGCTCTAGAAGAGAACTGGTCAGGGCGTATCCAGAAAGTTCAAGAAATAATAGGTCGGTGGTCACGGAGGTATTTAAGTTTAAGCGGTAAAATCTGCATTGTATAAACCTTCGTGTTATCCCAGTTTATATATCTTATGCAGTCCCTGATTGTTCCCGAGAAAGTCTTGCATAAACTCAGCACAAATTTGTTCGATTTCTCGGGAAGAAAAAATACACCAATAGACGCTAAGACGGGCTTTACCAAAAGGTTAAACGGACTGTTCTTTGCAACGCAACAGAACATGCGGGTTAAACATGATAAATGCTAAGGATATGCAGAGTATAGTCTCATTATTCCCAGATCTCCGTGGGGAACGGGGGGGGGGGGGGGGGTAGCAGTTCCCGCTTTCTGCATTTCCATTTACAAATCATTTCAGCGACCTTTTCTTTGAACTGTTGCAAGCCCTGCAGCGGTTAGGTGTTGAAAACAAAGCAGCAAGTTGCTCTAAACGATGTATGTGTGTGCGTATAATTATTGCGAAAATACTGTTGTAAAATTTGGTTGAATATCTTGTAAACGTTTGTAAATTTGTGACGGAGATCTTTAGTACGAACCCTGCTTGATTTTTCGAGCATCTGTCGGCTGCCCCCCCCCCCCTCCCACCCCGAACCACTCCCATTCCCCCCACCCCCCACCCCCACCCCCAGAGCAGAATACGTCTTGTGCCTGTGAGACAAACTTCACGCGCAGACGGCACGTGTCTCGCCTTGGAGTACGTGTTAGAGAACATGCATGCATACACAGCCGGTACGCATGTTACATTTTTCGTTGTTCACGGCTGTGTGCTAGTAAGTACGTCAGGCAGCGTTAGTTTTTTCTGTTTTTACCATTTGTTCACAAATAATATTGCTTCTAATTCCAGTCATGCATAGGGGAAGAGACTACAGGTGTGAAGTAGCTTTGTTGCGGTCCAAGGTCTGCCTGTTTCTGGCCTGTGTGTTCAGTTTAATGGTGAGTACTTGGACGTAGGAGTCAAACACGAGTTTTTTGTTTCTGTTTTTGTTTAGTTGTTGTTGCGATCTTAATGGAAACTCCGAAGTTTCATGTTAATGTTTTTGTTGTTGTTGTTGTTGTTGTTGTTGTTGTTTTTCCTCTCTAAGGATGTGGGGAGTCGGGGTGGCCGAATGGTAGAGCGTTGGACTTCTAATGCTCGGGTCGTGAGTTCGTATCCCGGCTGGGGCCAAATATTTGTGCTGGCTTTTTCATCCTTGCCCCGTCTTTGATATCACCCGCATGTGGTGAAAAAGGACGTTAAACCCCCAAACACCCACCCCACCCTCTCTAAGGATGTTTGTGTGACATGCTATACCTTAATTTACCCATAACTTCTGATCATTTGGATTTTCTGTCTTCAGCTCACCCTCTCCGTACGACAACAGAGAGATTATACAGGTAGAAAACATTCAGGCGACTGATGCTCTTGATTGACATGTTCTTACGAAATACCCACTTAATTGGTGAGATAGTTCGCGTAAGAGGGGTGGGGTTGGTGGCTGGCAGGTTTACGTTCTTTTCCAGCTTATATGGGTGATATCAAAGACGGGACGACAAGAAAAAGACCAGTACAAATACTTAGCCCTAGCCCCAACCCCAGCCCCAGCCGGGATTCGAACTCGGGTAAGAGTCAGCAGAATCCATCTACAATTCTTCTACACAGAATCTACCGTGAGTTGGTGAACGGAACTAAGCGTCGTGGTTTTTTAAACCACTTAGGTTTGTTCACCAAAAGCTGTAGATATGTCCTACCCATTTGCAGGAACCATCCATTGAAAACGTCACAAACGTACGAAGTATGGATCCAACATCAGGACTCCCTTCTACGCATGTGACTCTTGGTGATCCTACAACAGACGCTAGACGGGGTCAGTCTGCTGTGGACTCAACAAGCGCAGAACACGCGCAGAAAAGTCCTCACTCAGTTGTGGTATCAGCCTCGCAACATGAGGATAGAGCAACAGCAGACTCACAACATCAGGGTAATATAGCGACACACTTACAGCTTGTAGACCTGCAGCGTTCCGAACTAACGCACAACTCAAGTAGTGAAGAGACTGATATCACCACGACCTACGCCCAGAAAGTCATCTTAACGTCCGACAACATAACGCAATGTCTACGTGACAACGCAAGGTACAGTCTGAAGACTCACAAAGCACACTTTTCTCTCGAGACACAAGGACAGTTTAGAAAAGGCTGGATGTGCGTGGTGGAGGTCGAGTCACCACCTGACCACGTGATGCACGTGCAATTGAATAATACATATTCTTCCGTCTGTACCATCCGGGTCGTGGTCTACGAGTCTACAGAACAACTGGCGGATATGACGTGTCTCTACGAAACCGCCGAACTGGTGACACGAACACGTAAAGTAATCATTATGCTGACTGTGAGGGTTGACATTGATTGGGACATGTACCTCAGCCTGCACCTTGTGGTGACGGCGCGCCATCAAACTTCAATACCTCAGCTTGAAGTCCAGTATATATCTACCGCAAGAGGTATGTCGTCTGACATGTAACTTGTCAAGAAGAGAGAGAGAGAGAGAGAGAGAGAGAGAGAGAGAGAGAGAGAGAATATTGTCGTAGTCGTAGCATAAGTAGTAACTTATGCTCCGTTTTTCAGGGTATGTACAAACGCCAGGGTGGGATAAGAAGACGAAATACCCGGTCCTCATGGATTCCTGGGTGGAGCTGTCTGTCCCCTTTGGCCACACGATCATGGTCAGCCTGGCGGAGGTGCAAGTTGACCTTAGGCAATCTCTACTTTACCTCGACGTCTTGAATTGCACTGAGAGGTGGGTCACAGTTTGATTGATCAACCTCCATTCATTGTGTAATCGCTGGAGGTTTTCGAGGAGTTTCAAGGTTGAATCCTTCCTCCTCAGACAAGCACACAAACGAAGCCAGTGAATATTTTGTGCTTATGATAGATGTGCTCTGACTCAGATGTCACAGCTGCTGATATCGGACCCTGGTACGGATTCTTCATGCGCGCCGGTGGACGAGTCTTACCCACCAAGAACATCAGGACGTGTTTGTCTCAGAGGACCTATTGGGTAGATTAACTGGAGGCGGTCGGTGGTTCAGTGGTTAAGAATTTAGTCACCAATGCGAGAGGTCAGGTTCGAGTCCCACTCGGGGCGAAGAACGTTTCTTTCTCGTATGCGGCACCGTACATTCGGGGTCGACCGTCGGGGGTTCTCTCCGGGTACTCCGGTTTCCTTTGATAATGTTCAGCCCCAAAATTAAAAAAATAAATGCAATTCTAAAAATTCCGAAACTTAAATTGCTGAGCTGGCCCTTCGCACCATGTGATTGTAATGTGTTCATGTTCAGTGTGTGACAGAATGCGTATGATTCACGTAAGCGTGCGTGTTGGGTTTAGCTCGCGGCGCTTTGAGTCAAATATTTGGGATAAAGCGCCTACATTAATGCGATTATTATTATTATTATTATTATTACACTCGCGCACTTTTGTGACATCCACGCTTTTTTGTAATCGGGGGTTCGATAAATTATCATCCATAGCGGCCTTTTTTTTTTCTTTCTTTAATCTCTCCTGTGGAATAAGTGTCCGTATTGTACTAGTACTTGAGAAATCATGTGACACAGAGCACGACATCACATGACAATCACGCATGGTTATCTGCAAAAAGGTTCTTTCTTTCAGACAGAAAGAACAGAGATACAGCCCTCTGGGCAAAAAAAAACAAACAAACAAACAAAAAAAAACAAACACCCATCTTCATCGATGAGCAAGTACATGCATTACTACTCTTCGGGGAGAACTCGCTCCCTGTGTCATCGACGACGACACCATCGACGACGAAACATTTTGACTCGGCATATCGGTGTTTCCGACTTCAAAAGCTCGTTGTTCAAGTACAAAACAACAGTAGCCTGTACCTAGCAAGCACTCCTTACTCAAATGTCGGACAGTTGTAACCAACACTTTTCAAAAGTCGTTCTCAAAAAGTTCAATCGAAGCTGGCGTCTCACCGACATGTATGCTGTTTACTGATTTGTCTGACCGTGGCAAACCAGACTGAAATCCCGCTGGTCAAGTTCGAGACGGCAGCAGACTTGACTTTCCAAACGCTGCGCTCTCAAATCAAGAGCAGTTTCAACTCAGATATATTTTCCTCTTTTAGAACTTGATATTGTGATAGAGGGCGGGCGCTGTCTCCCATGCACAAAAAATTGATGTAATCCACATTGTGTCAGCGTCTGTATGGTGAGCGCATGTGACGTCACGCCTGAGTCAAGACAAACTAATCCATTTATCGGCAGTGAGCGTGACCGCATAAAGGTGTACTCGGGAGGTAGAGAGGACAAAGATCTACTGTGGATTTCATGTTACAAGTACCGACCTCCCCCAGCCCTGCTTTACACAGACGCGGTTCACGTGCACTTCTTCAGTGACAATGTGCCGTCATCAGGAGACTTGGGCTTCAAGCTTCTCTTCTCCTTCCACAATCTGTCTGCAGTCCCCGAGAAGGACGAGGGAAGCAACAGGTAAGAGTTTTTTCTTTTGTTGTTGTTTTGTTGTTGTTGTTGTTGTTGTTGTTTTCTGGGTTGTTTTTTTGGTTTTTTTTTTTTTTTGCCAGTTCCGGACCAGAGGTGTTCTTCCCAGGTGATGGGTGGAATCCACGGAGGGCTCGGAAGCTGGGGCAATTTTTATTATGCATGATGACGGAGATGAGGATGATGGTAAGATGTTGCTATGGAGGTCCGTGTGGTTTGGGACTGCGGGACAGGGCCGCATTCCACGCTTCCTGTCATAAATATCCCGGCATTAACCAGGCCCGGGAACTACGGCACCTGCGGTGCCGGCCGTGTAATCATCCACATCATAAGACGTGTCATACCAAGGGAAGCACCCCCTAAGTCGCACCCGTCAAGTGAGTGAATCTCGGCTGTGTGGCAACAGCTTCCCCATTGGGCCCATAGCACACCCGCTCTGGGTAGGAGCCGACCTAGGTAGGAAAAATCCCGTTTGCCTCGGCTGGGACTCGAACCCGGTTCTCCCGGTCCATGGTTTGAAGTGCTAACCACTACACTACGGGGGCCGGTAACAGGTAAGAGTTTATATTAATAATGAATTGATCAATTGTTACACTCATGCCACATTAATGCAGCCGTTATTGTCAGTTGACTGGTTGTGCACCAAGAACATTTCCTCTGCAAACCACACACCTCGTTCGTGAACTCGTAAACCACTGAGTAGTTTATGCAAAGTCATAGCTCACACTTTCGCTCTCTGTTTCCTTACTATTTTCGGGACAATTTTTGGGTGTAAAACCCTAGTAGAAAAGCACTCACAGACAACTTGCATGGCGAGTGGTGTAAAAATCAATGAAATATGACGTCGACAACATGACGCTTCTCCTGTGCGTAAATGCGCGCTTTACACCTCAAGGGTTTGAGTTTCCTGAATTCATTCTTCCAGGTTGTATTTCGTCGCTTGAGTGGCGCATTTCACAATGCAGTCCTCTTTGTGTGTGATAGGGACTAGAGCGGTCAACAAGATGTGTAGTCAATACTTGTCTCGGCTAGGTCTCGGTTATCCCAACATTAAAGGGTTACCGAGACCGACTGACCCCAAGTTGGGTCCGTTTGAATTACCAGGTGGAACTGCTCCGTACCGTACTGGTCCGACTTCCAGCAACACTTCCCATGTAACCTGGAGACAGACTGTATCGACGGTGAGGACGAGAGAGACTGTCTCTACACTACAGATATGTGCGGAGAAGGACGTATAACGATGTGGGGACGTTGCTACCTGTTCCTTTCAGGTAACATCTCTCTCTCTCTCTCTCTCTCTCTCTCTCTCTGACAAACTATCAATATCATTTATAAAAGAATCTCGACAGTTGATATTGGAAATCGACACTCCCGCGTCTCCTTCAAAATAATCATTGTCTCGATTCCTTGACAAGGCTTGATCTTGTTAGGTTTCCGTGGGATAACTGTTGGGTAAGTGGTGGCTTCCCGTTTTTGCTATTGATCCGACTCCTACCCGAATCGACGTAAACTCGGGTGGAACCCGATTTGTAGTTAAACAGCCTAATAGTAGCCTAGGACCTGGACGTAGGACTTAGTGCTTCCTCCGGTGATTCGAAAACGCACTGCTGCTCAGGTCCAAACTCAACTTCTGGTTCTTGCGTGGCAGTGGATCCGCAAGTATAGATACGTTGGGTATGAATCTGGAGCAGTAGTTCACAAGCTGCCAACACATCGGACTTCGCTTACTGTTTCCGGTTCTCGGACGTTCAGTACAACTTCAGTCTTGCTCGTTGATGGGTCTATGTCGTTTGCTGTCAGTTTGTGACCCAAGAAGTGTATTTCTTTCATCCTAAAGAGGCATATCTATGCGTTTATTGTCACTCCTGCTTCTTGCAATCTCTCCAATGTCAATCGAAGACGTCGACCATGCTCTTCTCGGTTCGGATCATGTACCATGATGTTGTCTGAGAGGTTGAATACGTTGGAATACCCTGCACCACCTGCTGGATTTCGAGCTGGTAGAATTTGCATGAAGGTGCAACGTTTATACGGGCCCGTGGACCAGACTGCACTATTTGTCCAACGTTACATTATTTTTTTCCAAGTACTGCAGGCACACTTAGCCGCGAACTATAGTTTGTTCCTGATTACTGATTTACTCTGCCCTTCCACACCGTGTCAGCCTGCTTGTTGTGAGATATTGTTTAACTTTGAATGTTCCCTGTGAGTCTGTGTGTATGAAAGTGGTGTATGTTGTTATGATGTACGGCGCTTAGAGCCTGTTTTATTTCATGTATAGGCGCCTTATAAGTCGCCCTTATTATTATTATTATTATTATTAACTATAGTTTGTTGCTTGCTGACTCACTTATCCCTGGTAGATATCTGACCCAGCTCTGATTCCTATTACTGGCCTCTTGAATCTGAACAATCCACAGCGAGTTACGCATGTGGTAACGTCTCTCGAATATGTCTAATTCAGGATGATGGTATTCCATCTTCAGGTCTGGCCTGATGATAGTTCGTATACTATATGTACAAACCTTATAGACTAAAGTTTGTGGCACACTATTGAGAAAACACGGTTGGAAATCTTCTGTCCGTAAAGCATGCAGGTTCGTGCAGCAAGGAGCAACAAAGAACCTGAAAAGGAATACGTCTTACTGTTGAGAAGTTGTTTACGTGCGGGTAGTTGAGTGCTTCAAGCGCTGATTTACGATCCTGCGGTGAAAGAAGTCCCAGCCGCTATAGCAAACAGTACAGTCCCCTTTCGTCGTCTCAGATTTCCCACACCTATAATTTCAGTCTTTGCCGACCTGTCGGGCGACACAGGAAACGTACAGTGACATCGTTCGGGTAGCAGCGTCATGGTAGGATATTTTAGTTGTCACACCTTTGATTGCAACCCAAGTTGCCACCCAACCGACACTCAGTCAAAATCCCCGCCGTCCCACAATGCTCCGAACAACATATGCGAATGCAGGAATCTGATCCAGGCCTCACTGAGTCAGATGAATCGAACTAGCTTGGTGACGACTCTGGTCTCGATCATGCCGTGGAAATGGGGTGCCGTTCCCTCAAAGCAGCTTCATTCGCGCGTCACTGATCGATACAGAGTCGTATATCGTCATTTGGCTTCGGAATGATTTCCTCTATAGGCTCACCTATAGTGTTGGCTTGTCGGCTGGTTCCATGTCCTTACCGATCAACTCTTTGGTTTTCTCCTCCATCTTCGCTCGTAGACCAAACGGTGCGCGTCGCACTGGTCGTGGTGCTGGCTGCACTGTCAGCTTTCCAAATCCCTCAAACAACTGAGGAAATTCTCACACAATGTGGGCGAAGGACACAAATACACGGGGCCTCAAAATGTCTGTATAGTCCCTATTCGCCGCAGGCACCATAGTCACCTCTAGAAACAATTACTACCATCAACAGACCATTGAAAGGCACGCACCTGACAGGGGTTTAAAAAATTTAAATGTCTCCTTTCCGCTCAGGCCTCACTGGAGTAATGCACGTCTACTCTTTCTTTAGGCCAGAGAGGCAGTTCACACAAATCCGCTTGCCTCACTTGTGTCCCACCTCTGTGCAAAAAGTCCCGGCTTCAATGGCAGCTTGCCTCTTTTTGTGACCGCCTGCCATGTACCTTGACCTACATAACACAAAAATCACGAAAATCGTGCTTTTTCACTACAGACTAGAACACTTGCCAAACAGAGTACCTCTAACAAACACCAAACATGACCCCACGGTCATTTCGTGTCCTTACGCCTGTCGTCCTTCTCCTCATCAATGGAAAACGCTCTGCTTACTCAGAAAACGTAGAATTTGTCGACCACCCAGTTTTACAGCCCTCCTCGTGCTGAGTAGTGTTTCTTTTCTCTCTTTTACCACCACGAACGCCACGACGTCTGTCTGAAAGCATCTGCTGTAGTCATTGGAGTGTTTGAAATGTAGGTGCAAACCTTCTTCTGACATTTTCTAGTGTGACACTTGATATTTCACTCCCTGACCTTATCCAACAGTTTTTCGTCGATGGTGTTCTTGTTACCTCCAGATTCCATAGTCATGATCATCGGCCTTGGGCTACAACTTTCTTCTCTGTCAACTTTCCCCTCACCTCCCTAGAACTACACCTATGGCCCTACCCCCCCGAAAACCAACCTATAAGAGTATTAACTCTGCATGATGGTAACGGATGTTTACTCTACTTCACGGTAACAGGGTTAACCTTAACCTGGCGAGAGGCAAACGGCGAGTGTTACGAGCTCAGCGGGCACCTAGTCAGTCTGAACACGCCCGACGAGTGGGACCTAGTTATGGACGTTCTTCAGCACCGGGACTGGGACGACCTGCATGTCTTCATTGGTGCTCACACCGCCAATCCTTCACTGCCAAAGATGTCTGTTTGTTTTGGGACGATGATTGCCCTGTTTGTGTTTGTTTTGTTGACTAGTCTGTTTGTGTTTGTTTTGTTGACTAGTCTGTTTGTGTTTGTATCATCGACTGGTCTGTTTGTATAGTACCGTAGACTGGTCTGTTTGTGTTTGTACCAGTGGACTGGTCTGTTTGTATTTGCACCAGTGGACTGGTCTGTTTGCATTAGTACCGTGGACTGGTCTGTTTCTGTTTGTCCCGTGGACTGGTCTGTTTCTGTTTGTACCGTGGATTGGTCTGTTCGTGTTTGTACCGTGGACTGGTCTGTTTGTGTTTGTACCGTGGACTGGTCTGTTTGTATTTGTACCGTGGACTGGTCTGTTTCTGTTTGTACCGTGGACTGGTCTGTTTGTATTTGTACCGTGGACTGGTCTGTTTGTATTTGTACCGTGTACTGGTCTGTTTGTGTTTGTACCGTGGACTGGTCTGGTTGTATAGTACCGTAGACTGGTCTGGTTGTGTTTGTACCTTGGACTGGTCTGTTTGGTTTGTATCGTGGACTGGTCTGTTTGTATTTGTACCTTGGACTGGTCTGGTTGTGTTTGTACCGTGGACTGGTCTGTTTCTGTTTGTACCGTGGACTGGTCTGTTTCTGTTTGTACCGTGGACTGGTCTGTTTGTATTTGTACCTTGGACTGGTCTGGTTGTGTTTGTACCGTGGACTGGTCTGTTTGTATTTGTACCTTGGACTGGTCTGTTTCTGTTTGTACCGTGGACTGGTCTGTTTCTGTTTGTACCGTGGACTGGTCTGTTTGTATTTGTACCGTGGACTGGTCTGTTTGTATTTGTACCGTGGACTGGTCTGTTTGTGTTTGTACCGTGGACTGGTCTGTTTGTGTTTGTACCGCGGACCTGTCTGTTTGTGTTTGTACCGCGGACCGCTCTGTTTGTGTTTGTACCGTGGACTGGTCTGTTTGTATTTGTACCGTGGACTGGTCTGTTTGTATTTGTACCGTAGACTGGTCTGTTTGTATTTGTACCGTAGACTGGTCTGTTTGTGTTTGTACCGTGGACTGGTCTGTTTGTATTTGCACCAGTGGACTGGTCTGTTTGCATTAGTACCGTGGACTGGTCTGTTTCTGTTTGTCCCGTGGACTGGTCTGTTTCTGTTTGTACCGTGGATTGGTCTGTTCGTGTTTGTACCGTGGACTGGTCTGTTTGTGTTTGTACCGTGGACTGGTCTGTTTGTATTTGTACCGTGGACTGGTCTGTTTCTGTTTGTACCGTGGACTGGTCTGTTTGTATTTGTACCGTGGACTGGTCTGTTTGTATTTGTACCGTGTACTGGTCTGTTTGTGTTTGTACCGTGGACTGGTCTGGTTGTATAGTACCGTAGACTGGTCTGGTTGTGTTTGTACCTTGGACTGGTCTGTTTGGTTTGTATCGTGGACTGGTCTGTTTGTATTTGTACCTTGGACTGGTCTGGTTGTGTTTGTACCGTGGACTGGTCTGTTTCTGTTTGTACCGTGGACTGGTCTGTTTCTGTTTGTACCGTGGACTGGTCTGTTTGTATTTGTACCTTGGACTGGTCTGGTTGTGTTTGTACCGTGGACTGGTCTGTTTGTATTTGTACCTTGGACTGGTCTGTTTCTGTTTGTACCGTGGACTGGTCTGTTTCTGTTTGTACCGTGGACTGGTCTGTTTGTATTTGTACCGTGGACTGGTCTGTTTGTATTTGTACCGTGGACTGGTCTGTTTGTGTTTGTACCGTGGACTGGTCTGTTTGTGTTTGTACCGCGGACCTGTCTGTTTGTGTTTGTACCGCGGACCGCTCTGTTTGTGTTTGTACCGTGGACTGGTCTGTTTGTATTTGTACCGTGGACTGGTCTGTTTGTATTTGTACCGTAGACTGGTCTGTTTGTATTTGTACCGTAGACTGGTCTGTTTGTATTTGTACCGTGGACTGGTCTGTTTGTATTTGTACCGTGGACTGGTATGTTTGTATTTGTACCGTGGACTGGTCTGTTTGTGTTTGTACCGTGGACTGGTCTGTTTGTATTTGTACCGTAGACTGGTCTGCTTGTGTTTGTACCGTGGACTGGTCTGTTTGTATTTGTACCGCGGACCTGTCTGGTTGTGTTTGTACCGCGGACCTGTCTGTTTGTGTTTGTACCGTGGACTGGTCTGTTTGTGTTTGTACTGTGGACTGGTCTGTTTGTGTTTGTACCGTGGACTGGTCTGTTTGTATTTGTACCGCGGACCTGTCTGTTTGTGTTTGTACCGTGGACTGGTCTGTTTGTGTTTGTACCGTAGACTGGTCTGGTTGTGTTTGTACCGTTGAGATGTCTAGCTCGTTTGTGTTTGTTCGGTTGATTATCAACTTTGTTCGTTTCATAGAACTATAGGTGGTTTTGCACCCATGTTGCGCGTTACCCAATGTTCCTTCGCTAAAAGCCTGGGCTGTTTTACACCAACGATGTACGGGAAAGGGTATACAATGTTTATTACATTTATTTGGTTACGATCCAGGTGTTTCCTGTGAGCACATCACCAATACCTTTAAAAACTTTAAGCCTTATTGACAAAGTCATGAAGTTTTGTAGATCCAGTGGAAAAAATTGACTAAGCTACGGACGTTTAAATGAAAGTGTGGGTACAAAAAGACCCACGACTTACGGTGAAGGCTAGTATAGTGTACTTGTGTTTGTACGGTTGACTGGTCTGTTTTGTTTTGTGTTTGTACTGTTGATCAGTTGACAGGTCTAGCTTCATCCTGGCATGTTCTCGGTGAAGGTTACTTTTGGTTCTGCGCGCACGTGTATGTGTGCGTGCGTGCGTGCGTGCGTGCGTGCGTGCGTGTGTGTGTGTGTGTGTGTGTGTGTGTGTGTGTGTGTGTGTGTGTGTGTGTGTGTGTGTCCATAACCGGGGAGCCGGGGTGGCCGAATGGTAGAGCGTTGGACTTTTAATGCTCGGGTCGTGAGTTCGTATCCAGGCTGGGGCCAAATATTTGTGCTGGCTTTTTCATCGTTTCCCCGTCTTAATTGATATCACCCGTATGTGGTGGAAAAGGGCGTTAAACCCCCAAACACCCAACCACCAGTGTCCATAACCAAGTATATTCTGCCAGCATTTATTCTCACAGGGCCAATTTTTTCCACACAAAATCGGACAGACACAGACAGATGCATGCACGCACGCACGCACCGGCTGAAGGATACCAAGTGTTATCCACACAGCCAGTCTCTGAGAAACTGAACATTTTGTTCCAAGGTCAAATTTCTGTCAAGGGAGACTGGATAGCCGAATGGGTAGAGCGTTCGACTTTAACTGCTCGGATCGTGCGTTCGAATCCTGGCTGGGGCCAAATATTTGTGCTGGCTTTTTTTCTTCTTTTTTTTCTCGTTGCCCCGTCTTTGATATCATCCATACGATGTGAAAAAAAGCGTTAAACTGCCAAACACCTACCAACCCAATGTCACTCAGTCTTAGCTGCTCTAAGTAACACTGCTGTGTAATTCTTGTTCCAAGACCTGGCGATGAAACCTGGGTCCTTCACAATATGGGTTCTCGCTCAAGTGGAACACTTGTTTGAAAGGTCATACGTTTGAAGTATGACAAGGTCAAATTTTGTGCAGACCCGTTTCCTGTGTTTGGTGAAACTGCGCGCCATTTTTCGGAAATAAAAAACCAAAAAGCAAACACAGATTCAGACTGGCTTCGAATGTTTACATTTGATTTTCAGATTTAAACTTATTTCTTACACTGCTTTTTGCCGACACTGTACGTGAATGCTGTGGGTCATAGTGATCTTGCCAATCCACAGCTGGCGGCACGTTCAGTTTCGCAGCTTGGGACAGAGGTTTTTAAAAGCAACATAATTATAGACACTGCTTTGGAAATGTTTAAAATTTGAAATACATGAATGGAATGGAGTTCTAAAATCGAGCCTGCATGAGTTGTCTCCCTTGCCGCAAAGAGCACAAAGTTGCCGCGAAAAATGCATGAATGCTGCGGTTCTGTAAACTAGTATGCACGGGAGAGAACTCATGCAAACAATAATCTCTGGAACAGGCTGAAAATGTACTGTGCTGGTGAATGCGACAGAATTCACCGCTTCTGTGCACACTGTGAAATAGCACGTTGACCACAAAGTTGTTCAGAACTGTCCAACCGAGCGTGTTTGTTTTTTTACTTCATAGTGATTAGTTGTCTCGGCTCAGGTCTCGGTTAGCTTGTTTCGGGCCATTACAGAGGGTAAGTGTAGTGATACCGGACAGTACAAAGTTGACTATAATTATCTTGGACGACTGGCGTAAAGATTCTTAAGCAACTACTCCGCAGCTTTGTCGATCCTGGTGTCTCCGGATGTGTGGAGTAACCACCATAACAAACCAAACCTTTTTATCATTGCTCTATAATAAACCAAAATAAATGCTTTACTGATCAGGATAGGAGCATACGTCCATTATGGGTTCACTTGGACATTACCCAAGCAACATCGTTGTTTTTTCTTGTGCCGCACACGACTCTCGTTAAATGCTTTAATGGTGTATCTCGTTCTGCGTTCATAGGCGCCATGAAGTGAACTTAAGTCGAGCTCGGAATCAATAGGAGGCTTAGTAAACTTGACCGTTGTCTGTGACTGTGTTGACAGTTTGCTATGGATTCTAGCTATGAGCTAGTTTATGGACACATGTCAAGGAACGTCCAGAGATCTGCATGAAGTGTGTGATCTAGTATGCTTTTAAAATTCCGCTCTTCTGTCAATAGAGATTACCGCTGCAAACTTTATAATACCCCCCTGTAGGACGAAGGACACAAATTCATAGGGCCTCAAAATACCTATGATATAGGAATATATATTATATATTCTCTTTTAGCCTCAGACACCGTCGTCACCCCTAAAAACGCTTCAATCTAGAAACAATTACTACCATGAACAGACCATTCAAATGCAGGCACCTGACCTGGGGTTTTAAAAAAATGGGAATGTCTCCTTTCCGTTGAGGCCTCACTGGGGTAATGCACGTCTACTTTCGGCCAGAAAAGGCAGTTCACACGAATAAGCTTGCCTCACTTGTGTCCCACATCTGTGCAAAAAGTCCCAGCTTCACTGGCAGCGTGCCTCTTTTTGTGACCGCCTGCCGTGCACCTTGACCTACATAACACAAAAATCACGAAAATAACGCTTTTTCATGACAACAAAAATCACTACAGACTACCACGCTCGCCAAACAGGGTACCCCAAAGAAACACCGAACATGACTCACGGTCAATTTGTGTCCTTACGCCTGCACGAACAGGGAACTACTCATCTTTGCATAAGTGTAGGGACACTGCTTACTTACTTACTTACTTACTTACTTACTTACTTACTTACTTACTTACTTACTTACTTACTTACTTACTTACTTACTTGCTTACTTACTTACTTACTTACTTTACTTACTTACTTACTTACTTACTTACTTACTTACTTACTTACTTACGTACTTACTTACGTACGTACTTACTTACTTACTTACTTACTTACTTACTTACTTACTTACTTACTTACGTACTTACTTACTTACTTACTTACTTACTTACTTACGTACTTACTTACTTACTTACTTACTTACTTACTTAGGCCCCTGGCTCCAAGTGGAGCATAGGCCATCGACAACCCTTCGCCATCGCACTCTGTTCTGGGCTATTCTTACCACTCCAGTCCAGTTGGTCCCCTGCTTATATAGCTCTGCCTCAGTGTCCCGCCTCCAGCTGTTGCGAGGCAGGCTTCTCTTCCATTTCCCCTGCGGGCTCCATGTCAGCGTGAGGTGCTGGATGCTGGCTTCCTGAGGGTGCAGTGGTAGGGACACTGCAGGGCACGCTTATCGATGCCGATGTTGTCATCTCGGTTGGTTTTCAGGTACCAGTACTCCTGGCAGTGGACAGATGGCGCCATTGTTTACTATGATCCCATACCGTTTTCGAAAGGGAACCGGTACTTCGAGTATCCCGCCTGCATCAGTCACCATCCAGAGACTGTCAAGGAGTTCTCGGTGAGTGTGAAAGGTCTAATCAAGCAATAAAACGATGCAAATTTAACAAACAAACAAACAAACAAAGGGGTGAGAGGTGGTCTAATAGGTAGTGCGTCGCATTTAGCCGCTGCGCTACTGAACGGCCGTCACCATTGTCACGGCGATGAAGCGTGGGGTCGAGCCCAGGTCCAGCTTGTGATATGTGATGACGGTTTTTCCTGGCTGCCGGGCTGCTCATAGGGGTTTCTCCCCGGGTTATCCGGCGTTGCTCCCCCAGCAAAATTGTCCAAAAAAATATAGGATAGGTATTGGGTGGCGCTGCACCGCGGCGACGCGCTTCCCCCGGGGGAAGCAGCCCGAATTTCCCAAAAAGGGATAAGAAAGTAGTTTTTAAAAAAAAAAAACTCCAGTAACACTGTGGACTTCACACAGTGCACAGTCAAATATACCGTGGTCCACATTCATGGTCACTGTGGTTTTCCGTAATTCTGAAAAAGTAAAGTACTGGTTTAGTAACAGAACCAGTCGCAAGATGCACTGTAGGTTGAAGAATCTCACTCAGATATTGGCAGTTGATTTTTTTTTTTTTTGCGCTGCTTACTTTGCTAATAACGCTGTCATCAGTTCATTTCAATTCAGTTCAATTCAATTCAATTCAATTCAATTCAGAATACATTATTGTCTGTTTAAGAGAGAATCTAAAACAGAACATTTTCTTTGGCCTCACATAATGCTCTGTCAGAGATAAGCTCAAAAAAAGATAAAAATAATAATCTTGTTATAAGGGTGAGTGGGTGGGTGTTTGGGGGTTTAACATCCTTTTTCTTGTTATAAGTTTAAGATATAAAAATATAAAAGTTGAATAGAATTAAACGTTAAGTTCAAACAAACTTCACAAACAATTTAAAATAAATAATCATGCATACTGTCAGACTCTAAAATTGTTTAACAACTCTCTCAACTCTCTCTCTCTCTCTCTCTCTCTCTCACACACACACACACACACACACACACACACACACACACACACACGCACACGCACACACACATCTGCTGAAACAATTGGGAGCCAGCAACGCTGGAATAGTTAAATCAATTAATTATTTCTCTGTCTCTGTCTGCAGGCTATAAACTGTAACGAAAAGATAGCTACTGTCAGTATTCTATGTGAGTTCGGTGCCACTTCCGGCGACAACACAGTGGGTCAACCAGTAGTGGACATTTCACAGCTCCACCCGGAAGCCTTTGCCTTGAAACCAATGATGGCTCGGTGCCCTGAAGGTCACATGATACACACGTTTCTAGCGTGTGACCCAAAGAGTGCGTGCTTTGGGAGCATCCAGCCTGGCACAGTTTTGGCAAAGTGCAACGCGCCTCTGACGCCACTTCCGCCCTCGTTCGCATGCGCGAATGGCGTCGGAGAGGTTCCGTACACTGTGGTGTGTGACCACCGCTCTGACTGCAGCGACAATAGCGATGAATTTTTTTGTGATTTGCCGGCTTGTCATCCTGCACTACACTTCGACTGTGGAACGAGAGAGGTAGGTCTGTCTGTCTGTCTGTCTGTCTGTCTGGGAGGTGGCTGTAGGCTCAGTTTTACTCGTCATAGACTGATTTCGCTTCATTGGGACACCAGTAAAAGGATAATACAGAAAATGTATGCACTTCTCTGCTTCGATATGGTTTTGGCCTTGTCGTATTCCTAATTCTGAAATTAGGTCTCCATTTTTAAGTTGTTTGTTTATAGAGAAACACCTTTTTGGGATGCGGCAGATTTCGCTACGCGCAGCAGCAAGTGTCAGTGATAAATTAAAAAAAAAGAGGAGGAATGGCCCCATCCCATAAAGTTGTTTCAAGGTACAGTATTTTGTCAGTGTTGCTGTTATTGTTCTTTTTCTTTCTCCCTTCAGTTCTGGAAGACTGACCTACCAAAGACACTAAATCCGCTATGCGAGACAGAGAGAGAGAGAGAGATTAAAAATGGTCAGCAGGCATTTTTGTCTAGTTTAAACAGTTTATGCACGGTTATGCTTCTCCCCCCCCCCCTCCCTATTTTTTGGGAAAATGACAGTCTAGATGCCCACTGGTCAGGTTTCAATGGAATAATAGAGAGACTTAGCGCGCCTTCCTCACTGAGGAGAGTATGCAAATTCAGCCTCTGACGTCATCACATCCTGCGTGCTTTGGGGTCACCCGCCAGAGGCTTCCTCTCCGAAACCATTTTCCCTCTGCGAACTTCGTGAGAATCGCCCATTCTACGAAGCCATTTTCGTACGTCTTTTTATGTACTCAAACTTGTAGAATGTGTTGTTTGCGCATTACTTATAGGTCTACTGATGTTTCATTTTATGAAATTCGCAGTCAACAGTGGGTGGAGAAGATCCTAAATATTTTATTTTTCGATTTTACTGGGACACCCCACGAGCGCTGTCCTGCCTGCCAAATCCAATATGGCGGCCACAAAGGTGCGCCTCGCTTGAGATTTTTACAAACATTTTACCAATCGGTTAAATCCTAGAGAGGTCCAAGACTACAAGAATAGGGGATCGATTTCATTAAAAAATGCGATGTGAGTACATTTTGTGTTCAGCGAAGCCAGATTAATGTAATCAGTGAACGGCTTGTGTTGACAAGTAACCACGCTGGCTTTCGTCTGATGAGAGACTCGCATCCTGACTGGAGTTGTCTCCCTTGTCTCCTTACTCTGCGAAATTCGGTGGCACGCTAAACGGGTGGCCACTACGAAACCCCGGGTAGTGCGCTGTGATGACGTCAGAGAGGCTGAATTTGCATACTCTCCTCAGTGAGGAAGGCACGCTAAGTCTCACTAATGTGTTTCATATGTTTCTGGTAGACTCTTAGGGGTTTTGTCTTTGAGCCCCCGTGTCATTGGGCCCCCGTGTCATTGGGCCCCCATGTCATTGGGCCCCCATGTCATTGGGCCCCCACACTAGTAAGAAAACGGGATGATGTCTTTGAGCCCCCATGTCATTGGGCCCCCGTGTCATTGGGCCCCCGTGTCACTGGGCCCCCGTCTCTTTGGGCCCCCGTCTCTTTGGGCCCCCATTTTCAGTTACCATGTAGACGTTTTTCAAGCTAAGAAACTTTTGTGAACCTGGCAGGTATGAAATATGCAAGCTCCAGAAGGATGAATTTTGAGTGCATGGTCCATTATTAATGCAAAACAGGAAGAAAATAGCAAGAGTCGAACTGACCCGCGTTTGAACTTCAGGCACGATCAAGAAGGCAGTCTGGGCGCCGGTACTCGTGCGCGATCGGGGATCTAGCCTATGCCGCTCTAAGAATAGTTTTACTGACTTATTCGGACTTTTGCACGTGATCGTGCCTGAAGTTCAAACGTGGGTCAGTTCTATGATTGGCGAAAGCAGACAAAATTCAGTCGCAACAGACAAAAATTTTCGCGAAAAATACGTTTTTTTCGCGACAAAACCGCTTCAATCTTTCCGCGAAAAAAAAAAAAAAAAAAAAACCTGTCACACTTTTTCTGCAGAAGTTGGTGTCCGTTTTTTTTTTTTTTTTTTCGAACCAAAAAAAAAAAACCCAAAAAAACTAGCCAACTCAGTTAGGTTTTCGCGAAAAAACGCCGTCATTTTTTGTGTGATAAAAACACCGCCCTGTTTTTTCGCGAAAAAACTGACGGGTGCTTTTTCGCGAAAAAAAAAATGCTTTTACTTTTTTCGCGGAAAAACCTTTTTTGCAGAAATACTTTTTTCTGGAGCTTGCACATTTCATACCTGCCAGGGTCACAAAAGTTTCTTAGCTTGAGAAACGTCTACATAGTAACTGAAAAATGGGGGCCCAAAGAGACGGGAGCCAAAGAGACGGGGGCCCAATGACACGGGGGCCCAATGAAACGGGGGCCCAATGACACGGGGGCTCAAAGACATCTAGCCGACTCTTTTAATTCCTGAGTAGCGCTGTTAACAAGAAAATAGATTCCATGCTTGTTTCCTGTCTTTCTAAATTAAAGTTTATTCAAGCCATAAGCCTTGCATTTCTGACGAAGAGAAAACATACAGCTATTGACTGCTCAGCATTTTTTTTTTTGTCGCTTGCTTCCCCTTGTGACTTTCACCACTCGATCCTCAACTGAATATTTGCAAATAGAGTTTTCATGATGAGGTTGCCCCGATCACTGAAAATAATACACATGATTTTGTCGATTTCGACAGAAAAACGACCGAGTTTTAACGAGTAGTTTCAGTTTCGGTCAAAATCAACAAACGAGCGTGCGCACTATTTAGGTACATCGTTCTTTTACGTGTGATTGTTATGGATACAATGTTACACCACGCGTGGGGGGAGCCGGGGTGGTCGAATGGTAGAGCGTTGGACTTCTAATGCTCGGGTCGTGAGTTCGATCAAATATTTGTGCTGGCTTTTTCATCGTTGTCCCGTCTTTGATATCACCCTATGTGGTGGAAAAGGACGTTAAACCCCCAAACACCCACCCACCCACCCACCCTACACCACGCGCGGTGAATTACGGATTTTAAACCATGACCTGTAAGGGTATTCGAGTAGTGTAAGCATAATTACATTTGGTGCACACTTATATTACAGTTTGTGTTTATCAACTTTTTTCTGCATTGTAAAAAGAACCGAAGGGGGAATAAATGTTATAATCAAGTGTATAATTATACCTTAAGCATGACGTTTCAGATTACTGCGCTTTCTGTCAGCTATATTAGGACTGTATGTGCAGTCACTCAGCAGCCATGTCGATTGACATGAAAATTTGTCCACTTGGAATATGTCTGCTTGTCAAGTTGAATATGATCCGTCAGTTTAAAATAACTTTTTGTTTTCTAATATCTGCAGTGTATTCCAATAGATGCATTATGTAACCTCAAAGACGACTGTGTCAGCAAGACCGACGAGTCACAATGCTGGAAACTGGCGGAAGTTGGAATGGCCCAAGCCCCGAGCCCGTCTTTTGGAGCGATATATTTTGACGGAGGAGGGTATCTTGGGAGCTATGGAACGCCCAAACCGTGTTCGGACGCGCATTTCGAGTGTCTAACGGAAGACTATTACTGCATGCCCATCTACTTGCGTTGTAACGGTGTGTCCGACTGTCCTGACCACGCAGACGAGGCTAACTGTGACAGTTACACGTGTCCCGGGTTCTACAGGTGTCGAGACTCTAGAGTGTGTGTTCACCCGGACAATCTGTGTGACGGGTTGTACCACTGTCCGCAGCATGACGATGAAATGTTTTGTGGTTTTGTCTGCCCGCCAGACTGTATTTGTTACGGGTGGAGCTTCATCTGTACAACATCCTTCAACGTCAGCGAGTATCCTCAGCTTCGATATTTGGATGCCACGGGTTCTGGTATGTCCCCAGCAGATGTGTCTAGTAACAAACTCTTGATCCGCCTGAGTCTTGCTGCATGTAACATAACGCGTGTCAAAGATCTGCTTCTTCCCAACCTCCACAGTCTGGACCTGAATGATAATTCTCTGACGTCATTTGACGCCGCCCTGATGACTTCCCTGCCACGTTTACGTAGCCTGACCTTGGCTGGAAACCCTCTGCTGACGTTATTTTATCATCACGACCGTTCACAACTCTTCTTTACGTCACTTCACGTGCTCAACGTGTCTCGCGTGAACGTGTCACACTTACGTAGCAACATCCTGGACATTTTCCCCAACCTTCGGATGCTCAACATGTCCGAGTCCGGTGTTGACGATATTGATGGAGGCGGGTTCCAAAATCTCACTCAGCTCCAAGTGCTGGATTTACGTGGCTGCCCGGTGACTGTGTTCCCCAGACAACTGTTTCAAGGACTCGCTAACCTTCACACCGTCTACACCGATAACTACAAGCTGTGTTGCCAGGCAACCCTCCCTGACGGGTTCAACCCCATTCATTGTCATTCGCCGTCCGATGTAATATCTTCCTGTGAGGCCTTGCTACGTTCAGACGTCTACCGCGGGTGTCTGTCTGTGTTCGCGTCTCTGGCTTTGGTGGGAAACTTGGGAACGTTCATTTATCGGGTCTTCTTTGTTACAGGGACAAACGCTCGAGGCTTCAGCGTGTTCGTCACTCATCTGAGCGTGTCAGATCTTCTGATGGGCGTGTATCTAAGCATGATTGGCATTGCAGACCGCATATATCAGGGAACGTACTTGTGGAACGACAGGACGTGGAGATACGGTGCAGCGTGCAAAGTGGCGGGTTTCCTGTCTTTTCTGTCCAGCGAGGTGTCGGCCTTCATCGTGTGTCTCATCACACTGGAGCGATTTCTCGTCATCAGATTTCCTCTCAGCTCCGTACACTTTGTCCGATGGTCTGCACATGTGGTTTGTGTTTTGATGTGGTGTGTAGGGCTTGTCTTGGCCTCAGTTCCTTTCCATCCTATGGCGTGGCACTGGGATTTCTACAGCCAGACTGGAATCTGCATCCCGCTACCAATCACCCGACAAAGCTTTGCTGGGCATCAGTACTCCTTTGGGGTTATCATCGTCCTCAACTTTGTCCTCTTCCTCATCATCGCCGCGGGTCAGGTTTCCATATACTGGTCCATCCGAGCAAACAGGTAAACAATACAAGATAATTTGATGAGACCTTCTGTCTATGTACGTATAGGTGTTTCTACGGGGTCTATTCTCTCACGTTACCCTGTAGGTTCTTGTTAAGTGTTTGTTCCAGATTATTTCATGCAAAGCATTTGATTTTTGTCACCAGCATGTCGACAAGCAGCTCCACCAGGAAGTCCCAGGACTTGACGATCGCCCGCAGACTGATATCCATCGCCCTGACTGATTTTCTCTGTTGGTTCCCTGTGGGTGTGTTGGGACTCATGTCCTCTAGCGGTACACCCGTACCCGGTCATGTCAACGTTGCCATGGCGATCATAGTGCTGCCTCTCAACTCCGCCCTCAACCCGTTTCTGTACACGCTGAACATGATCCTAGAGCGAAGGGAACGCGCGAGGGAGGAAAGAATGAAGAAGCTGATTCTGGCCAAGCTAGAGACGGACCAGAGTGGAATGCTTGCACATAAACTCACACTGAGTCAGGAGGCTGCACGACGCATCTTTGACGCATGGATGTCACGGGGACTTTTGACGCATGAGTGCGTCATGAACTGTTTAGCTGAGGCAGAGGAAAGGAAAACAGTCGCCTCAGAAGGATAATCGGCCTGTCACCACATGGAAAATTTCACATACGACCAAAGTGTGCATCGTCAAATTGAAAACATAACCCGTTGTGTACAGATACTTATCATCCATAGCGACCTCTTTTTCTTTGATCTCTCCTGTGAAATAAGTGTCCGTATTGTACTAGTACTTGAGAAATCATGTGACACAGAGCGCGTCATCACATGACAATCAGGCATGGTTCCCTGCAAAAAGGTTCTTTCTTTCAGACAGAAAGAACAGAGATACAGCCTTTTGGGCAAAAAACAAAACAAAAAACACTATCGTCATCGATGAGCAAGTACATGCATTACTACACTTCGGGGAGAACTCGCTCCCTGTGTCAACACCATCGACGATGAAACATTTTGACTGGGCATATCGGTGTCTCCGACTTCATAAACTCGTTGGTCAAGTACAAAACAACAGTAGCCTGTACCTAGAAAGTAGAAAGCAATCCTTAGTCACATTTCGGACAGTTTTAACCAACACTTATCAAAAGTCGTCCTCAAAAAGTTCAATCGAAGCTAGCGTCTCACTGATTTGGCCGTGTGCTATTGGCGCAGAGAATGGCAGCGGATTCGTGGTCTAGACAGATCTGCGATTGAACAGAAGCTTCTTGAATCGTTTGAGTCATGCATGCAGTTATAAAATGTAGCTGCTGGGGGAAGGACACTTTAATCGGTGTATATGTACTACAAATATTAGAATCAACACTCACAAAGTTTCATATTTCGTGAAGAATCGCGACAGGACGACCCCCGCTTGAACGTGCGCTAACTGTGCAAAGCGTGAGCAAACTGAGCTGTGCTGGATCGGTTTCGCATCCACCTCGCAAATTTACATTTCCTTGAAAGCGTCAGCATGTTTGTTTCTTTAGTCGAAGTTTAAAACTTGTGTTTTTGTTTGGATTTGAGTTCATGAGTGAACTGACACCGTCTTGCCAGCATAAAAAGGCGCACTTTATTCTGTCGGCGTAGTGCTCTGCCTACGTACAAACTCATTCGTCTGCTATGTGCAGCTGCTGTCAACTGTCAGTTTTTATTAGGATAAACGTTCAAAATATACCATAAATTGGCCAAAAAAATGATGATAAAGCATTTACACCCCATCAAGCTGTGGTATTTTTCAGGGATAATGGAGTGGAACAAAGACTTTTTATTATAATGTGTGTCCAGACAAGCTGTATTCAATGTCCATAGTATCAGTCGTAAATGTACGATTTAAATTGTTTTACATGGTGCAGTTTGATACCATGACAGGTGGATGTAATATATTTGAAATCAATATATTTGAAAAACTGTTCACTTTTTATGACAACAATGTATGTCAGATGTGTGTGTGTGTGTGTGTGTGTGTGTGTGTGTGTGTGTGATCTTCCATAGTGTACTGCATTTCTTTTTATTGTTATTGTTCATGGTGTAATTGACAGAGGAACTGCATATACCACACTCAAAAAGGCGAACTTTACTTTTTCCTCGTAAGAGAGAGTGTGTGTGTGTGTGTGGTGTCATTTGTTATTCCCAAACGGGAGAGAGTTTTAGTTCAAGCTAATACCAAGAAATATTCTGATTCTAAAAACAAATATTGTCCCCAGTGTAATTGCCATTCTGTTCTCTTCAATAAGGCTGATTCTGTGGTGATATTCTGCTTGTGACTGATAATCACTCCATGCAAAATACAAGCTGCACAAACACTGACATAGAACAGTTGGCACTAGGTGTTCTCACAGATCTAAATAAAATCAGTCTCAAGACAATGCTCTAAAAGGCAGCCTTGGACAGATCTATATTACATTCAGTCCTAGCGCAAGGGTGTGTATGCTTTTGTAATCGTCTTTTATTCCACTACAAGGCAGGTACGTGATCGTCTGCACCGTGCAATAATACTTGCCTCTAGCGTGCAACACCTTTGCCTGTCATAGTGCCCTTGCCGTTTACTCACATCCTGTTGGATCAGTGTACCACGTAAACAATAGCGCAACAATAATTGTCCGCTGGCAAAGATTTGCCCAAACGAAAAGTGGTCGCATATTCAACACTTCCTTTCAAATCCAATCATATGACGCACAAGTCTTCGCTTTTCTTGTGGCGCTGGCTGTAAGCAGTCCCATTTTCACGCCCCGCCGAAAAGGGACTGCACTCTGGAGTCTACTACCTTTTTTTCATGCTAGGTATTTTCCCTTGCTTTCCTTTTCCTAAAAAATGGAGTAGACAGGAGCAGACACTTTCTATCAGACAAATGTTCGGAGGAAGTATGAACGGTATCGCACACATATGGTTGGCCAAACTAGTAAGAAGGCTATTACGGGACCCCACGGTCTCCTGAATTATGTTTTACAGTGAAGGTGTGTAGAACACAGCCAAGCCATTCATCCTATGTATACGCGAGACAGCGACACGGCCATTTTTCACCGACCGCAAGTGTCTCCGCACAGAGTTATTTCCCTGTGTTCGCTACTAGCGAGGCGGCTCGCCGGCTCAGCGGCCTAACGGCCGAACGGGCCGCCGTTCCGTCTCAGTGCACTCACAACATATATCGGCGACCCTGAATTTTCCCTCTTTTCTAAGTATTCCCCACGACTGAAACCGCAATGTGTTACATATCAAAACGTTCAGTATGCATTTGTCTATACTTTCACGTCCGTTTCAAGCCGGCACAAAGCCACAAGATACCCATCAGACAAATTCTCCTCAGTGGCCGAACTCCGACTGCTGACGACTCGACAGGGCTAATCAGCTCTGCACTCAGTACATCGGCGACCCCAGCTTCGACCTTTTTTTCTAAGCACTCCCCACGGCTGAAACCACCATGTGTTATACATCAAAAGACGCACTGAGAATGTATTTTTCTACACTTTTATGGCCCTTTCATGCCAGCATAAAGCCAAAACATGCCCATCAGAAAAAAATTTCTGTCCAACCCAGGGCTGATCAGCCATTTCCGCGAATTCACGCGTTCTTACTTTAAAGCTCATTTACCACTACTCCGACGGCTACACCATACCTATGTCATATACCATATGACGCAGCATGTATTGTTCTATACATTTATAATCGTTTCATGCCTGCACAAAGCCAAAATATAGTTTTAATATACCCATCAGACAAATTCTCCCGAACGGTCTAAGCCCCATCACCAACCCGCCGGGCCGGCCGGCGCTCTGCACTCAGAACATACATCGGCGGCCCTAACTTTTACCTCTTTTCTAACTACTTCCTACGGCTGAAACCACCATGTGTTATATATCAAAAGGTTCAGCATGTATTTTTCTACACATTTATAATCGTTGTATGCCGGCACAAAGCCAAAACATACCCATCAGACAAATTCTCCCGACCGGTCTAGGTCCGATCACGAACCCGCCGGGCCGGCCGGCGCTCTGCACTCAGAACATACATCGGCGGCCCGAACTTTTACCTCTTTTCTAACTACTCCCTACGGCTGAAACCACCATGTGTTATATATCAAAAGGTTCAGCATGTATTTTTCTACACATTTATAATCGTTGTATGCCGGCACAAAGCCAAAACATACCCATCAGACAAATTTGTCTGTCCGACCTAGGGCTGAACAGCCATTTCCCCGAATTGACGCTTTCACACTTTAAAGCTCATTTACCACTACTCTGACAGCTACACAATACCTATGTCATATACCATATGACGCAGCATGTATTTTTCTACACATTTATAATTGCTTGATGCCGGCACAAAGCCAAAATATACCCATCAGACAAATTCTCCCGACCGGTCTAGGCCCCATCACCAACCCGCCGGGCCGGCCGGCGCTCTGCACTCAGAACATACATCGGCGGCCCTAACTTTTACCTCTTTTCTAACTACTTCCTACGGCTGAAACCACTATGTGTTATACATAGAAAAGTTCAGCGTGTATTTTTCCGCCGGCCCGGCCGGCGCTCTGCACTCAGAACATACATCGGCGGCCCTAACTTTTACCTCTTTTCTAACTATTTCCTACGGCTGAAACCACCATGTGTTATATATCAAAAGGTTCAGCATGTATTTTTCTACACATTTATAATTGTTGTATGCCGGCACAAAGCCAGAACATACCCATCAGACAATTTTTTCTGTCCGACCTAGGGCTGAACAGCCATTTCTCCGAATTCACGCTTTCTCACTTTAAAGCTCATTTACCACTACTCTGACGGCTGCACCATACCAATGTCATATACCATATGACGCAGCATGTATTTTTCTACACATTTATAATCGTTTGATGCCGGCACAAAGCCAAAATATACCCATCAGACAAATTCTCCCGACCGGTCTAGGCCCCATCACCAACCCGCCGGGCCGGCCGGCGCTCTGCACTCAGAACATACATCGGCGGCCCTAACTTTTACCTCTTTTCTAACTACTTCCTACGGCTGAAACCACTATGTGTTATACATAGAAAAGTTCAGCGTGTATTTTTCTACACATTTATAATCGTTTTATGCCGGCACAAAGCCAAAACATACCCATCAGACAAATTTTTTCAGTCCGACCTAGGGCTGAACAGCCATTTCCCCGAATTCACGCTTTCACACTTTAAAGCTCATTTACCACTACTCCGACGGCTACACCATACCTATACCATATGACGCAGCATGTATTTTTCTACACATTTATAATCGTTTTATGCCGGCACAAAGCCAAAATATATACCCATTAGACAAATTCGCCCGCCCGGTCTAGGCCCGATCACCAACGCGCCGGGCCGGCCGCCGCTCTGCACTCAGAACATACATCGGCGGACCTAACTTTTACCTCTTTTCTATGTAATTCCCACGGCTGAAACTACCATGTGTTACACATCAAAAGGTTCAGCATGTATTTTTCTACACATTTATAATCGTTGTATGCCGGCACAAAGCCAAAACATACCCATCAGACGAATTTTTCAGTCCGACCTAGGGCTGAACAGCCATTTCCCCGAATTCACGCTTTCGCACGTACCATGCGCGCACACACACACACACACACACACACACACACACACACACACACACTACTAGTATTACTACTAGGCCTACTACTACTACTACTACTACTGGTGCTGTAACCATCATCATCATTAGCTTGCTTTACGTCCTATGGCTTTTGGCCCTTAAGGACAAGTTGTTCCAGGCGTGTGACTTTGGCTGCTTGGCTAGGCGAGTGTCTTTGGGGTGTGTGAGGGCTGATTTGCTTTGCTTTGGTCAGCGTCAGAGGATCTTCGCTTGGCTTTCAGATGCCTGGTCTGGGTTTGTTTTTCGGTGCCTCAGTCTGTTCTGTCATCCGTACTTTTGCCTTTTAGATTATCACTGGGGTGTCCCCTCGCTTTTTGGGTTTAGAACCATTTTGTCAGATCTGATCTGACGATCGCGTCGGCCAGGGTTCTCATTGGCCTATCACCTAGGACTTGGTGTGGCTTGAGGAAGTCTACCGTCTTCAGTGAGTATCTGTCTCTCAGGTCCCAGACCGGCTGGAGGCTGGCGGGCAGGCCATCACAACCGTTTACAATGTGGCGGACGTCTGGGGGCTGCCCACACTGGCAGAGGTCGTTACTCCATGTGTGTGCGCAGCACAGTGTGCGTATTCTGCAGATGATTGCAGAGTGTCTGCGCGGGAAAAGTGGCACGTGGTTTTGGCCACCCGGGAGGTGGACCCAGCCATTTTCTTCGCACAATGCACGGAGTCTCCTCTCCCTGAGAGTGTGGGCCGCTCTTTGTATCTTACTTTTTACTTCACTGAGTGTCTGGAGTAGTTTTGCTTCCATGCCATCGCCGGTGGCGTCCCGGGCCGCGCGATCGGCCAGCTCATTTCCTCTGATCCCGCTGTGGGAGGGTAGCCACATGAGGGCTAAGATGGTTCCCTTCGTGATGATCTGATGGGCCAAAAAGAGGATCTCGCTTTGTACATCACTCCTATTCCTCGTGCCCCCTCTCTCTAGGGCTTGGAGTGAAGACTTGGAGTCGGACAGAATGACCACCCCCAGCGGGGGGTTTGGCATGTCGTTGACAAACGTGCAGGCCATGAGGATTGCATACATCTCTGCTGAGAAGATGCTTAACCCGGCGTTGAGTTTGTAGCGCCTTGTGATTCCAAGGTCTGGGATCACGAAGGCGCACCCAACCTCTCCTGAGTCTAGGACAGAGCCGTCCGTGTAGATTTTCAGGTGCTGGGAAAAGCGCTGTTCAATCTTCTCTCTTGCCAGGGTTGTGGCAAGAGCAGAGTCTGCTTTCTTTGACGCGCCTTCAGCATAGCGATGTTCATACTCGGGCTTGGCCAGCTGCCAGGGAGGAAAGACCGGCTTGGGAGTTTGTGCCACCTCAGGGTTCGCTCCGCACTCTGACCAGATGTCATTTGTGTGCTCCGCCATCGGGATGGTCGTCCGATATATTCGTGGCGCTTTGACTTCCAGACCCTGCCGGATCAGGGTCTCCTTGGTGACTGTCTCTGTGAGTCCATCTCCCAAGGTGGTCTCAGTAGCGTGCATGGCAGCCTGGAAGTTGGCACACCTCCTTTTGCATTCCTCCCTGAGTGGTAGCCAGCCTGCTTCCTGGTATACCAGGTCGTTTCTCGCACTTTTTCTTGCACCAATTGCCGTTTTCAGGGCTGCCAGTTCAACTCGTTCAAGCTTCAGATATTCGGTTTTCGACAGTGCGAAGAAGGCTTCGCATCCGTACGTGAGGCGAGATCTCACCAGAGCGTTCGTTAGATGGATGAGGCTGCGTGGTGTTGCCCATCTCTCAGCTGACAGGATTTTGATCAGGTTCACTGATCGCGAAGCTTTTGCGGTTAGGTTGCTGATGTGCGGCTGCCACCGCAGGCGTTCGTTCAGTGTCACTCCCAGGAACTTAGCCTCGCTGCAAGGCTTGATGGTCACGTTCCCGATTTGTATGGACATGGCGTTCTTCGCTCCGTTTGTCCTGGAGAACACCACGAGTGATGTTTTCTCCGGGGAGAGCTGGAAGCCATTCTGCCCCATGTAACCCTGGATGTCATCCACACACGACTGAAATTTGGTCCGCCATCTTTCGTACAACTTTTTCATGAAAGCCGTCTTTCCTGGCAACTGAGTGGGCAGCTCAGTCCAAATGGCCAGGTCATCTGCGTACAGTGACATTTTTATGTCCGGCCTGCCGACCTTGGCCTCAATGTCGTGTAGCATGACTGAGAACAGGGTAGGCGCAATCACGCTGCCTTGCGGGACGCCCATATCGAGGATGTGCTCATCCGACAGGGAGGCTCCGACTCTCACCGAGATCCTCCTGTCTGCCAGGAACGCCTGCACAAATTGGTACAGTCGCCCGGAGATGCCAATGCTGCTCAGTTTGTCTAGAAGCTTGGCATGCCACACTGTGTCGAACGCGCGCTTGATGTCGAAGAAGGTGGTCACCACTGAGTGTTTGTTGACCATTGCCTTCTTGATCTCACTGGTGAGCCTAGCAACGTGTTCCATGCAGCCTCTTCCTTTGCGGAAACCGGCCTGGCACAGCGGGATTATGCCATGCTTCTCCAGATGGTACTCTAGCCTGTCCCTGACCAGCCTCTCATACACCTTCCCCAGGTGGGATGTTAGTGCGACCGGGCGGTAGCTTGTTGGGAGGTGGGGCGGCTTGCCATCCTTGGGGATGGCCACCACTACAGCCTTCTTCCAAGCCTTGGGTATCTGACCAGAGTCCCAGCAGGTCTGGTAGAAGCCCAGAAGAACTTTGACCATTCTGTCTGGAAGATGGCGAATCATCTGGTACGAGATTGGGTCATGCCCGGTCGCTTTGCCTTGCGAGCCGAGGCTGCCAATCGCCGTCCGTAGCTCCTCTAGCGTCAGGTCGCCGTTGGAGGGAGCATGACCGTCATTCTCCGACTTCTCGAATCTCTGTTCTTCAGTCCGCCGGTATTCCCTCATTTCTGGGGGGAGGTGTTCCGTTTGACTGGCCTTGGCAAATGTCTCGGCGAGAGCATCGGCCTTTTCTTTGGCAGTCTGCGTCTTTTGGCCATTGACAAGTAGAGCCCTTTCTGGCAGGCGGCCCCTTCGCCTGTGAGCGCGTATCATTCTCCACAGCTTGCTGCTGTCTTTGGGTTCCTGCACCTGCTCTGTACAGAAGCGTTCCCAGTGTTCCTGTCTGGCTTTTTCAGCAACCTCGCTACAGTGAGTGGTGGCTGCCCGCACCAGCTCTCTGTTTTCCTCAGTCATATTTCTTTTGAACGCTCTGAGGACCCGCCTTTTCTCTGCTGTGGCTTCCTCGCATTCCGCGTTCCACCAGCCGCCAATCAGCCGGCTGCCACCGGAGGGCTGTGGGCGTGACTGTGGGATCGCAGCGTTGGCCGCGGTGAGGATCATGCTTCTAATCTCCTCGTATTTCGAGTCTATATCTTGGTTAGGGCTGTTGCGGTTCATGTTTTCGCATTCAGCTTCCACCAGGGTTCGGAACTTCTCCCAGTCTGCCTTGTCATATGCATATTTTGGGCCGGAGTTGACTTCCACCTCCGTGGGGACGGCCTGATCCAGCGTAATGTGGATAGGTAGGTGGTCTGATTGCATATTGTCGTCTCCAGTCTCCCAAGTGGCCTCTCGGCAGAGTGCTGGGCTGGCTAGTGTTACGTCAATTGCGCTGTTCCTCTGCCCACCTTGGCCGATGCGGGTCACTGAGCAATCGTTCAGTATGCTCAGATTGGATTCTAAAACCGCGTTTGCCAAGTGCCCTCCGCCAGCCGTTGTTGCGCCTGGATCCCAGAGTCTGTGGCTGGCGTTGAAGTCGCCGGCCACCACCCAGGTTCTCCGTGCGTCTGCTGTCTGCGCGCCCAGATTTTTAAGCCAGTCACAGGCACTCCCATCCGGTATTCCGTCTGGGTAGTACACATTTACCAGCGTGACCTCCTTTCCCCCTGATAACGAGACTGTCAGGCTTCTCAGGTTGAGCCGGCAGTCTCCAAGGGTTCTGGGGTTCACGTGTGTCAGCGGGTCAGCATCCACATAAGTTAGCCGAGTGCTGACATATGTAGCAACCATGACGCGCCCTTTCTCAATGTCCACGGCTGGGGGGTAGTAATACCCATCCAGGTGAGGGAGAGCCTGATGTCTCACGTTAAGGGACTGCAACATGAGGACGTCCACCTTTGGTTTGCCCTGCAGGTATCTGCGTAGGAAGGGGGCCTTCCCGGTCACAGACCTGCAGTTCCACTGCAGGATGGACAGTCCCCTAGGGGGCGTGTCTGGAATGCTTCCTCCCTTACTTCTGTCCATTTATAATGGATGCAAGGGCCTGTTGGATCAGTATCAGGGTTTCAGGTGAGAGAGGCTGGGAGGGTTGTACTTCCCGCTGTACCTTATCTTCCCTGAGTGACCTGATCTCGTTTTTCAGGTCCGAGATTGTGGCTTGAAGGTTGCTGAGTAGTCCCCTCAGGCTCTCTACCTCACTGCGCAGCCGGGCATTTTCGGCCTTAAGGGCGTTTCCTTTTTCGAGGCTCTTCCCCGGCCTAGGCCGGGTCTCGTCATGGATCGCAGCGTCTGGTGACTGCGAATTTTTCATTTCGACCTCCGCAGGCACCACTGGCTCGACTGTTTTGGGAAGATTGATTCTCTTCCTCGGTACAGGCCTGGGGCCCTGTGTTTTCGGGACGGCTTCCTGCCTCCACCCAAGGTTGGGTGTCTTGGTGGGGGCAGGTGGTGGGGCGGCGGATTGTGCCTTTTTTCTGGCAACAATCTTCCCGGCTTCCTGCATTGCCTGGGCTCTGGGCATGTAGTCCTGAGCCCTGAGCCTATTGGCTAGGCTCCATTGTTTCACTGCCGGGCAGCCTTTATATGCGGCCGAGTGTGCACCTTGGCAGTTGGTGCAGTGCTTTGGACCGTTGCAGCTGCCAGCTTTTGTGGCCACTCCTGCCGCAGGCAGCACAGACAGCTTTTTTGGCCGGGCAGGACTTTTGCACGTGGCCCAGGCGGTGGCAGCGGTAGCACCGCTGGACTTCGGCAACGTATGGTCGGAGACCATACTCCTGTCTGTTGATCACCAGGTGATCAGGCAGGGTTGTCTCAGCGAGGGTTACCTTCACTGCGCGGGATTTTTCACCGCTTTTAAGGGTGAGGCGCTTTACCTCCACCACCGTCACGTCGGACTCAATGGCCCGCTGGATTTCTGGATTTCTGACTCCGTTGCGTCGATGTGGATCGATACAACACCCTCAACTTTGGGGACTGGGACATATCCCCTAATGCTGACTGGCCCAATCTTAGTGGCCTTGGCCAGTCGCTGCTGCTGGCGCTCAGTATAGCAGCCAGCCAGGAATCTTGTTTTACCGAGGGGCTTGAGGTGTGTCACCTCCCCAAAGCCAGCCTCTCGGATCAGGCTTGCAAGCCTGAACGCCAGTCCCGCCAGGCGAGCGGGTTCGCTTTCGATCATCCGGTCCTCCAGTATCACTGGGTACCGGCAGAACACGGGGGCCACTTCTGGCTTCTGTACTCCCCTCCTTCCATGGGGAGCTGCCCTACGCGCTGTCATCTCGGCGTAGGACGGTTTTTTTTGTGGGGTTGGCCTTGGCCTCGGCCTCCACTTTGTTTTCGGCCTTATCCTTGGCCTCCGTCTCCTGGCCAGTCTGGTTGGCCGTGTCATCTAAGCATGGGTCACCCAAGCTTTCTAGGTCTGACTCGTGGTCAAGACCTTCTTCTTCCTCACTGGAGGAGGTTTCAGAGAGCCTCCTCCCCTCGGCCAAGTCCTTACTCTTGGCGCGTTTGCCGTTTTCCCCTGCTGGGGAGTTTCTTTCCTTACGTTTTCCCTTCCTCACCTGCTGCCAGGGTGAGGAGGGATCATGCACTGGGGTGTCACCGCCCCCGGGGGTGTCACAGCCCCCGTTGCTGCCCACGTGGGCAGTTTCCTCCATGTTGGCCTGTGGCAGGCCTTTTTGCTGTTTCGGTGCCGCCGAGGCGAGCACTCGGACTGTACACTTGCCGTACAGTGGTGGCAGGGTGCAAACTGCACACGGCCCGTGCAGTGGTGGGCAAGCTCTGTACAGTACTAGAGCACTGTGCAGAGCGCTGCAAGAAAGGGCGGGTTAATGCAGAGAGCAAAAAACGAGAACGGAGAGAGAGAGAGAGAGAGAGAGAATAAGCTAACGTTACGCTAAGATGGCGGCAGGACTGGTCCTGAGAAGGACAAAGGCCTGACGTTTGGTCCGACGTTCGGTGGGGCGCCAAGTACAGTGTACTTAGCGCTGGTCTCCGCGCGGTGTGGCTCGCTCGACTTGACTGGCTGACACAGGGGCGTCCGTGCGGCTTGGCTGCTAGGGCTGCTTGGCTGCGACGTCCGCTCTGCTCGGCTGCTGCTCGTCGTGTGTGGTGATCGATCGACGCTGTAACCAGCGATGACTGGCCTGACTTAAAGGAAACTGAACAAGTAATATGTACATGTAAGTGATTTACTGTCTTTGTCTTGAAGGGAAGTGCCACTCACAGAGCTCCCGCAGAGATGTGAGTCCCCGCTGATTGACTAATCCCTCTCACCCGGGTGTCTTCACCGGGTACTGTCGCGACCTGGGGTATTGCGCTCGCCGCAGCACAGCGGGGCGCGGCGCCGATCGGGCCTACTGTGACTAACGCAGCAACAACGGATACAGCACACGTCCTGCATTATATCGAAAACTACTCGTTTCGAAAATTTTAAAGACAAAAATAGCGGATCATAATGCCCATCGGCAATTTAATATTTAGCCACACCGCTGAAGTTTTCCCGTCCGGTGTCGGCTTCGTCAGGCATTTCCCCGAATCCACGATTTTTTGTTTTAAGGCCCATTTGCCACAACCCCGAAGGCTGCACCATACATGTTATAAACCATATGATTTAGCATCTATTTATGTACGCCTTTGTCGTCGTTTCATGCCGGCACAAAGCCACAAGATACACATCAGGCAAATTCTCCCGTTGGCCTTCTCTCGGCATTATCATACATTTACCGGAATTTACGATTTCTCGCTTTAAAACCCTTTTTCCACTACTCCGAACGCTACATAGATATTACGATATAAAGTATTCTATTTTGTAGACCGTTCTCATCTTATATGATAGATGGCGGTAGAACGCCCCCTTTACCGTTCCCATTTTACATAATTATGCACTCAATATGCTCCCACCATGTATAGTCTTTTGATATAGGATCTGGCATGTGTAGTAGGCCTATTTACCATACACATGCGACGGCTGCAACCACCTTAATTGTAATACCATGCTCTTCTGCACTGAATTATCTTTCTGACCATACCGTTCATGAGCGAGCGGCTGATCCTCGCTGACCCTCATAAAAGCATTTGTCATTCTTAATTACTGGCATGGTCCACACAGCCACAAAGCAAAAGTTTCTCTACGGTATTGTTTGGGGGTGTTTGTATAATTACGCCGTTTTGTGGGTTTTTTGTTTGTTGTTTTTTCGCCTACCGGGAATTTCACACACTGACACCACCATTTATGCACACGTATTACACAACAAAGAATAGCATGCAATAAATAAACAGAACACAAGCTTGGTTTCCACATCTTGTGAAATTGTATTGCTGTTTGATTAATTTCAGTATGAACAAAATTACACAGGTTTAACCGGTTTACAGCCATTAAAGGCCTAACCTGCTGAATCAACTTTAGTAAGTTATCAGCAAAACAACATCGCTAAACCAAAGAAACGCACAGGCCACCGCCAAGAACACTGGGTATGTGTGTTGGGGGGGGGGGGGGGTACTGAGTGACCAAAAGTACATAATCGTAATTTTTTTAGCAAGTGACAGACGTCTTAGCGTCTTAGGAAAGGTGACGTATGGTCAGCAAACAGAAAAGAAACAAATAAGAACAGAGACGAGGCCAAGAAGTATAACGCTGGTTGTAACCAGATGACAAAAAGGACATACATGTATTATGAAATAGTAATACAGCAAAAGCATGCTTGCTCTAGGAAATGTCCACCGGCAATAGCTGTCATCACACATATATTATACATCAACTGCATGGAACACACAGACGCTTTACATCTGTACATGGCCTGCAGTGTCTAACTCGAAGGTGATGGGGTCATTAGCGAGATGCCAGTTCTGGCAGTGAAGTCCGAGTACTTGTGAACAGTAAAAGAACTCTACTGACACCAGTTCCAACAGTTCCCCGTCGGATTTCTTGGCGAAAATCGGCACTTCGTCATTGTGGTTTCTCAGCTCCGACGTCAGTGACATTGCTGTGGGGTTGGCCATTTGTTTCCAGCTTCCACGATGATTTCGGTGCTTATTCTGAAACAGAAAATGAAATTGGACAGCATCTGTAGCATACACCACCCTACGACCTTACATCCGTAATTATCTCAACACGTACTAGCCGCAGAGGACAAGCGCAAACCACCCTTTAGACCCCACCCCTACAAATTTAGTCTAGCTACCCCCCCCCCCGTCCCCCCCCCACACACACACACACACAGACGCAGACGGACAGACAAGAACAGCAAAATCGTTAAATAAAACATATTTGCCAGACCGGAAAACGGTCAACGGGTAGGCAAATAACTCCATGATTTAAGCACTTTTAGAGGGAAAGACAAAGAAAGCAAAGCTGTCACTTCAAATACACAAGACCCGGCTGGGTAGCACCAAAGCCTCCGGTATTCTTTAGTGACCTACTTGCTTAAATCATTAGCTGAGTTACAAAATTTTCCTTATCGAAAGACCCGGCTGGTTAGCACCAAACTCGCTCACAGAGACTGAAAAAAAAAACCCTACTGCAACGGCACGGTAACCAATGAATACCTGGCTGACGCAATGCAACACAGGATATCTGGATAGCATCACAAGTACAGCATTTTTGGTGTTGAAGAAAGTTCTTCAACCATGGTATGACGACAAAACTCGATCATTTTCTTGAATAAGGGGAGTCTTTTACCGAAGACGAGGCATTTCGCCACAGCACAGACGTATACTCCGCAACTTTACCCATCTCTCTGCTTTGGAAATTCGGCTGAGGAAGACTAGTGTGCTACGCGCCAACTCTTCATATCCAGCAATGCGTTTCTGAAACGTATAATTATGCTCATAACAAAGGTATCGGAGAATTTGTGATGCCATGATCTCATGCTCTTCCCTGCCAAACGAATCGCACGAGTACAGCAATTTCTCTTTCATGTCTACCACAAATAGAATCCAGTGTGCATTTTTAAGATTTTAACCGGAATCAGCACTTTGTCATGGTCAAAGCAAATATGTCTTTTTCGTTCTGTTTTTTGCAACACTCACTTTATTTTGTTCGGGTCCGTTTGGTCTTCAAGGTACGATGTGTACCACGCACTGTCAACAGCGTGAACGCCAGGTCCTGCATGGTGAACGAGAAGAGCCAGGTGTTCATTAATATCTGTACCGCTCATCCATTTCCTTGGTGTACTGCATGTTAGTGCACAACCAGTTAAACTGGTCTTGTCAACGTCAGGACGTGAGTTTTGAACGTTCAGAAAACCTTTGCCCACGATGAAATTGTCAGGAGGCACAGTGGTATGAAATTTTGGGACTTGGTGGGTGGTGTTGCACAGGTTAAAGAAACACAAAACTGTGCGCCCCCTCAGAGTTTCTGTTCGTGGTTCTGCATCCGAAGGCAATAGAATGCTGTCGCATTTGTTCGCAACCACTACAGCAGCAAGCTTGTAGTTATCACCATTATATTATAGCAATAAATGTGTGTCGCTCTATATCTGTTTTACTGTATCCTATCTCACTTTCATTAGCAAACTAATTGTTAGTTTTAAATTTAATCTTAAAATAAAAAGTCTTATATTCTTAAATGGTATGTCTCCAGTCATTTTCAATGATGTTAAATGATCATCACCATACGGGTTCTTCATGGGTTCAACAGTTGGCTTTATGGGAGTCGTTCGCGTTGATTATACTCGTGTTCGCTGCAGTAAGGGCAAACCGTTAATCTTGCCTGAGCTTTGCTTACAGGACCAAAACCCTCAAAGAACCAAAAACCTGTGGGTTTGTCTTGTGCGGTACAAATTGTGCCCAAGGAACTCAACTCAAACAAAGAATCGGAAAATACAGATGCTCCAAACTGTGTCCCTGTATTCCCACCATTTGCAACGAAATAAGAAGACAGAATTCTATGGATGGCGTACACGTTGTAGGATTAACGCAGGCTCGTGTCACTCTGAATCCGTTCACGGTAGCCGAATGGTGGAGTGTTAAACTTGCAATGCTCGGGTCGTGAGTTCGAATCCTGGCCGCGGCTAAAATTTAATATTTGTGCTGGCTTTTCATCGTTGCCCCGTCTTTGATATCACCCGTATGTGGTGGAAAAGGACGTTAACACCCCCCCCCCACCCCCGAATCCAGCCACCCCCTCACCCCCTGCGGAGCGTCCAGCCACTTTCCAATACCCCGACACGGGACCGGCTGTAATTGCCCCGTGCGCGCAATACCCGCCGATCGCTCTTTCATGTTGGGTTGGGCAGAGATCGCTCCACCTGAGAGACGTTTCCAAGGTGTTGAGCCTCATTTGGAGGACACACTCAAAATGTAAATTTCAAATTTTGCATTTTTTTGAATTTGAATTGCCTTCCCGTATTCTGCCAAAGGCTCGTTTCGAATGTCGCGTCAGATTTGAAAACTAGGGACCTTACAAAAATCTGCAACTGTTCAACTATTTGAAATTTGACATCGTCCTTGGATTATAAACATATGCGTGTAAAGAACTGATGTGCTCTCTTGTTACCTTCTTTCGTGTATATCTATTTTTAATACTTTTGTTTGTATTTTTGCCATAATGTCCATTGTGAAACAACCATTCGACTGACTTTTCCGTACGGGGCTGCAGATGTTTTTCCTCGAGATTTCACAGGCGCACAGTCGGCCTTATCGGAAATTCTGAAGCATGACGAGGCAGTTTTTGTTGTTTGTTGGGTTTTTTTTCCAGGGTGTGGTTTGGGGGTTACAGAAATGTGTTAAAGGAAGAGACACTTACAACCCGCTGGCTTTATGAGTGCTATGCTCAAAGTAAACCTGCGGTCCTCAGTTCTACAAAATATATACGTCGTTTGTGGTGTGCAGTTTAGGTACATCGGCTTAGCTAACCCCTACAAGTTACCATAAGAGATGTGTAATTCTCGTGTAGCTGTGGTTGCCGTAAAGTCCATCGGAACCGTGTTCCAAGTGTTCAACTGCATATAATGGAGAGAATCACGCAAGAAAACTATTCACACAATGTATTCTAGAATTTCAATTTGATATTATATCAGTAGTTATCTTGTCTCTATCCTCATGCGCCTCCTTGTTGTTGATCTCGGGTGCCACTCGCCGGTGACACTCACAATAGCGTCCAGAGAGCGGGTGAATCTTCGAAATTGGACCAAATAGACAGCATCCGCCGTTAGCAGCTGGAAGTGACGGCCAAGTTTCCTAGGTAAGTTCCATGTCTCACTGAAGTGCACTGTATTTCGCCGGTTTGCAGCAGATAAAGCTAAACTGCGTGATGTCTCGGGGTCGATCTTAATGCCGCAAGAGTGGGCATCATAGTCGATTTTGTGGCATCTTAAAACAAAATGGCCACCAGCCCAATATGTTGTTTCCATTTAATCACCTGCTGTCACGGTCATGTATCCGGGAAGGGGACTCTCTCTCTCTCTCTCTGAATGGAAACAACTGAGCGGGCTTGTCAGACGTTTTTTTTTTTTTTTTTTTTTAAGAGAGACGTGATGTTGTTTGATTTAAAATCTATGACGTTTGTCCTCACCTCGCATAAAACATTTGACGTAATCACTTTGATACAGTTCTTCTAATAAGAGCTGCCCCATACATGCTATTAAAACCCATCCGCCTGGGCACTCTAGCTAAAAATCTTGATTTATTCGGAAGTTCCAAATTTTCAGGCGATCGGTTGAGTATTTTCGGAGATACAGGCCTGGACAACACACACACACACACACACACACACACACACACACACACACACACACACACACTGTGTTCTCGTGTGTGTGTGTGTGTGTGTGTGTGTGTGTGTGTGTGTGTGTGTGTGTGTGTGTGTGTGTGTGTGATCAGCTGAGACATGAAAGTAACTTTGCGCGGTTTCGCTAAATATTGAATTGCCGGTGGGCATTATGATCCGTTTTTTTAATCTTTAAAATTTTCGAAACGAGTAGTTTTCGATATAATGCAGGACGTGTGCTGTATCCGTTGTTGCTGCGTTAGTCACAGTAGGCCCGATCGGCGCCGCGCCCCGCTGTGCTGCGGCGAGCACAATACCCCAGGTCGCGACAGTACCCGGTGAAGACACCCGGGTGAGAGGGATTAGTCAATCAGCGGGGAATCACATCTCTGCGGGAGCTCTGTGAGTGGCACTTCCCTTCAAGACAAAGACAGTAAATCACTTACATGTACATATTACTTGTTCAGTGTGCTTTAAGTCAGGCCAGTCATCGCTGGTTACAGCACCAGTAGTAGTAGTAGTAGTAGGCCTAGTAGTAATACTAGTAGTGTGTGTGTGTGTGTGTGTGTGTGTGTGTGTGTGTGTGTGTGTGTGTGTGTGTGTGACAGAGATGAAAATATTTTGCAGCTAATACAAAGTACATATCATTCTAAAGGTTTGATGAGAAAGACACTGTAGCTTAAGTTATGACGGCGCTCGGCATTCGCGGGTACTGTGAGTTATTCGCGCGGATGTTGGAGGTGGGTACATCACATAGGAAACATTCAGCAAATTGCTGTGAGTATGTTTTAATGTAACATATTAGTGTGCGGCTCATCCAAAAAATGTAAATCTGAAAAAAATCGAAACTTACATAGCTAAGCTGGCCCTGTGTGTGTGTGTGTGTGTGTGTGTGTGTGTGTGTGTGTGTGTGTGTGTGTGTGACAGAGAGAGAGAGAGGGGGGGGGGGGGGTTACGAATAACAACCGTTTGTTTTAGGAAATGACGTGGGGACTGCGTTTTGGATCACAGGCTTCGTGGCCCGGGTCCTTGGTTTCCGGTTGAACCAGCGATGAGCTCTTGGAAGACTGCGCATTCCTCAATCGTTCTTTGATGAGCAACTACCGGTGAACAAAAACGATTAGCTGGTGTGTTGTGGGACTTAGGGTTGCCGAGCAGTAAAAGCCGTTGTGACCTCTTCACCACCGATTAGTGAACAATCTCAAGGTGATTCACACGAAGGAGGGATTACGCAGACCATACACCAGCTGTTTTGTGTTAGCCTTACGACACTCCGACACATCTTCCTCTTCGCCGGCAGATACGCACCACCCGAGACTATAGCGCTTTTTCATTAGGCGCGTCGCGAGAGTTGTCCGCCCCTGCCTAAAGCGGAAGTCGACTCGCCTGGGTAGTTCAGATAATCGAGCGATGGAGGATAAGACAACACGAAGAGGGAAGCGGTACTGCGTCTGCTGCTCCAATTTCAAGGGAAAAGTTGTAGATGGGCGCACGGTGTCTCTGCACAGAGTGCCTGCTAACAAAGGTTTAAACCGAGTGTGGCGTCAACGACTAAAACTAGTAAGAAAAGACTTCAAAGGCGTGACAGACAACACACGTGTGTGCTCAGAGCATTTCGTGAACAAAAGAGGACCAGTACCTGGTGACGACGTTCCTTCAATCTTCAGCAGTCGTGTTTTCACAACAACTACGGTAAGTTTCGGAATCTAATCATGTTTCTGAGCCAATGATTTGTTTAACTAAGATGAGAGTGCCGTTAAAAGTCAATTCAGGTTAGTTAGTCTGGGCGTTACGCCATGCAAGTGTTTTACAGTAAATCCAACTAGTTGCAAATTTAGTAGTTAATATTACACGCAGACACGAACAAAATCATTTTTTTTAATCTTGTAATATTGATCTTTTATGCTTTTCAGTTATTAGCCAAAAGAAAATGTTCTGTAATGCTGGTCGTTGACATTGTATCATCAGTATCAGTGTATGCTAGCACAGCTTCGTACTGATTTGTTGACCATCATCCATGTTCCTACAGTGTTGACTATTCTGTTATTTGGGGAGCCAGGGTGAAATGTTAGACTCAGTAAGTTAGAGCAGTGTACTTGTAACGCTCGGGTTGAGTTTGTATCCTGACTGGGGCCACATATATATATCTGTGCATGCTATTTCATCATTGCCCCGTCTTTGATATCAGTATCACCCGTAAGTGGTGGAAAAGGATGTTCAAACACCCACCCCGTATTCATTATTTGCATTGTTTTGTGTTTGTGCTTTCACCAGCTGTCTGAGATTCCTGATCCCATCCCTGGTCCAGCTGCGAAGGTGACCAGCTGCGAGCAGATGACTGAGGAGGGTGGTGAAAATCTGCCTTTCTGTCAAGGGGACCTGTCCTTGCCCACAGTATCAGTGATGCTGCACGATTATGGTGGTGGTGTTGATGTGTCCACAGTTGCCAACCCTGAGAAATGCACCACTGCATGCCAGACAACACCATCAGTAAAAGAGGCTGGTGTTCAGACAGGGCTCATCATCATGACTGAGAAGAACGAGACTGGAACTCAAACTGAGGACAATTTGCTATCCACACCTCTCAGGTACGAACATATCTGTGAAAATGATGACACTGTGCGAGTGTACACTGGCTTGCCCAATGTGGACACATTCCACTCTGTGTTTGAGGAAATGTCAGGTGCTGAAGACGAGAGTGGACGGAATCAAACAGTTAGACTTATTGACCAATTCCTGATGACACTGATGCGTCTGAAACTAGGCTTAGTACTGGCTGACCTAAGTTTTAGGTTTAAAGTCTCCAGAGCAACCTGCTCCAGGATAATCAACAAGTGGATCGACTACATGTATGTGCATCTATCCTTCTTAACATATTGGCCAACGAGGCAGCAAGTAGACAACACCATGCCAAGTGACTTTCAGGACATGTTCCCGAGAACACGGGTTGTTATTGACTGCACAGAACTGTTCACAGAGACGCCTAAATCTCTGGTTGAACAGTCAATGATGTACAGCCACTATAAGACACACATGACGTGGAAAGCTCTAATTGGTGTGACACCAAATGGTGTGGTGTCATTTGTTTCTGACTTGTGGGGCGGTTCAATCAGCGACAAACAAATTGTTCGCAAATCAGAAATCCTGAGGTTGTGCGAAAAGGGCGACGCAATAATGGCCGACAAAGGATTTTTGATTTCAGATCTCACCACACCATTGCAAATAGAACTTATCACCCCACCAAAGAAGGCGAAATCGAAGCAAATGTCGAAGAGAGACACGACACTGACGAGAAGGGTTGCGAACTGTCGGATTCATGTGGAACGCCACATGGAGCGTGTGAAAAACTTTCGAGTGTTGCAAAATTTGACAGGGACAATGAAAGCTTCTGTTAGTAAGATTTGGAGAATATGTAATAACTTGACAGCCCTACTCCCCCCACTTCACCCACATGACGATGACGATGAGGGATGTCTGACATCAGACGATGAAGAATGAGCTGAAGGTGCATGTGCACAGTATTTGACTTGAGCATTCAGTGTTGATAGTGATGTGGTGTTTGCACTCTGATGGTGTGTACATGTTTATATGTTGATTAAATATGAAATTGTGAATGAACCACACTGACGAGAAGGGTTGCGAACTGTTGGATTCATGTGGAACGCCACATGGAGCGTGTGAAAAACTTTCGAGTGTTGCAAAATTTGACAGGGACAATGAAAGCTTCTGTTAGTAAGATTTGGAGAATATGTAATAACTTGACAGCCCTACTCCCCCCACTTCACCCACATGACGATGACGGATGTCTGACATCAGACGATGAAGAATGAGCTGAAGGTGCATGTGCACAGTATTTGACTTGAGCATTCAGTGTTGATAGTGATGTGGTGTCTGCACTCTGATGGTGTGTACATGTTTATATGTTGATTAAATATGAAATTGTGAATGAACGTCTTTGTGTCCCTTGCTGGTGTTTTGTTAAATTTGCATGTTAGCTTTAGATGTGAAATTTAAAGGCACCAATGGACTGTGTTTCATTTTACCTCTTTGGCTATTATAAGGCCTTATCTTCCAGCCAGTTAGTTACACTATTGGCATTCAATCTTTGGTAGAATAATTCAAGTCCAGTTAATCCAAGTCAAATGAGCATTAGGCAAAAAAAAAAAAAAAAGGTTTCTGGTAACACCCCTACCCCCACAAAATTTTTTTTGGCTGCCGGGAAAAAAAAAAGACAAAAATACAAGCACGACGAGTTGCGGTCTTCATGCGCCTGCCATCAGGAAAGTCGTGCGCCATTACGGACCCAAGGTTAGAACGAAATATGGCACGATAGTGTGTTATAATATTAAATACATTTTCATGGAGCATCATTTCTTATTAATACCCTGTTTCTTTGTTCTTGGATATGTGTGTGGGTGGGGGAGGGGGGCAAAAAAAAAAAAACCCTTACCAACCTACCCTATTTTTTTAAAGCCACGTAACCAGAAACAATTATTTTTTGGCCTTAAGGTAAATCCATCTGTGCTTCTAAAGTTTCCTATTTTTGTGTGTGTGTGTGTCTGTCATTGTATGTCCTCCTGTGTGTGTTCTTAAGTAAATACATACATGTAGTGATGTACTAGTTTCTAAGTCCATGCACATTCACAGAAATCACACACACCCCAAATAAAAAGAACACATTTTGAATAACACTTCATTAAATGAAATATGCACACAAGACAAAGAAATGGGTAAAACTATCGTAAACTGGTCATGGATGATTTAGTTTTTTATGGGACATGTGTCATTTGAAATAACTCTGAGTTTGATCAAAACTTGCATAGTATTTGGTCACTAAACCAAGAACTCAAACAAATTTTTACAGCTGTAGTCTGACATGACACTTTGTTGTTCAAACATACTTGGAGTGGAGCCAGAGGAACAAGTCAAGGATGGAATGTGCTATGAGAAAAGGCTTTTCCCCCGTTTCACACGCTGCGTAAAAATCTCCGGAACAACTGCATCAACATAGAATCCCTTCAACTTTGTCAGCATTGTCTGCCAGTGAGACTCGTCAAAAGCGATTCTTTCAATGGACATGCCTTTCAGAGTCCACACAACAAAATCACACCAAGTGCGACCTGAAATGCCCATCTGGCCCTGCACCTGATAATAATAGTTGTACCCCTTCTTTAAATGGACAGAACCATTGACCAGTTCACAGAAAAATTTTTTGTCGTTGCACGCCTCTTCTGGGGTTAAATCCTTGTGCGATGAAGGGCATTTCACTTCGAGCACTCCATCCACTGGGTCGCAATGTTCACACTCAACCAGTCCGTCAGGGCTTGTTGCCAGGTATGGCAAATCTTTGTGCACAATGAGCCCACACTTTTCAAGAGACAAGTTTTGATTGTGTTGCTTCTGCATCCTGTTGAAATACTGCCTTCTAGCAGCAGCTTCATGGTCGCGCCCCCACTTCGTGTGTTCATTGTCAAAGGGGGCACGATAGTTCATAACCGTTTTCAGCAGATTGTCTGGCCGGGTTTCAGGTTTCCTCTTGCACACTTCTCCAAACCTTGATGAAGTCAGGCGCCCTGCTCTGGCCATGTGCCACTGTTCAGACTTGGCCTGGTCTCTTGTACCTGCCTCGATTTCTTCTGCTTCTGCCTGGCTGCAAGAGAGTTGGCTGGCAAAGTTCAAGAAAATGTCTTTGCAGCTGTCAGTCGAGATGTCGACATGGTCTGCCAAGCTGAACTGTGGTTTGCAGAGCAATGGCAGTGATGCTGGAACATGTGGTGTCCTGGCTTCCTTGGAAGCTGTGAAGTTTACCAGCCACCCAGCTCTTGGTGCACACTTCCGCAGTCGTTCTGCAAACCTTTCTTGGTTGACACATGACACCAACGGTTCTGTGTCCACAGTTTTATTCTTCATGCTTGGCATTTCAAATGCCTTCTTTGGACTCAGACGACACTTCCGTGGCTGTTTCCATTTGCAGGTCTTCGAGGTGCTGGCATCTATCCCCTTGATCTTGGTGTCTGTCACATCCACCAGTGCATACAACAAGGCCGCGACATGGTTGCAAGAACCTTCCAGCCTGCAATCAGAATCAGACAGACATGTATCAGCTGCCAATCAATTTGAACATAATGTAATCACATATTTTAAGACAGGTTCACACAAAAAAGAAGAACAGTCATTGTAAAATGAATTTTTCATAATAGTTTACATAATAGTTTTTAATGAGAATGTCAATACATTGTGGCCTTAAATGTACACATGTTCCTGATGTTCCTTGTTATCACAAGGACCCAAACATGATCTTGTCAGTCAGATGGAATGTAAACTAATGGTACAGCACCTGCATACATTACTGATCACAGTCTGATTCAGTACCTGACAATCTCAGGTGTGTTTTTAATTCAGTTAACTGATTGAAAAACTTGTATAAGGTAATTACCCAGCTGTACATGTGCAGTATCCTGTCATCACTTTCCCTGTGACCTTAGAGACCCTGATCCACACGCTCCGATCTGGGTACTTCTTGGTATCTGATGAAGCTGCACTTGGAATCACCAGGCCTCTGATGTAGCATTCCTCACAGTCATCATCAATGTGATGGTAGCTGAAGTATAAAGTATTAAAGAAAAAGAACATTTGCAATTGGAGAAAACCAGTATAATTTTCACTGAACACTCACTGTAACAACTGCATCTGGCTAACACATTTAATAACAGTGCCAGTATGGAGTAGGGTGCTCATCATGCGAGTCATCTGTCTTAGAGAATGTCAGTCTCTTTTCAGTCCAGCATGGGATGTTTTGATGCATAAAATGAAAAGTTGCACCCCTGCTTTTCATTGTGGATGAAACATAAGTTACATTTGGGAGTAAAGTAAGAAAACGTTATTAAGAATCGCATGTTTAGATAATGAAATCTTATTACACACATGTAGCTGTCAAATTCTTCAACTCAACTTACCCGAGTATGTGAACATGTCCATCTTCGTAGAAGATATTCGCCTTCAGCTGCCTTCTGGCATTTTTCTTCTTTAGATCCACTGTTTTCTTGCAGGTGTACACAAGGTAATTATACAGCTCCTTGTCTGTAACTTCAGGCCACTGGCTCAGGCACACCTCCTCAACAGCTAACCATCCAGTCAGACTGGCCACGTGGTGGTACTCTTTGTTTTCTAATGTAAATAGAAAACTCATGAATTGAGTGGACACAAATAACATTTACACAACGATCAAAATTAGAGTAATCACTTCAACAGTTGTACACTTTGAAAGCTTATACACCTTACAGCCAATAAATTACGCTTTCACGATTAACCAAGCAGTTGTTTCTCGGCCGTGTCCCTCATTGCATCGCATCCTACTCAACACGTTCTCTCTCTCAAATAAAAAAAAAAAATTAAATGCTAGTATACAACAACTAACCGTCTCTTTTACAAACGACATTAAGTTGTAACCGAATCAATGTTCCGTTTTAAACTTATGTTTCAACATAACTGTGACAGCACGAACACAAACACATACCTTTGGCTTTGTTGTCTGACTGTGACAATTCAGCGTCTCTTTCTGGTTGATTCGAATCGTCGATAGCTTTCTGCGCCAGCAAAGAAAATGTGCCTTTTGCTCTTCGAACAAGCTCTGATTTCTTTCCGCTTGTTGACTGAGAGTTTGCCTTCAAATATTGTTTAAGTTCGTGAACTTTCATTGACTCAAACGCACATGGCGCAGCCATTTCGGGGACTGAGTGTACGCCCTAGCCACCAAGGGACGTAACTGATACCGAACATCCGGTCTCCCAGTGAAAAAGCGCTATAGTAATGACAATCTCCGCGACTTCAAGGACACATAGGCCATTGTAAAACCTACCTAAGGAGGGAATTAACAGGCAACGGAAATGACCCGAAATGCAGATCTTAAGATTTGAAAAAAAAGAAAGAAACATTTTGCAAACTCAGTACACACACACACACACACACGCGCGCGCGATAGCATCGTTTTTGCTGCATGTACTGCATCCACGACAGCAACAGGTGACCAAGCAACATAGCTAGCCTCGCCCATTCAGAACACCTCAAACTCATCCGTTGCGTTTGCACTGTCCCTAACATACGGAGCACAATATGCACAAATGGTTCGGCGTTAATTAAAGTCCCAAACTGTATTCGTAAACGTAAAGCATTGCAAGAGGTGGACGGTGGGGTGGATGTGGTTGTCGTGGTCGATGGTATGAGAAAGGCCACGCAGGATAAGACAGGCGAAACTCGCTTTAAGCCCCAGGTGGTGAGGTCAGACAAACGGCGTCATGTTAACAATGCAATGACATAACGCTCAATCAACATCGCAGCAGACCCACGCAATCTAACTGGCCCCCTGCGCTGGCCAATGAGATGGCGCCACGTACGATCTTCCCTGTTGTGTCCACGCCCAGCAGCGTTTGGATCTTACGACTATATAGACGCGTTCTTTCGTACCGGACCCAGACACGTGAGATCACATGTTGATGCTCACAGCTGTTTCCGTGATTCTGAATGTAGCGTTTTACCTGACCTCTCCCATCTTGGAATTTTATCGCGTATTGAGTGCACTGTTTTGTGTTGCTGATATACGTGTACTTCTGGCAGTTTCTGACTATCCGGAAGACTCCATACGGACTATTATTGACATTCGTATCGCGGTGGATCTAACGTCATCATGCAGTTAAGAGTAGCAGTCTTCGGGCATTCGCATGTTCGAAACCTTGGTGCTTTTGTTCATGAGCCTCTGAAAATGATCCCTGAGTCTTTTCGTAAAGACACGGACTTTAACTGTGAGATCCAGTTCATCGGAGAAGGTGGTTTGCGGGTATCGCCACGGACTGACAGAGCCAAAATGAAGCAAGCAGCGGCCGAAAGGCGCCTACGGGAGTACCGTCCGCACGTGCTGGTGGTGATGTTGGGTGATAACGACGTCCCCAGGTGGTCCAGAGATCCCAAGGTAATCGCCGACAGTATTTTTGATTACTGTGTGTCACTGCAGCACCAGCTAGACATTACGGCAATGTCCATCTTGTCTCTGCTGCCAAGGCATGGACAGGCGGAATACAACAGGCAGGCAGCATTCATCAACACCCGATTGCAAGCTTTGTGCCATTCTGCACCTTCACAGGATCGATTCTGCGAGTTCCAGCATCTCCGCTCGCGCGCTTTAAGTTGCACCCTTCCGACTGACCAGAAGTACTTCATGCCGGATAAAGTCCACCTGAGTACCTCGGGTAACGTGAACTTGTACAAACAGGTAAAGCGAGCAGTCAGGGTTGTGGCATATGAATATCGGCGGCGTCACCGGCACGAGTCGGACACTGAGTAACTTTCCAAAGCGCTGCTGATGAAATGATGTTGATGAAGCCGCGGCGGTGTGTGTGTGTGTGTGTGTGTGTGTGTGTGTGTGTGTGACACAATTGCTATTCCTTTTATTGATATCTCTTACATTATATTCTTGCCCTTTTTTTTCCTAACATTATTATTATTATTATTGGAGAGTGTGTGATTTGTTGCATAACATGGAATTTAGTCTGACAATTTATAACACAGGACCGTAAAATTTTGTTCATCAACGTAATCGATTATAAATGTGTATAAAAATACATGCTGAACCTTTTGATGTGTAACACATGGTGGTTTCAGCCGTGGGAAGTACTTAGAAAAGAGGTAAAAGTTAGGACCGCCGATGTAAATGGGCTTTAAAGTGTGAAAGCGTCAATTCGGGGAAATGGCTTGTCAGCCCTAGGTCGGACAGAAAAAATTGTCTGATGGGTATGATTTGGCTTTGTGCCGGCATGCAACGATTATAAATGTGTAGAAAAATACACGCTGAACTTTTCTATGTATAAAACATAGTGGTTTCAGCCGTGGGAAGTACATAGAAAAGAGGTAAAAGTTAGGGCCGCCGATGTATGTTGTGAGTGCAGAGCGGCGGCCGAGCCGGCGGGTTGGTGATCTTGCCTAGACCGGGCGGGAGAATTTGTCTGATGGGGGCGGGGGCGGGTATATTTTGTGCCGGCATAAAACGATTATAAATGTGTAGACAAATACATGCTGCGTCATATGGTATTATATATGACATAGGTATGGTGTGGCAGTCATAGTAGTGATAAATGAGCTTTAAAGTGAGAAAGCGTGAATTCGGGGAAATGGCTTATCAGCCCTAGGTGGGACAGAAAAATTTGTCTGATGGGCATGTTCTGGCTTTGTGCCGGCATAAAACGATTATAAGTGTGTAGAAAAATACTTGCTGAACCTTATGGTGTATAACACATGGTGGTTTCAGCCGTGGGGAGTGCTTAGAAAAAAGGTCGATGGTTGGTTCGCCGATGTACTGAGTGCAGAGCTAATTAGCCCTGTCGAGTCGTCAGCAGTCGGAGATCGGCCAGGAGAATTTGTCTGATGGGTATCTTGTGGCTTTGTGCCGGCTTGAAACGGACGTGAAAGTATAGACAAATGCATGCTGAACGTTTTGATATGTAACACATTGCGGTTTCAGTCGTGGGGAATACTTAGAAAAGAGTGAAAATTTAGGGTCGCCGATATATGTTGTGAGTGCACTGAGACGGAACGGCGGCCCGCTAGGCCGCTGAGCCGCCGAGCCGCCTCGCTAGTAGCGAGCGAACACAGGGAAATAACTCTGTGCGGAGACACTTGCGGTCGGTGAAAAATGGCCGTGTCGCTGTCTCGCGTATACATAGGATGAATGGCTTGGCTGTGTTCTACACACCTTCTTCATTGTAAAACATAATTCAGGAGACCGTGGGGTCCCGTAATAGCCTTCTTACCAGTTTGGCCAACCATATGTGTGCGATACCGTTTAGACCTCCTCTCAACATTTGTCTGATAGAAAGTGTCTGGGCAATTCAGCCCCATAGATAGCATCACTCTCCACCCTCACAGCTCACAGCAGTCCAAGGGACATAACTGCACATGTTGTTTACATGTCAACAAGTCGACAACGAGGCTGCCACCATTCTCATTCTCTCACCTAAAAATACACCAAACATGCACCTTTCCACCCATAACAATGAAAAACCACTCAATTCCACTCTCCAAAAAAAAATTTCAAAAGCGAAATTTCAATACTGTATGCAAAACAGGTTCCTACAACCCACTTTTTGCGCAATTTTATTGGGCACCTGTGTCCTGATCAGCATCAAAAATGTATTTGTTTGAAATAAAATGGCTACATGTATATTCATGTAGAGAAATGTTCTGCGAGTTGACCTAGCAAGTTACAGCTATATAGGCCACCATACAAGACAGTCAGCTTGTCTTGTGTGCAAGTACCTGTTTGGCAGTGACTGGGCCACATCAGGCAGCACTGAACTGAAACATACACAAATGTTTTGCATTGTCAAGTGTGTGAAATAAAAACCAATCAAGATGATTTTTTATGAGCACATGCATATATACATGTAATAAACACAAAAATGGATGTTTAAGTGAGTTTTGTTACTGTTTTCATTTTTTCTTGATTTTAAGTTCTACCCCACCCCCAAACTGACACTGTTTTTGGGATTCCCCTTGCATTCAATCAAGCCAGGAAGAAAAAGGAAAAGAGTGAAACTCAACAAGCTGTCAATGCAAAATAGCTGAGTGTCTGTAGGAAACAATAACGTGCTTATCAGCTAGATATCAGATGCCAAGCAGCCGGGGTGTGGACTACACATAGGCAAGGGGGGACAATGGGTCTGACAGCATGTAAATAATACCTACATGGGGTGGGTTAATTTAGTCTGGCATCACAGCCTAAAGAGCTCACTTTTCTTGATAATCAGTGTTGCCTGTACCAGAGCATTCACAGCAAAGCTGAAGCTAGCAACAGCATCTGTATTTGTTGCATGCAAGGGATATTTTAGTGTGTTTACCTGTACGCGTACCTGTGCATTTACCTGCAATATTCCAACATGCCAGGTAAACGCCACCTCCAGAACTTATTTAAACCTGGTCATCAGCTGTGGAGAAACCGCCTGAAGACAACAGCAGCCACTCAAGTACCAGACTACAGCAACGACGACCAACCTGGGCAGCCATCTACCAGTCACGTGCAAGATGTCACAGCAGGTGTGGGTGTGGTGTCACCAGACAGCAGTGGTCAGCCCTATGATCTGCGCTCCAAATCCAAGACAGGAACTCAAGAGAACCCTGTAACAGGGAAATTGGGTTCCATGAGAGTGATACACATTGAAAAAAATGCAAACATGTGGAATTCGGCCTATCAAGGCCATATCGAGTTAGGTACGTGTGCTCGCCCCCACTTTGACGTAGGTGACGAGAGGAAAATAGGCCTGGTGGTGCAACAGAAACTGAAATGTGCAAACTGTGACTTTGTGACACCATTTCATGCACTTTATGATGAGAGAGACACCGCAAAGAGAGGGAGAAAAGCTGCAGTGACCAATGTGGCCCTTTGTGCGGGCATGATGGAAACGGCAATAGGGGCGAAAGGACTGCAGATGCTCTTGGCGTCAATGGACATTGTTCCGCCAGCCCGCACTAGTATCAATAAACTTGCAAGAAAAGTGGGAGGGGAGATTGAGGAACTCAGCAAAAAGGACATGCAGAAAAAGGCGAAAGAGGTAGCAGGTCGTAAGCGAAAACTGAAAAATGTTTCAATGGATGCCTGCTACAACTCTGTTACCAGATTCAACAACAAGAAACCTGGCCAAGCAGCCTCACAGGCAATTGCAACTGCGATCGAGACAGACAGTACGAATAAATACATTGTGGGTGTGGCTGTGCAGAACCAGCTGTGTTGGAGGGGGGCTTTTCTGCGCAATAAAGGATTCGAGGTGGAATGTGGGACTGCAAACGCCCACTTTGATTGTGCGGCAAACCATCCCGAGAGTGACGCCTTGTGTGAGAGACGCTTAGGCAGAGAACTGGGCAGACAACTTGCTGTCGACCAGGACATCCTCGTTGACTACGCAACTTCAGATGGGGACGCACGTACTGTAGAGGGTTTTGAAGAGGCCATGAAGCTAGTTCAGCCAAACTGGACAGTGCCTCGCCTGGCTGATCCACGGCACTTGGGGCAGACACAGTTTTCAGTGGGACACAAAGCACAGCTCAGCAGCAGTCTGTTCCCCCATCACACCACCCAGGCCGACAAAAGGAAAGCACAGATCATCCTCGCCGCGGACCTAAAGAACAGGAGTCAATGCATCTTTGACCATGTGCATCGGGAGTGTCAGGGGGAGGCCAGCAAAATGAAGAAGGTGTTGCCCAAAGTGGTAGAAACTGTCCTGAACTGTTACGCAGGTGATTGCAGTGACTGCAAAAACTTCAGTGGGGGCACATGTCATGGTTCAGATGGCAAGAGCTGGTGGGAGAAGTCCTACGACCTTTCAGTGTCAGGCATTCACTCTTTGAATGTGAGCAGCAGTGACCGGTGTGTTATGAAGACTGTGCTAGACATGAAGTTAGGTGAGCGAGCTGTTGAAAAACTGTTCCTAAAGACTGACACACAGAAAAACGAGGCGTTCAACAGATCAGTGAGAGTGAGCTTACCAAAGAACATTAACTTCAGTAGGCAAGTGGGTCCTAGACTGCACACTTCAGCACTGCGCATCAACAACGGTCCTGGGAAAGCCGTGGAGATGAAGGCTGCACACCTGCGCACTCCCGTCAGCTCTGGCACCCGAAGCTTCCTCGCCCGGTTGCAGTCCCAAGATCAGTACCAGAAAGCCTACAACAAAGACGTCAGCGTCAAAGCAAGAAGAAGACAACAACGCAGTGCAAAGAAACACAGACATCTCATCAAGTCAGGCTACTTGAAACACCAGCTCGACTTACCAAGACACGACCATGCCTATCCTTCATCTAGGTGAGTGAGTGCATGGCATGCTATTATGCTTGCCTATAAGAGCATGCAAGTTAAGGTTAGGGTTAGCATTTGCAGGTTAGGGTTAGCATGTACAGGTTAGGGTTAGGGCTAGGGCTAAGGGTTAGGGCTAAGGCTAGGCTATGGTTAGGGCTAGGATTAGGGCTAGTGCTAGGGTGGAGGAAAAAAAAAAAACAGAAAAAAAAAGCAGGAAGGAAAAAAAAAAAAAAAAAAGGGGGTGGGGGGTGGGGGGGGGGTGGGGGGAGGAGAGGCTAGTACTTACTCACCTGTTTAAAGTTTCAGGTCCAGGAGACATTGTGGGTAGTGCCCATGTCCAAAACAAACATGACACTCCACACAATGCCTCCTGTCATGATTGACTTGGCTTGGCTCAAGGCTCAGGTGATCTATTCGTACACAGGTTTTGTTGTGGCACCTATGGCTCACTTCTAACGCTGGACCAACACTGTTTACACCAAAATAAGCGATCCAGGCAGCCCTGTGAAATGTTTCAGACTTCTCCTTGCTGCAATGCATTTTAATGCAAGTGCAGGCTGTGAGCAAGCCACTACTTCACAAGGTGAACTGCAGTGGAAAATCTGCAGATTTCAGGCTACAAAGGGAGCTCCAGCTTGCAAAAGCTGTGAAATGTTCGCACGGTCGAGGTAATGCATACTTTCTTTCATAATCTATACTTCTCTCTATATATATTGAGCCCATTTTATGAAATTTTGAGAGCAATCAAACATTACTGTATATATATATATATAATATATATAAAATCTGGTGATCTCCAGTACTAGCAGACGTCGCTACCCTAAAGCTCTGCAAGAGGTTTCAGGGGTAAAAGACTAAATAATTTAGAAGGAGCAACTGCCTAGGTGTAATGTCATGTAATTACATTTAATATAGAATAGGAACAAAGGCGTCGGCAAAGCCGAAAACATGCGCTCAATCAGGTCAATTTGAAAGTAGGGGAAGTAAGTAAAGCTGAGAGCGCTCTATATATTTATGTTCTGTTTCAGACTACATCAGTGAGCTATATGAAGTTGTACTTCTCAGACTGACTTTCCCTGGCTACAAAAAGGCAAGAGAGGCTCAAAGCAACTACACTCAGGGCCTGCCTGAACTTTTAGTCAGTTGGTGAGGTGGACAAAGCTGCTGTTGTGGCTCAACGTCAACCACGCATCAACTGGAGGCCAGGGATGCCTACTACAGCGATTGTCAAATGCGCTCGCCCGCTCGCTTTCGCTAACAAATTTACCGTCAGGCGAGTGAAAGCTCCGGTAGCGGTAGCCCGAATGGCGAGCAGGAATTCTGAGATGAATCAGAACCTAGCAGCCACTCAGGCTTCCAGAATTTTTTTCGGGCTACCAGTTTTGTTTAGGGCGGTAGCCCGAATGGCTACCATGGTCCTGACACATTTGAGGATCGCTGCTACTACCTGAACTACAGGATTACATTTCTACCATTCTGTGGTCATAGTTACATGAACAATAAAATGAAAACATTGACACTTACTTATGTCTCACACAGCATACTTGAAGCCAGTGTACTGCTGAGATGGGTATTTTGCCCTCACAGTTGACAGTAGGCAGGCCGGCAATATCTTTCGATTTCTTCGTCCGGTGGTTTGCAGTAAGCCACATGTCTGTATGTTCTGAAAACAAGTATAATTCTTACTGGTGGCATGACAGAATTCTTGTCCATGTAAAGGTTGGGAAAGTGTGGACACCTACTTAGTCACTGCTCCCATTTACCACATATTGATTCTTATCTTTGCATGCCTGAATATCACTGGTAAGTGTAAAACAATATTAACAAGTTGTTTCTTCCTGTGCTATGACTGCATAAAGCAACAAAGTAAAGTCTGACAAAAGGTGATTTGTTTGGTTTTTGTTTTTTACTCACTTGTGTGGATGGTTGCCCTGAAACTCTGATCTCCAAACCTTTGGCATGTCAATTTTCATCAGAATGATGAGTATCAATTGAGTATCTGGAGATAAAACAGCAACGAGAGACCTGTACAATATGAACTGGACAGACACTTCTATTACCGATAACTAAATCCTCTCACAGTGAAAGTATCTTTGAAAGCAAGTTGAAAAACTCCTTGTCACACAATACATCAGTAGTGCACCACCTTGTCAAACAATACCCTTGTATGCGGACCCCCCCCCCCCCCCCCGTGTGTGTGTGTGTGTGAGAGAGAGAGTGAGTGAGTGTGAAAAGCTTTGTTCTCTTTCGATCGGTCAAGCTTGTACCTCGTCATCTGGAGGCAAAAACTCTGAGTAAAAAGTGAACATTTACCTTTGACAGGCAGTTGACGAAAACGCCTTCGTGCTCCGTTATGCAGGACTGTCGGCCAGGCTCAAACTTGCTTACAACTTCCCCGTAATCAAGGCAGCACACCCTCTCTAGCTCTCTTGCCGGCTCCGGGCACTTACCACACTTACACCAGTCTCTGAAAGTAATATTTTTATGGTCAGTTAGAACTAAGAAGTTCACATGTGTACGCGAGGCACGTAACAGTTACGTGTGTTCGACGTGTGTGTTCGAGTCGGATACGCTGAAGCATGTGCGTAAACTAGACATCGTATCAATAAAACGGAAGGTCCTACCTCTGTGATTCAGTGGGCAGAGATGCTTCCTCTTCCTCCTCATCCTCCGACGACCACTCAGTCCACAGATCGGCCTCTGTCGCCAGCGGTTCAAACTGGTAGGGAACGTTTTCCATACTTGCGTACACTGAGTGCTTGATACTTGCAAGATCGGAAGTCTAAACGTGACGTCACGCAGCCTTGGCACTGTTTACATGGTCTCGTTCTCGACGAGACAGCTATGGCGGCCTTTTCGAACAGGGAAAACGACTCGCTTCGATCGATAATTTTGAGGTTCTGCGTACTTTCGTGCACCCTGTCCCGTTGAATACGGCATAACTGGTGAGTAAAATGCACCGCACTCACATTCTACCGCTTTCTGTGCTCTGCTGTGTTGTTTACATGAGTTTTAGGCACAATTTGGGCCCAAAATCTGAATCCGTAGGACCTTTAATCGGTGTACATGTACTCCAATATTAGAATTGTTGTATTTTTCTCCTGCTATGTCGCTCTCTCGGTGCACTCGCAGAGAAGACACGGGATACAACAGGCTGGAACTCCAATACTTTATTAACAGAAGATGCGCAAGAACAAACTCATGAAAGAGGAAGAACCCAGAACGCTGTGCAGTGCTGCTTATATACTAACAGGTCAGATCTAGAACATTCTGTAACATACTGGCAAGTACGGAATCTTTCCAAGGTTACGTAATCTACTGACGTTACTGCACTCGCATGTTCTGGGATGGTCTAGAAATTTCCATCGAAATGCAGTGACTTTTCGCGATCTCTACAACACCTCCCTACCAAAATTGTTGTTTCACAACAAACTTCAACAACAAAGTCTGTCTCTGGGTTTTGGTGTTCTTTTGGATCGTCTGGGGTTGTCTGGACCATACTCTGGAACAGGTGGCTTGGTCCTGGGCAGTCGTGGTCTGCTCTGGTTCTGTGTCGGTGGCACATTCTCCAGAATCTCCATCGGATGGTCGATCGGGAGCTCAGAGGCATCTGCTGAATCACCAGGTTCGTTGTCCTCTTCAGAAGCGTAACGTGGGCGCAGCTGTTCCCAGTGTCGTCTCCAAACTGGGCCACGAGGAACTACCTTGACGTTGAAGCAGCGAGTACCCGTAGACTTCTTGACCACTGCTGGTACCCATCTGGGCTGCTTGGCATGGTGAGGTCCATAGTACAGTGCGTATACTGGATCTCCAGCCTTGTACTGCCTGGTCACCTTGGCGACACCTCCAGAGTCTGGAGTCACCTGAGTTTTAGATGCCTCCTTGGATTGCTTGCCCTGAGCTATGTGTGCTGGCGAGGGAAGCAAAGTGTCGATCCTTGTCCGAATCTGCCTGGACATCAAGAGTTCACTCGGAGAGAATCCGCAGGATGTCGGCATTCTCCGGTATTGCATAAGAAACTCTTGAAGTGCTCGCTTCGGGGGCAGAGAAGACTTCCTGAGAGCTTGCTTGAAAGTCTGCACCAGCCGTTCTGCAGCTCCATTGGTAGCAGGATGATAGGGCGCTCCTGTCAGGTGCGTGATCCCACGTTCCTTGCACCAGCTCTGGAACTCTTCAGAAACAAAGGTGGTTGCATTGTCGGAGACCAACGTGTGTGGGTATCCGAAGTGAGCGAAGTCTTCTTCCAGCAGGTCTAGAGTAGCTCTAGTGGACGTGGATGACGTTGGGTGGATGCATGGGTACTTTGAGTAAGCATCCGTGATCACCAGCCAGTTGGTGCCCATGAAGTTGATGGCGTGGTCCAAGTGAACTCGGCTCCATGGCTTCTCTGGTAACATCCAGGGATGAACTGGCGGTTTGGATGGCTTGTTTTGATGTTCGCCGCAGGAGTCACATCGTCGACTCGTCATCTCTATTGCAGCGTCGATACCGGGCCAGTATACTGCAGTTCTTGCCAACTGCTTCATGCGTTCCATGCCGAAGTGTCCGATGTGCAGAAGATCAAGGATCTTGGGCTGCAGGCTTTGTGGAATCACAACTCTTGTACCATAGATGAGGCATCCGTTGCAGATACTGAGAGAATCAGACAACTTCTGGAACTTTCTGACTTCTTCGTTGATCTCAGCGTGCTTCAGCGGCCACCCTTCGCGCACGTAGCGCATCACTGTAGCTATCACTGGATCTTTGCCTGACTCTTGACGAAGGATGTTGGCGTCGAAAGGTTTGACTTGAAGACTGAGAACTCGGATGGCGCACACCATGTCCGTGTCTTCCCCACTCTCCTCCCTGTCAAAGTCGATGTCGTCTCCAGAAGGCAAGCGACTGAGGGCATCTGCATTGCCGTGATCTGCAGTTTTCCGGTACTCGATCGTGTAGTCGAACTGGTTCAGCCATAGGGCCCACCGAGCTAGTCTGTTAGCTGCAAGAAGTGGTGTCCCTTTCTTTGGTCCGAACAGCGCCGTCAGGGGCTTGTGATCAGTCACCAGTATGAACTGTCGTCCGTACAGATACTGGTAGAATTTCCGCAAACCATAGATGATGGCTAGGGCTTCTTTGTGGATTTGGCTGTAGTTTCTTTCTGCAGCTGTAAGAGTCTTGGACACATTGGCAATTGGGCGCTCGCTTCCATCCGGATAGCGATGAAACAGTACTGCTCCAATTCCAACGTTGGATGCGTCACAAGCCAGCCCCACAGGCTTTTCTGGGTCGAAGTGTACAAGGACTTGATCAGAGGAAAGCACATTCTTCAGCTGTTCAAAAGCTGCTTGTTCCTCTTCTCCCCACTTCCAGGGACTTGCCTTCTTTGTCAGGCGGTAGAGCGGCTCTGCCATAGTAGCCAGGTTTGGGATGAATTTCCCGTAGAATTGTACTGAGCCCAGAAAAGACTTCAAGCTTGAGACATCCGTAGGTGGTGGCATCTTCAAGACTGCCTCGACTTTGGATCCTTTGGAGATTCCTTCAGCCGATAGAGTGTGTCCAAGGTATTCCACACTGGGTTGAGCAAACAGGCATTTTTCACGACGGCATCTGAGTCCTTTGTCGTTCAGACGCGTGAGTAGTCGTTCCAGGTTGCTCAGATGATCTTTGGCATCCTTCCCGCTGGTGAGTATGTCGTCTTGGAAGACGGCAACTCCAGGCAGATCACTGGTCAGATTTTCCATGATCTCCTGAAAATAACCAGGTGCTGACTTGATTCCGAAAGGTAGTCGTTGTTGCAGAAGTACCCCACGGTGAGTGCTGAGGGCTAGTCTGCGTTGACTTTCTGGTGCCAGCTTGATCTGGTTGTAGGCATCAGCGAGGTCGATCTTTGTGTAACCGAATCCTCCTCCCAGCTTTTGCATCAGTTCCTCTGGGAGAGGCATTGGGTGACGGTGATCAGCAAGTTGATCGTTGATCCCGACTGAGTAGTCACCACAGATCCGCAGTTTTGGCTTCAGGGCGCCTGCACTGTTTGTCTTACGAATTGGAACCACTGGTGTTCCATAGTCGTTGAACTGGACTGGCTTCCAGACTCCTTTGGCGATGCCTTCTTCGTAGCCTTTCGTCAGGTCATCACGAAGAGCGAAAGGAACCGGCCTTGCCTTGTGAAAAACCGGCTTCGCGTCGGACTTGAACTTTACTTCCAGCTCAAAATCCTTCAGACATCCCAATTCTTCCTTGAAGAGATCTGGGAACTTGTCGCAAAGAGTGTGGCAATCCTTTTGAAGAGAAGCATAAGTTGTGCTGGAGGTCTTCGGATGCGATTCTTTTGCACCCTCGCTCTTGACTTGACTCTCTATGCTCTTCAGTCCAAGGGCATTGTCCACTGAAATTCCCAGAGCCTGGATCGCGTTTCGTCCAAGTAGGTTGAGATCAGGGATCTTGGTGACGATGTAGGGAATGGAGCTCTGTTTACCAGTCACTGGGTCCTTAGTCTGGCCCATGAAGGTGCCCAACACGGGTAGGTCATGCTTGCTGGCAGACTCGTACCGATGCGTGACGTCATCCAGCTTCGGTTTTCCCAGTTGTTTCCAGACTGGCACAGAAACAAAATTTCCCGTGGTTGCAGTGTCCAGCTCCATCGTGAACTGTTGATCCTGGATTGTGACTGGAACGTCCAACCTAGGAGTATCTTGGGGAACTTCGCCGAGGATGGCTTTGACGAGCTCTGCTTTTGTGATACATTTCACTGAAGATTTTGCAGAATGTCGTCCCCCTTGTTGCTGTTGATGCAGTTTTTTCCTGCAGACAGCCTCCAAATGTCCTATCTTCTGACAGAAGTTGCATTTGGAGTCTTTGTAGTAGCAGTCTGTTGCTTTATGAGCCTTTCCACACCTGTAGCACTTTGCTGAATTGCTGGTCGTGGAGTTAGACTGCTGGTGGTTCTTTGGTTGACCCCCTTTGTTGTTCATCTTGACTTTGTTGACCGGTCTGGGCTTGGAACCGTAGACAGTTTCCTTGGCCACCTTTGCCGCGTCTTCAGTCTCAATGGCGATCTTGACAGCCTTGGCAAAATCCAATTCGGTATCCTTGACCTTGAAAAGAGCCTTCAAGGCAGCTTCGTTGTTGACAGAACATATGAATCTCTGCCTAAGAGCTTCATCTTGTGGATCTTGGATCGAAGGAAAGTCACAGGTAGCCGCGTCTTGACGTATACGGGCTGCCAGCTCCTGGAGTGTTTCGCCTGGCTTCCGTTCCATGTTGCTCCAGAACTTGAAACGTTCTCGCACTATGAACAGTTTTGGGTCAAATTGTTCTTTCATGA
>JACVVK020000027.1:462500-637500 GCA_018292915.2 Batillaria attramentaria | reverse complement strand
TTTAATAGTCTCATAGGACTAGGGCCTACTAAACGACATATTTCCTGGAATGGGAGAATGTCTCTATTTATCACAATGTCACGAACCAGATAAATATGTTTATTTACCCAGTCTCTGAAAAATAAACTGCGATTTCTATAAACGATGTGAGCATTGATCCAGATCATTTTAAATCTCTGATAGGGATAGTGGCCTGTTCTCGTAATCGGGATTTATTGTTCAGCCAGCATGTGAGTACAGTTTTCCAAAAATCAGACCTAATATAATCAAGGCCGGTGAGGCTTTTGGCGGTTAAGTTTGACAGAAAGCAAGACAGGTTTACACCAAGTTTTGAGAGCAAATAGCAGGGGATTGCTTTCCATTTTTCGTTCGTGTTTTCCATAAATTCTACAAGCCCAGGACAAAACAAATGAGGTTTGCATATATCTGGAGGCCCATCTCCCTCACCAATACTGATTATAAATTACTTGCAAAATGCTTGGCCAGAAGACTTGGAAAGGTGATTTCAGATGTTATTGATGATGATCAAGCTGGTTTTATTAAAGGTAGAAAAATTAGTACAATGATTAGACAAATCGATGATACAATAGAATATTTAAACATCATAGTCATTGATAGACCAGGAATTCTGTTAGCACTGGATTATCGTAAAGCGTTCGACTCAATTTCCAAAGAATATATGATCTGGGCCTTTAAACGCTTCGGCTTCGGTAATAACTCGGTGGGTGGAGGTGCTGATTGCAAACACTAAAAGTAGCATTAACTATGAGGGATGGATCTCCACTGGTTTCTCAGTGAAACAAAATCAGATGTAATTAAAATATTAAAGGCATCGAACTTCCGTTGGCAACTGGGTCAGTTTCTCCGTCTCAAATCCGTCATAAAACTGACTCTCTTTGCTGACGACATTTCCATGTTCTTACAAGATAAAAATGATCTTGAAAATGCCTTGATCATAATTCAGGATTTCTCTCTTATCTCAAACTTGGAGATCAATAAAAAATAAAGTTGAAACAATGTGGCTCGGATCTAAAAAGAATAGCGATGAACAGTGTTGTGGGATTAACTGGAAAACGCGACTAAAGATTGTTTGTGTTTTTCTTCAGGGCTTTGAGCCGGCTTCAGCTCTAGAAGAGAACTGGTCAGGGCGTATCCAGAAAGTTAAAAAAATAATAGGTCGGTGGTCACGGAGGTATTTAAGTTTAAGCGGTAAAATCTGCATAGTAAAAACCTTCGTGTTATCCCAGTTTATATATCTTATGCAGTCCCTGATTGTTCCCGAGAAAGTCTTGCATAAACTCAGCACAAATTTGTTCGATTTCTCGGGAAGAAAAAATACACCAATAGACGCTAAGACGGGCTTTACCGAAAGGTTAAACGGACTGTTCTTTGCAACGCAACAGAACATGCGGGTTAAACATGATAAATGCTAAGGATATGCAGAGTATAGTCTCATTATTCCCAGATCTCCGTGGGGAACGGGAAGCCGCGGTGGTCGAATGGTAGAGCGTTGGACTTCCAATGCTCGGGTCGTGAGTTCGAACCCCGGCTGGGGCCAAATATTGTGCTGGCTTTTTCATCGTTGCCCCGTCTTTGATATCACCCTTATGTGGTGGAAAAGGACGTTAAACTTCCAAACACCCACCCACTCCGTGGGGAACGGGGAGGGGGGGGGGGTAGCAGTTCCCGCTTTCTGCATTTCCATTGACAAATCATTTCAGCGACCTTTTCTTTGAACTGTTGCAAGCCCTGCAGCGGTTAGGTGTTGAAAACAAAGCAGCAAGTTGCTCTAAACGATGTATGTGTGTGCGTATAATTATTGCGAAAATACTGTTGTAAAATTTGGTTGAATATCTTGTAAACGTTTGTAAATTTGTGACGGAGATCTTTAGTACGAACCCTGCTTGATTTTTCGAGCATCTGTCGGCTGCCCCCCCCCCCCTCCCACCCCGAACCACTCCCATTCCCCCCACCCCCCACCCCCACCCCCAGAGCAGAATACGTCTTGTGCCTGTGAGACAAACTTCACGCGCAGACGGCACGTGTCTCGCCTTGGAGTACGTGTTAGAGAACATGCATGCATACACAGCCTGTACGCATGTTACATTTTTCGTTGTTCACGGCTGTGTGCTAGTAAGTACGTCAGGCAGCGTTAGTTTTTTCTGTTTTTACCATTTGTTCACAAATAATATTGCTTCTAATTCCAGTCATGCATAGGGGAAGAGACTACAGGTGTGAAGTAGCTTTGTTGCGGTCCAAGGTCTGCCTGTTTCTGGCCTGTGTGTTCAGTTTAATGGTGAGTACTTGGACGTAGGAGTCAAACACGAGTTTTTTGTTTCTGTTTTTGTTTAGTTGTTGTTGCGATCTTAATGGAAACTCCGAAGTTTCATGTTAATGTTTTTGTTGTTGTTGTTGTTGTTTTTCCTCTCTAAGGATGTGGGGAGTCGGGGTGGCCGAATGGTAGAGCGTTGGACTTCTAATGCTCGGGTCGTGAGTTCGTATCCCGGCTGGGGCCAAATATTTGTGCTGGCTTTTTCATCCTTGCCCCGTCTTTGATATCACCCGCATGTGGTGGAAAAGGACGTTAAACCCCCAAACACCCACCCCACCCTCTCTAAGGATGTTTGTGTGACATGCTATACCTTAATTTACCCATAACTTCTGATCATTTGGATTTTCTGTCTTTGTTCAGCTCACCCTCTCCGTACGACAACAGAGAGATTATACAGGTAGAAAACATTCAGGCGACTGATGCTCTTGATTGACATGTTCTTACGAAATACCCACTTAATTGGTGAGATAGTTCGCGTAAGAGGGGTGGGGTTGGTGGCTGGCAGGTTTACGTTCTTTTCCAGCTTATATGGGTGATATCAAAGACGGGACGACAAGAAAAAGACCAGTACAAATACTTAGCCCTAGCCCCAACCCCAGCCCCAGCCGGGATTCGAACTCGGGTAAGAGTCAGCAGAATCCATCTACAATTCTTCTACACAGAATCTACCGTGAGTTGGTGAACGGAACTAAGCGTCGTGGTTTTTTAAACCACTTAGGTTTGTTCACCAAAAGCTGTAGATATGTCCTACCCTTTTGCAGGAACCATCCATTGAAAACGTCACAAACGTACGAAGTATGGATCCAACATCAGGACTCCCTTCTACGCATGTGACTCTTGGTGATCCTACAACAGACGCTAGACGGGGTCAGTCTGCTGTGGACTCAACAAGCGCAGAACACGCGCAGAAAAGTCCTCACTCAGTTGTGGTATCAGCCTCGCAACATGAGGATAGAGCAACAGCAGACTCACAACATCAGGGTAATATAGCGACACACTTACAGCTTGTAGACCTGCAGCGTTCCGAACTAACGCACAACTCAAGTAGTGAAGAGACTGATATCACCACGACCTACGCCCAGAAAGTCATCTTAACGTCCGACAACATAACGCAATGTCTACGTGACAAGGCAAGGTACAGTCTGAAGACTCACAAAACACACTTTTTTCTCGAGAAAAAAGGACAGTTTAGAAAAGGCTGGATGTGCGTGGTGGAGGTCGAGTCACCACCTGACCACGTGATGCACGTGCATTTGAATTATTCCTGTATCATCGGGGTCGAGGTCTACGACTCTACAGAACAACTGGCGGATATGACGTGTCTCTACGATACCGAACTGGTGGCACGAACACGTAAAGTAATCATTATGCTGACTGTGACGGTTGACATTGATTGGGAAATGTACGTCCGTCTGTACCTTGTGGTGACGGCGCTCCATCAAACTTCAATACCTCAGCTTGAAGTCCAGTATATATCTACCGCAAGAGGTATGTCGTCTGACATGTAACTTGTCAAGAAGAGAGAGAGAGAGAGAATATTGTCGTAGTCGTAGCATAAGTAGTAACTTATGCTCCGTTTTTCAGGGTATGTACAAACGCCAGGGTGGGATAAGAAGACGGAATACCCAGTCCTCATGGATTCCTGGGTGGAGCTGTCTGTCCCCTTTGGCCACACGATCATGGTCAGCCTGGCGGAGGTGCAAGTTGACCTTAGGCAATCTCTACTTTACCTCGACGTCTTGAATTGCGCTGAGAGGTGGGTCACAGTTTGATTGATCAACCTCCATTCATTGTGTACATTGTGTAATCGCTGGAGGTTTTCGCGGAGTTTCAAGGTTGAATCCTTCCTCCTCAGACAAGCACACAAACGAAGCCAGTGAATATTTTGTGCTTATGGTAGATGTGCTCTGACTCAGATGTCACAGCTGCTGATATCGGAGTGGGTGGGTGTGGGTGTTTAGGGGTTTAACGTCCTTTTCCACCACATAGGGTGATATCAAAGACGGGGCAACGATGAAAAAGCCAGCACAATATTTGGCCCCAGCCGGGATTGAACTCACGACCCGAGCATTAGGCCCCATGGGCTCGCCTTCACGCGGCGGGGCTGATTTTGCCAAGCTTGCCCACCCCTTTTGCTCTTTCTTTACTCATTTCTGCCTCACTCGGTCCATTCACCTGTCTTTTGCTCTCTTAAAATCTCCTCCGGGGGGAGGTCAGTAAGCGGGTGTCTGCTGACCCTTGGTCCAGTGAGACATCTGAGGGTCGTTTCTGAAGGCCGACTTCACTGGATTCCCCCCACCTGGTCTTCAGCCTGGCGGGCTTTGTTCGCAGCGCCCCGCTGGTGCTGCTGAACACCTGTCATGTTGAAGACCTTCACAACGCACCCCTCTCTGGTGCGTTGTTTTCCCAAACCGCCTCACGGCGGGGAGGTTCCGTGTTGGAGCGGTCTGTTCTCCAACTGCCTCCCAGGCATGTTGTCTTCATTGGCAACTAAGGAATTTTCCTTCCTACCTCTCTGTCTATCCCTCACCAGCCCATTCACCTGTATCTTTCTCTTTAAAACCTCCCGAATTTAGCCGCTCTGTCCTTCCTCTCTTCTCTCAGCTGATTTCTAAATTCGGCCCTTTCATCTATATTTCTTCTTTTTAACCCCTCACTTACGTCTGCACTACCAGTGGTTAGGCATAAGTGATGTTGGGAATATGCTGCGAACTGGTTTATTGCGCCTAGGAGATGATAAGTTGCAATATTTGCTGTATATGCGCTTAGTATTTATCTTTGTTTTAACTAGTTGTAATTGTCATTTGTTTTCTACGCTTTTTTGTAACCGGGAGTTCGATAAATTAGCATGAAGGTGCAGCGTCTCCTGCATGTCCTGGGTTTATATTGCCCCGTAGACCAGTTTGCATCCTATGTCCAACGTTACATTTTTGTTTTTTTCATGTAGTGCAGACACACTCAGCCGCGAATTAGTCTTTGTGGCTTGCGCGGCTTTAAGCCCTAAAAACTCACTCACTCACTCACCCGAGCATTAGAAGTCCAGCGCTCTACCATTCGACCACCCCGGCTCCCCGCTGATATCGGAACCTGGTACGGATTCTTCATGCGCGCCGGTGGACGAGTCTTACCCACCAAGAACATCAGGACTTGTTTGTCTCAGAGGACCTACTGGGTAGATGAACTGGAGGCGGTCGGTGGTCCAGTGCTTAAGACATAGCCACCAATGCGAGAGGTCAGGTTCGAGTCCCACTCGGGGCGAAGAACGTTTCTTTCTCGTATGCGGCACCGTACATTCGGGGTCGACCGTCGGGGGTTCTCTCCGGGTACTCCGGTTTCCTTTGATAATGTTCAGCCCCAAAATTAAAAAAAATAAATGCAATTCTAAAAATTCCGAAACTTAAATTGCTGAGCTGGCCCTTCGCACCATGTGATTGTAATGTGTTCATGTTCAGTGTGTGAGAGAATGCGTATGATTCACGTGAGCGTGCGTGTTGGGTTTAGCTCGCGGCACTTTGAGCCAAATATTTGGGATAAAGCGCCTACATTAATGCGATTGTTATTATTATTATTATTATTATTACACTCGCGCACTTTTGTGACATCCACGCTTTTTTGTAATCGGGGGTTCGATAAATTATCATCCATAGCGGACTTTTTTTTCCCTTTGATCTCTCCTGTGGAATAAGTGTCCGTATTGTACTAGTACTTGAGAAATCATGTGACACAGAGCACGACATCACATGACAATCACGCATGGTTATCTGCAAAAAGGTTCTTTCTTTCAGACAAAAAGAACAGAGATACAGCCTTTTGGGCAAAAAAAAACAAACACAAACATCGTCATCGATGAGCAAGTACATGTATTACTACTCTTCGGGGAGGACTCGCTCCCTGTGTCAACACAATCGACGACGAAACATTTTGACTCGGCATATCGGTGTTTCCGACTTCATAAACTCGTTGTTCAAGTACAAAACAACAGTAGCCTGTACCTAGCAAGCACTCCTTACTCAAATGTCGGACAGTTTTAACCAACACTTATCAAAAGTCGTTCTCAAAAAGTTCAATTGAAGCTGGCGTCTCACCGACATGTATGCTGTTTACTGATTTGTCTGACCGTGGCAAACCAGACTGAAATCCCGCTGGTCAAGTTCGAGACGGCAGCAGACTTGACTTTCCAAACGCTGCGCTCTCAAATCAAGAGCAGTTTCAACTCAGATATATTTTCCTCTTTTAGAACTTGATATTGTGATAGAGGGCGGGCGCTGTCTCCCATGCACAAAAATTTGATGTAATCCACATTGTGTCAGCGTCTGTATGGTGAGCGCATGTGACGTCACGCCTGAGTCAAGACAAACTAATCCATTTATCGGCAGTGAGCGTGACCGCATAAAGGTGTACTCGGGAGGTAGAGAGGACAAAGATCTACTGTGGATTTCATGTTACAAGTACCGACCTCCCCCAGCCCTGCTTTACACAGACGCGGTTCACGTGCACTTCTTCAGTGACGATGTGCCGTCATCAGGAGACTTGGGCTTCAAGCTTCTCTTCTCCTTCCACAATCTGTCTGCAGTCCCCGAGAAGAACGAGGGAAGCAACAGGTAAGAGTTTTTTCTTTTGTTGTTGTTGTTGTTTTCTGGGGTTTTTTTTTTCTGCCCCAACTCTTTTTGCCAGTTCCGGACCAGTGGTGTTCTTCCCAGGTGATGGGTGGAATCCACGGAGGGCTCGGGAGCTGGGGCAATTTTTATTATGCATGATGACGGAGATGAGGATGATGGTAAGATGTTGCTATGGAGGTCCGTGTGGTTTGGGACTGCGGGACAGGGCCGCATTCCACGCTTCCTGTCATAAATATCCCGGCATTAACCAGGCCCGGGAACTACGGCACATGCGGTGCCGGCCGTGTAATCATCCACATCATAAGACGTGTCATACCATGGGAAGCACCCCCAAAGTCGCACCCGTCAAGTGAGTGAATCTCAGCTGTGTGGCAACAGCTTCCCCATTGGGCCCATAGCACACCCGCTCTGGGTAGGAGCCGACCTAGGTAGGAAAAATCCCGTTTGCCTCGGCTGGGACTCGAACCCGGTTCTCCCGGTCCATGGTCTGAAGTGCTAACCACTACACTGCGGGGGCCGGTAACAGGTAAGAGTTTATATTAATAATGAATTGATCAATTGTTACACTCATGCCACATTAATGCAGCCGTTATTGTCAGTTGACTGGTTGTGCACCAAGAACATTTCCTCTGCAAACCACACACCTCGTTCGTGAACTCGCAAATCACTGAGTGGTTTATGGAAAGTCATAGCTCACACTTTCGCTCTCTGTTTCCTTACTATTTTCGGGACAATTTTTGGGTGTAAAACCCTAGTAGAAAAGCACTCACAGACAACTTGCATGGCGAGTGGTGTAAAAATCAATGAAATAATTATGACGTCGACAACATGACGCTTCTCCTGTGCGTAAATGCGCGCTTTACACCTCAAGGGTTTGAGTTTCCTGAATTCATTCTTCCGGGTTGTATTTCGTCGCTTGAGTGGCACATTTCACAATGCAGTCCTCTTTGTGTGTGATAGGGACTAGAGCGGTCAACAAGATGTGTAGTCAATACTTGTCTCGGCTAGGTCTCGGTTATCCCAACATTAAAGGGTTACCGAGACCGACTGACCCCAAGTTGGGTCCGTTTGAATTACCAGGTGGAACTGCTCCGTACCGTACTGGTCCGACTTCCAGCAACACTTCCCATGTAACCTGGAGACAGACTGTATCGACGGTGAGGACGAGAGAGACTGTCTCTACACTACAGATATGTGCGGAGAAGGACGTATAACGATGTTGGGACGTTGCTACCTGTTCCTTTCAGGTAACATCTCTCTCTCTCTCTCTCTCTCTCTCTCTCTCTCTGACAAACTATCAATATCATTTATAAAAGAATCTCGACAGTTGATATTGGAAATCGACACTCCCGCGTCTCCTTCAAAATAATCATTGTCTCGATTCCTTGACAAGGCTTGATCTTGTTAGGTTTCCGTGGGATAACTGTTGGGTAAGTGGTGGCTTCCCGTTTTTGCTATTGATCCGACTCCTACCCGAATCGACGTAAACTCGGGTGGAACCCGATTTGTAGTTAAACAGCCTAATAGTAGCCTAGGACCTGGACGTAGGACTTAGTGCTTCCTCCGGTGATTCGAAAACGCACTGCTGCTCAGGTCCAAACTCAACTTCTGGTTCTTGCGTGGCAGTGGATCCGCAAGTATAGATACGTTGGGTATGAATCTGGAGCAGTAGTTCACAAGCCGCCAACACATCGGACTTCGCTTACTGTTTCCGGTTCTCGGACGTTCAGTACAACTTCAGTCTTGCTCGTTGATGGGTCTATGTCGTTTGCTGTCAGTTTGTGACCCAAGAAGTGTATTTCTTTCATCCTAAAGAGGCATATCTATGCGTTTATTGTCACTCCTGCTTCTTGCAATCTCTCCAATGTCAATCGAAGACGTCGACCATGCTCTTCTCGGTTCGGATCATGTACCATGATGTTGTCTGAGAGGTTGAATACGTTGGAATACCCTGCACCACCTGCTGGATTTCGAGCTGGTAGAATTTGCATGAAGGTGCAACGTTTATACGGCCCCGTGGACCAGACTGTACTATTTGTCCAACGTTACATTATTTTTTTCCAAGTACTGCAGGCACACTTAGCCGCGAACTATAGTTTGTCCTGATTACTGATTTACTCTGCCCTTCCACGCCGTGTCAGCCTACTTGTTGTGAGATATTGTTTAACTTTGAATGTTCCATGTGAGTCTGTGTGTATGAAAGTGGTGTATGTTGTTATGATGTACGGCGCTTAGAGCCTGTTTTATTTCATGTATAGGCGCCTTATAAGTCGCCCTTATTATTATTATTATTATTAACTATAGTTTGTTGCTTGCTGACTCACTTATCCCTGGTAGATATCTGACGCAGCTCTGATTCCTATTACTGGCCTCTTGAATCTGAACAATCCACAGCGAGTTACGCATGTGGTAACGTCTCTCGAATATAAGTCTAATTCAGGATGATGGTATTCCATCTTCAGGTCTGGCCTGATGAGAGTTCGTATACTATATGTACAAACCTTATAGACTAAAGTTTGTGGCACACTATTGAGAAAATCTTCTGTCCGTAAAGCATGCAGGTTCGTGCAGCAAGGAGCAACAAAGAACCTGAAAAGGAATACGTGTTACTGTTGAGAAGTTGTTTACGTGCGGGTAGTTGAGTGCTTCAAGCGCTGATTTACGATCCTGCGGTGAAAGAAGTCCCAGCCGCTATCAGCAAACAGTACAGTCCCCTTTCGTCTCAGATTTCCCACACCTATAATTTCAGTCTTTGCCGACCTGTCGGGCGACACAGGAAACGTACAGTGACTTCGTTCGGGTAGCAGTGTCATGGTAGGATATTTTAGTTGTCACACCTTTGATTGCAACCCACGTTGCCACCCAACCGACACTCAGTCAAAATCCCCGCCGTCCCACAATGCTCCGAACAACATATGTGAATGCAGGAATCTGATCCAGGCCTCACTGAGTCAGATGAATCGAGCCAGCTTGGTCTCGATCATGCCGTGGAAATGGGGTGCCGTTCCCTCAAAACAGCTTCATTCGCGCGTCACTGATCGATACAGAGTCGTATATCGTCATTTGGCTTCGGAATGATTACCTCTATCGGCTCACATATAGTGTTGGCTTGTCGGCTGGTTCCATGATGTCCTTACCGATCAGCTGTTTGGTTTTCTCCTCCATCTTCGCTCGTAGACCAAACGGTGCGCGTCGCACTGGTCGTGGTGCTGGCTTCACTGTCAGCTTTCCAAATCCCTCAAACAACTGACGAAATTCTGACACAATGTGGGCGAAGGACACATATACACAGGGTCTCAAAATGCCTATATATTCCCTATTCTCCTCAGGCATCATAGTCACCCCTAAAAAAATGCTTCAATCTAGAAATAATTACTACCATCAACAGACCACTGAAAGGCACGCACCTGACAGGGGTTTAAAAAATTTAAATGTCAGTCTCCTTTCCGCTCAGGCCTCACTGGAGTAATGCACGTCTACTTTTTCTTTAGGCCATAGAGGCAGTTCACACAAATCCGCTTGCCTCACTTGTGTCCCACCTCTGTGCAAAATGTCCCAGCTTCACTGGCAGCTTTCCTCTTTTTTTGACCGCCTGACATGTACCCTTGACCTACATAACACAAAAATCACGAAAATCGTGCTTTTTCACTACAGACTAGCACACTTGCCAAACAGGGTACCTTAAAGCCCCTTTTCCATGACCGACGTACGTCGCCCGACAATCGGCCAACTTCGCGTCCTAGCTGAAAATCGTCCATGGAAAAGTTGGCAGACATCGGCCGACGCGTCGGTGAGATTAGAGCGGCGCTCTACTCTGGGCGAGTCGGTGACCTTGTCGGCGGAAATCCAAGCGACCTGATTGGCCGCTAGCATAGGAATGCGGCCTTGATCCGGAAACCGGAAACTTTGAAGATGGCGGCTAGCAGTGTTCAGCCTCAACTTTCGGCGCCTAAAGTCATCGAAATAATCGATTTGATTCACGACCGGCAATACTTGTGGGAGCGAGTCGGCGAGCGCGCGTTTCCATGGCAGATTTTAGTTGCCCGACAATCGGCCGATGTCTGTAGACGTACGTCGGTCATGGAAAAGGAGCTTAACAAACACCAAACATGACTCCACGGTCATTTCGTGTCCTTACGCCTGTCGTCCTTCTCCTTATCAATGGAAAACGATCTGCTTACTCAGAAAACGTAGAATTTGTAGACCACCCAGTTTAACAGCCCTCCTCCTGCTGAGTAGTGCTTCTTCTCTCTCTTTTACCACCACGAACGCCAAGACGTCTGTCTGAAAGCATCTGCTGTAGTCATTGGAGTGTTCGAAATGTAGGTGCAAACCTTCTTCTGACTTTTTCATAGTGTGACACTTGATATTTCACTTCCTGGCCTTCTCCAACAGTTTTTCGTCGATGATGTTCATGTTACCTCCAGAATCCATAGTCATGATCATCGGCCTTGGGCTACAACTTTCTTCTCTGTCAACTTTCCCCTCACCTCCCTCTAACTACACCTATGGCCCTACCCCCCGAAAACCAACCTATAAGAGTATTAACTCTGCATGATGGTAACGGATGTTTACTCTACTTCACGGTAACAGGGTTAACCTTAACCTGGCGAGAGGCAAACGGCGAGTGTTACGAGCTCAGCGGGCACCTAGTCAGTCTGAACACGCCCGACGAGTGGGACCTAGTTATGGACGTTCTTCAGTACCGGGACTGGGACGACCTGCATGTCTTCATTGGTGCTCACTCCGCCAATCCTTCACTGCCAAAGAGGTCTGTTTGTTTTGGGACGTTGACTGCCCTGTTTGTGTTTGTTTTGTTGATTAGTCTGTCTGTGTTTGTTTTGTTGACTTGTCTGTTTGTGTTTGTATCATCGACTGGTCTGTTTGTATAGTACCGTAGACTGGTCTGTTTGTGTTTGTACCGTGGACTGGTCTGTTTGTATTTGCACCAGTGGACTGGTCTGTTTGCATTAGTACCGTGGACTGGTCTGTTTCTGTTTGTCCCGTGGACTGGTCTGTTTCTGTTTGTACCGTGGATTGGTCTGTTTGTGTTTGTACCGTGGACTGGTCTGTTTGTGTTTGTACCGTGGACTGGTCTGTTTGTATTTGTACCGTGAACTGGTCTGTTTCTGTTTGTGCCGTGGACTGATCTGTTTGTATTTGTACCGTGGACTGGTCTGTTTGTGTTTGCACCGTGGACTGGTCTGTTTGTATTTGTACCGTGGACTGGTCTGTTTGTATTTGTACCGTGGACTGGTCTGGTTGTGTTTGTACCGTTGAGATGTCTAGCTCGTTTGTGTTTGTTCGGTTGATTATCAACTTTGTTCGTTTCATAGAACTAAAGGTGGTTTTGCACCCATGTTGCGCGTTACCCAATGTTCCTTCGCTAAAAGCCTGGGCTGTTTTACACCAACGATGTACGGGAAAGGGTATACAATGTTTATTTACTTGTTTGGTTACGATTCAAATCGCAGGTGTTCCTGTGAGCACATCACCAATACCTTTATTGACAAAGTCATGAAGTTTTGTAGATCCAGTGGAAAAAATTGACTAAGCTACGGACGTTTAAATGAAAGTGTGGGTACAAAAAGACCCATGACTTACGGTGAAGGCTAGTATAGTGTACTTGTGTTTGTACGGTTGACTGGTCTGTTTTGTTTTGTGTTTGTACTGTTGATCAGTTGACAGGTCTAGCTTCATCCTGGCATGTTCTCGGTGAAGGTTACTTTTGGTTCTGCGCGCACGTGTGTGTGTGTGTGTGTGTGTGTGTGTGTGTGTGTGTGTGTGTGTGTGTGTGTGTGTGTGTGTGTGTGTGTGTGTGCATAACCGGGGTGCCGGGGTGGCCGAATGGTAGAGCGTTGGACTCCTAATGCTCGGGTCGTGAGTTCGTATCCAGGCTGGGGCCAAATATTTGTGCTGGCGTTTTCATCGTTTCCCCGCCTTAATTGATATCACCCGTATATGGTGGAAAAGGGCGTTAAACCCCCAAACACCCACCCACCAGTGTCCATAACCAAGTATATTCTGCCAGCATTTATTCTCACAGGGCCAATTTTTTCCACACAAAATCGGACAGACACAGACAGATGCATGCACGCACGCACGCACCGGCTGAAGGATACCAAGTGTTATCCACACAGCCAGTCTCTGAGAAACTGAACATTTTGTTCCAAGGTCAAATTTCTGTCAAGGGAGACTGGATAGCCGAATGGTAGAGCGTTGGACTTTAACTGCTCGGATCGTGCGTTCGAATCCTGGCTGGGGCCAAATATTTGTGCTGGCTTTTTTTTCTCGTTGCCCCGTCTTTGATATCATCCATACGATGTGGGGGAAAAGCGTTAAACTGCCAAACACCTACCATCCTAGCTGCTCTTGTACAACTGCTGTGTGATTTTTGTTCCAAGACCTGGCGATGAAACTTGGGTCCTTCACAATACGGGTTCTCACTCGAGTGGAACACTTGTTTGAAAGGTCATACGTTTGAAGTATGACAAGGTCAAATTTTGTGCAGACCCGCTTCCTGTGTTTGGTGAAACTGCGCGCCATTTTTCGGAAATGAAAAACCAAAAAGCAAACACAGATTCAGACTGGCTTCGAATGTTTACATTTGATTTTCAGATTTAAACTTATTTTTTACACTGCTTTTTGCCGACACTGGACGTGAATGCTGTGGGTCATAGTGATCTTGCCAATCCACAGCTGGCGGCACGTTCAGTTTCGCAGCTTGGGACAGAGGTTTTTAAAAGCAACATAATTATAGAGACTGCTTTGGAAATGTTTAAAATTTGAAATACATGAATGGAATGGAGTTCTAAAATCGAGCCTGCATGAGTTGTCTCCCTTGCCGCAAAGAGCACAAAGTTGCCGCGAAAAATGCATGAATGCTGCGGTTCTGTAAACTAGTATGCACGGGAGAGAACTCATGCAAACAATAATCTCTGGAACAGGCTGAAAATGTACCTCCATTATGGCTTCACTTGGACATTACCCAAGCAACATCGTTGTTTTTTCTTGTGCCGCACACGACTCTCGTTAAATGCTATAATGGTGTATCTCGTTCTGCGTCCAAAGGTGCCATGAAGTGAACTTAAGTTGAGCTCGGCATCAATATGAGTCTTAGTAAACTTGACCGTTGTCTGTGACTGTGTTGACAGTTTGCTATGGATTCTAGCTATGAGCTAGTTTATGGACACATGTCAAGGAACGTCCAGAGATCTGCATGAAGTGTGTGATCTAGTATGCTTTTAAAATTCCGCTCTTCTGTCAATAGAGATTACCGCTGCAAACTTTATAATACCCCCCTTTAGGACGAAGGACACAAATTCAGAGGGCCTCAAAATACCTATGATATAGGAATATATAGTATATATTCCCTTTTAGCCTCAGACACCGTAGTCACCCCTAAACACGCTTCAATCTAGAAACAATTACTACCATGAACAGACCATTCAAATGCAGGCACCTGACAGGGGTTTAAACAAATGTGAATGTCTCCTTTCCGTTGAGGCCTCCCTGGGGGTAATGCACGTCTACTTTCGGCCAGAAAGGCAGTTCACACAAATACACTTGTGTCCCACATCTGTGCAACTACAAAAGTCCCAGCTTCACTGTCAGCTTGCCTCTTTTTGTGACCGCCTGTCATGCACCTAGACCTACATAACACAAAAATCACGAAAATAACGCTTTTTCATGACAACAAAAATCACTACAGACTACCACGCTCGCCAAACAGGGTACCCCAAAGAAACACCGAACATGACCCCACGGTCAATTTGTGTCCTTACGCCTGCACGAACAGGGAACTACTCATCTTTGCATAAGTGTAGGGACACTACTTACTTACTTACTTACTTACGTACTTACTTACTTACTTACTTACTTACTTACGTACTTACTTACTTACTTACTTACGTACTTACTTACTTACTTACTTACTTACTTACTTACTTAGGCCCCTGGCTCCAAGTGGAGCATAGGCCATCGACAACCCTTCGCCATCGCACTCTGTTCTGGGCTATTCTTGCCACTCCAGTCCAGTTGGTCCCCTGTTTATATAGCTCTGCCTCAGTGTCCCGCCTCCAGCTGTTGCGAGGCAGGCTTCTCTTCCATTTCCCCTGCGGGCTCCATGTCAGCGTGTGGTGCTGGATGCTGGCTTCCTGAGGGTGCAGTGGTAGGGACACTGCAGGGCATGCTTATCGATGCCGATGTTGTCATCTCGGTTGGTTTTCAGTTACAAGTACTTGTGGCAGTGGACAGATGGCGCCATTGTTTACTATGATCCCATACCGTTTGCGATAGGGGGCCGGTACTTCGAGTTTCCCGCCTGCATCAGTCACCATCCAGAGACTGGCAAGGAGTTCTCGGTGAGTGTGAAAGGTCTAATCAAGCAATAAAACGATGCAAATTTAACAAACAAACAAAGGGGTGAGAGTTGGTCTAATAGGTAGTGCGTCGCATTTAGCCGCTGCGCTACTGAACGGCCGTCACCATTGTCACGGCGATGAAGCGTGGGGTCGAGTCCAGGTCGAGCTTGTGATATGTGATGACGGTTTTTCCTGGCTGCCGGGCTGCTCATAGGGGTTTCTCTCCGGGTTATCCGGCGTTCCTCCCCCAGCAAAATTGTCCCAAAAAATATAGTATAGGTATTGGGTGGCGCTGCACCGCGGCGACGCGCTTCCCCTGGGGGTACAGCCCAAATTTCCCGCAAGGGACAATAAAGGAGTAAAAAAAAAAATACAACCACTGCACCACTAACCTCGATCTGCTCAAGGAGGGAAGCAGCCCGAATTTCCCGAAAAGGGATTAGAAAGTAGTAAAAAAAAAATATAAAAAAAAACCCTCCAGTAACACTGTGGACTTCACACAGTGCACAGTCAACTATAGCGTGGTCCACATTCATGGTCACTGTGGTTTTCCGTAATTCTGAAAAAGTAAAGTACTGGTTTAGTAACAGAACCAGTCGCAAGATGCACTGGGTAGGTTGAAGAATCTCACTCAGATATTGGCAGTTGATTTTTTTTTTTTTTTTTTTTTTTTGCGCTGCTTACTTTGCTAATAACGCTGTCATCAGTTCATTTCAATTCAGTTCAATTCAATTCAATTCAATTCAGAATACATTAGTGTACATTAGTGTCTGTTTAAGAGAGAATCTAAAACAGAACATTTTCTTTGGCCTCACATGATGCGCTGTCAGAGATAAGCTCAAAAAAAGATAAAAATAATAATCTTGTTTATAAGTTTAAGATATAAAAATATAAAGTTGAACAGAATTAAGCGTTAAGTTCAAACTTCACAAACAATTTAAAATAAATAGTCATGCATACTGTCAGACTCTGAAATTGTTTAACAAGAAAACAGATAGATCTCTCTCTCTCTCTCTCTCTCTCTCACGAACACACACACACACACACACACACACACACACACATACATACATACTCACAAACACACACACGCGCGCGCGCACACAGTGACACATTTATGCACACACACACACACACACGCACATGGAATCTGCTGAAACAATTGGCAGCCAACAACGCTGGAATAGTTAAAATCAATTAATCATTTCTCTGTCTCTGTCTGCAGGCTATAAACTGTAACAAAAAGATAGCTACTGTCAGTATTCTATGTGAGTTCGGTGCCACTTCCGGCGACAACACAGTGGGACAACCAGTAGTGGACATTTCTCAGCTCCACCCGGAAGCCTTTGCCTTGAAACCAATGATGGCTCGGTGCCCTGAAGGTCACATGATACACACGTTTCTAGCGTGTGACCCAAGGAGTGCGTGCTTTTGGAGCATCCAGCCTGGCACAGTTTTGGCAACGTGCAACGCGCCTCTGACGCCACTTCCGCCCTCGTTCGCATGCGCGAATGGCGTCGGAGAGGTTCCGTACACTGTGGTGTGTGACCACCGCTCTGACTGCAGCGACAATAGCGATGAATTTTTTTGTGATTTGCCGGCTTGTCATCCTGCACTACACTTCGACTGTGGGAAGAGAGAGGTCTGTCTGTCTGTCTGTCTATTTGTCTGGGAGGTGGCTGTAGGCTTAGTTTTACTCGTCATAGATTTCGCTTCATTGGGACACCAATAAAAGGATAATACAGAAAATGTATGCACTTCTCTGCTTCGATATGGTTTTGGCCTTGTCGTATTCCTAATTCTAAAGTTAGGTCTCCATTTTTAAGTTGTTTGTTTATAGAGAAACACCTTTTGGGATGCGGCAGATTTCGCTACGCGCAGCAGCAAGTGTCAGTGATAAAAAAAAACAAAAAAACAAGGAGGAATGGCCCCATCCCATAAAGTTGTTTCAAGGTACAGTATTTTGTCAGTTTTGCTGTTATTGTTGCCGGATTTTGTTTTCTTTTTCTTTCTCCCTTCAATTCTGGAAGACCCGGCTACCAAAGACACTAACTTGAAATCCGCTATGCGAGAGAGAGAGAAAGAGAGGGAGAGAGAGAGCTTAAAAATGGTCAGCAGGAATTTGTCTAGTTCAAACAGTTTATGCACGGTTATGCTTCTTTCTCCCCCCCCCCTCCCCCCACCCTCCCTATTTCTTGGGAAAATGACATTCTTGATGCCCGCTGGTCAGGTTTCAATGGAATAATGTGTTTGATATGTTTCTGGTAGACTCTTAAAATTCCTGAGTAGCGCTGTTAACAAGAAAATAGATTCCATGCTTGTTTCCTGTCTTTCTACAGTACATGTACTAGTTTATTCAAGCCAAAAGCCTTGCATTTCTGACGAAGAGAAAACATACAGCTATTAACTGCCCATCAGTTTTCGTCGCTTACTTCTCCTTACGTTCACCACTCGATCCTCAACTGCAAAACTGGTTTATTTGCAAATAGAGTTTTCATGATGAGGTGGCCCCGATCACGGAAAATAATACACACGATTTTGTCGATTTCGACGGAAAAGCGACCGAGTTTTAACGAGTAGTTTCAGTTTCGGCCAAAATCAACAAACGAGCGTGCGCACTATTTAGGTACATCGTTCTTTTACGTGTGATTGTTATGGATACAATGTAACACCACGCGTGGGGGGAGCCGGGGTGGTCGAATGGTAGAGCGTTGGACTTCTAATGCTCGGGTCGTGAGTTCGATCAAATATTTGTGCTGGCTTTTTCATCGTTGTCCCGTCTTTGATATCACCCTATGTGGTGGAAAAGGACGTTAAACCCCCATACACCCACCCACCAACCCTACACCACGCGCGGTGAATTACGGATTTTAAACCATGACCTGTAAGGGTATTCGAGTAGTGTAAGCATAATTACATTTGGTGCACACTTGTATTACAGTTTGTGTTTATCAACTTTTTTCTGCATTGTAAAAAGAACCGAAGGGGGAATAAATGTTATAATCAAGTGTATAATTATACCTTAAGCATGACGTTTCAGATTACTGCGCTTTCTGTCAGCTATATTAGGACTGTATGTGCAGTCACTCAGCAGACGTGTCGATTGACATGAAAATTTGTCCACTTGGAATATGTCTGCTTGTCAAGTTGAATATGATCCGTCAGTTTAAAATAACTGTTTGTTTTCTAATATCTGCAGTGTATTCCAATAGATGCATTATGTAACCTGAAAGACGACTGTGTCAGCAAGACCGACGAGTCACAATGCTGGAAACTGTCGAGCCCGTCTTTCGGAGGGACATATTTTGACGGAGAAGCGGGATACATTTGGAGCTATGGAAGACACAAACCGTGTTCAGACACGCATTTCGAATGTCTAACGCCGAAAGATTATTACTGCATGCCCATCTACTTGCGTTGTAACGGTGTGTCCGACTGTCCTGACCACACAGACGAGGCTAACTGTGACAGTTACACGTGTCCCGGGTTCTACAGGTGTCGAGACTCTAGAGTGTGTGTTCACCCGAACAGTCTGTGTGACGGGTTGCACCACTGTCCGCAGAATGACGATGAAATGTTTTGTGGTTTTGTCTGCCCGCCAGACTGTATTTGTTACGGGTGGAGCTTCATCTGTACAACATCCTTCAACGTCAGCGAGTATCCTCAGCTTCGTTATTTGGATGCCACGGGTTCTGGTATGTCCCCAGCAGATGTGTCTAGTAACAAACTCTTGATCCGCCTGAGTCTTGCTGCATGTAACATAACGCGTGTCAAAGATCTGCTTCTTCCCAACCTCCACAGTCTGGACCTGAATGATAATTATCTGACGTCATTTGACGCCGCCCTGATGACTTCCCTGCCACGTTTACGTAGCCTGACCTTGGCTGGAAACCCTCTGCTGACGTTATTTTATCATCACGACCGTTCACAACTCTTCTTTACGTCACTTCACGTGCTCAACGTGTCTCGCGTGAACGTGTCACACTTACGTAGCAACATCCTGGACATTTTCCCCAACCTTCGGATGCTCAACATGTCCGAGTCCGGTGTTGACGATATTGATGGAGGCGGGTTCCAAAATCTCACTCAGCTCCAAGTGCTGGATTTACGTGGCTGCCCGGTGACTGTGTTCCCCAGACAACTGTTTCAAGGACTCGCTAACCTTCACACCGTCTACACCGATAACTACAAGCTGTGTTGCCAGGCAACCCTCCCTGACGGGTTCAACCCCATTCATTGTCATTCGCCGTCCGATGTAATATCTTCCTGTGAGGCCTTGCTACGTTCAGACGTCTACCGCGGGTGTCTGTCTGTGTTCGCGTCTCTGTCTTTGGTGGGAAACTTGGGAACGTTCATTTATCGGGTCTTCTTTGTTACAGGGACAAACGCTCGAGGCTTCAGCGTGTTCGTCACTCATCTGAGCGTGTCAGATCTTCTGATGGGCGTGTATCTAAGCATGATTGGCATTGCAGACCGCATATATCAGGGAACGTACTTGTGGAACGACAGGACGTGGAGATACGGTGCAGCGTGCAAAGTGGCGGGTTTCCTGTCTTTTCTGTCCAGCGAGGTGTCGGCCTTCATCGTGTGTCTCATCACACTGGAGCGATTTCTCGTCATCAGATTTCCTCTCAGCTCCGTACACTTTGTCCGATGGTCTGCACATGTGGTTTGTGTTTTGATGTGGTGTGTAGGGCTTGTCTTGGCCTCAGTTCCTTTCCATCCTATGGCGTGGCACTGGGATTTCTACAGCCAGACTGGAATCTGCATCCCGCTACCAATCACCCGACAAAGCTTCGCTGGGCATCAGTACTCCTTTGGGGTTATCATCGTCCTCAACTTTGTCCTCTTCCTCATCATCGCCGCGGGTCAGGTTTCCATATACTGGTCCATCCGAGCAAACAGGTAAACAATACAAGATAATTTGATGAGACCTTCTGTCTATGTACGTATAGGTGTTTCTACGGGGTCTATTCTCTCAAGTTACCCTGATATTTGTAGGTTCTTGTTAAGTGTTTGTTCCAGATTATTTCATGCAAAGCATTTGATTTTTGTCACCAGCATGTCGACAAGCAGCTCCACCAGGAAGTCCCAGGACTTGACGATCGCCCGCAGACTGATATCCATCGCCCTGACTGATTTTCTCTGTTGGTTCCCTGTGGGTGTGTTGGGACTCATGTCCTCTAGCGGTACGGCCGTACCCGGTCATGTCAACGTTGCCATGGCGATCATAGTGCTGCCTCTCAACTCCGCCCTCAACCCGTTTCTGTACACGCTGAACATGATCCTAGAGCGAAGGGAACGCGCGAGGGAGGAAAGAATGAAGAAGCTGATTCTGGTCAAGCTAGAGACGGACCAGAGTGGAATGCTTGCACATAAACTCACACTGAGTCAGGAGGCTGCACGACGCATCTTTGACGCATGGATGTCACGGGGACTTTTGACGCATGAGTGCGTCATGAACTGTTTAGCTGAGGCAGAGGAAAGGAAAACAGTCGCCTCAGAAGGATAATCGGCCTGTCACCACATGGAAAATTTCACATACGACCAAAGTGTGCATCGTCAAATTGGAAACATAACCCGTTGTGTACAGATACTTACCCGGTATCATCCATAGCGACCTCTTTTTCTTTGATCTCTCCTGTGAAATAAGTGTCCGTATTGTACTAGTACTTGAGAAATCATGTGACACAGAGTGCGACATCACATGACAATCAGGCATGGTTCCCTGCAAAAAGGTTCTTTCTTTCAGACAGAAAGAACAGAGATACAGCCTTTTTGGCAAAAAAACCAAAAAAACCTATCGTCATCGATGAGCAAGTACATGCATTACTACACTTCGGTGAGAACTCGCTCCCTATGTCAACACCATCGACGATGAAACATTTTGACTCGGCATATACTTCATAAACTCGTTGGTCAAGTACAAAACAACAGTAGCCTGTACCTAGAAAGTAGAAAGCAATCCTTAGTCACATTTCGGACAGTTTTAACCAACACTTATCAAAAGTCGTCCTCAAAAAGTTCAATCGAAGCTAGCGTCTCACTGATTTGGCCGTGTGCTCTCGGCGCAGAGAATGGCAGCGGATTTGTGGTCTAGACAGATCTGCGATTGAACAGAAGCTTCTTGAATCGTTTGAGTCATGCATGCAGTTATAAAATGTAGCTGCTGGGGGAAGGACACTTTAATCGGTGTACATGTACTACAAATATTAGAATCAACACTCACAAAGCTTCATATTTCGTGAAGAATCGCGACAGGACAATCCCCGCTTGAACGGGCGCCAGCTGTGCAAAGCGTGAGCAAACTGAGCTGTGCTGGATCGGTTTCGCATCCACCTCGCAAATTTACATTTCCTTGAAAGCATCAGCATGTTTGTGTCTTTAGTCGAAGTTTAAAACTTGTGTTTTTGTTTGGATTTGAGTTCATGAGTGAACTGACACCGTCTTGCCAGCATAAAAAGGCGCACTTTATTCTGTCGGCGTCGTGCTCTGCCTACGTACAAACTCGTTCGTCTGCTATGTGCAGCCGCTGTCAACTGTCAGTTTTTATTAGGATAAACGTTCAAAATATACCATAAATTGGCCAAAAAAAGGATGATAAAGCATTTACACCCCATCAAGCTGTGGTATTTTTCAGGGATAATGGAGTGGAACAAAGACTTTTTATTATAATGTGTGTATTCAATGTCCATAGTATCAGTCGTAAATGCACGATTTAAATTGTTTTACATGATGCAGTTTGATACCATGACAGGTGGATGTAAGATATTTGAATATCATATTTGAAAAACTGTTCACTTTTTATGACAACAAATTTGTCAGATGTGTGTGTGTGTGTGTGTGTGTGTGTGTGTGTGTGAGGTGTCATTTGTTATTCCCAAACAGGAGAGAGTTTTACTTCAGGCCAATACCACAAAATATTCTGATTCTAAAATCAAATATTATCCCCAGTGTAATTGTCATTCTGTTCTCTTCGATAAGGCTGATTCTGTGGTGATATTCTGCTTGTGACTGATAATCACAGGGCTTGTGTTAACGCACAAACTGTGCGTATTGACGCACAGAAATCACGAAATGACGCAGAAAAAAAATCACTGGAGGTTTTACTGACGCACAGATTTTAAAATTTTGGAGCAGGAGTGCGTCGCGTGACAATCAAATTTGATAGCATGACGCACAGCTTTCACAGTTTTAGTTTCAATCTTCGGCAATCGATTGTCAGAGCAGTCGCCACAGACGCTCTGAAATGTACGGCGTTTATGTCTGTTAGAGTAGGCTGACCCTCAGATTTTTCTGCTGGAAGTCATGCTGACCCTCAGAAAAAATATCTACCACAAGCCCTGAATCACTCCAGTCCATGCAAAATACATGCTGCACAAACACGTCAGTATACAAGTTACAACAGTTGGCACTAGGTGTTCTCAGAGATCTAAATAAAATCAGTCTCAAGACAGTGCTCTAAAAGGCAGCCTTGGACAGATCTATATTACATTCAGTCCTAGAGCAAGGGTGTGTATGCTTTTGTAATCGTCTTTTATTCCACTACAAGGCAGGTACGTGATCGTCTGCACCGTGCAATAATACTTGCCTCTAGCGTGCAACACCTTTGCCTGTCATAGTGCCCTTGCCGTTTACTCACATCCTGTTGGATCAGTGTACCACGTAAACAATAGCGCAACAATAATTGTCCGCTGGCAAAGATTTGCCCAAACGAAAAGTGGTCGCATATTCAACACTTCCTTTCAAATCCAATCATATGACGCACAAGTCTTCGCTTTTCTTGTGGCGCTGGCTGTAAGCAGTCCCATTTTCACGACCCGCCGAAAAGGGACTGCACTCTGGAGTCTACCTTTTTTTCATGCTAGGTATTTTCCCTTGCTTTCCTTTTCCTAAAAAAACTGGAACGAATGCCACCAAAGTCAAAATTTTCCTTTCGTTTATAAAACTCTTATTTAATTGTTTAGAAATATTAAATGTGTATTTGTCAAACATTAATTTGAGTATAATTTATCCTTTTGTGAACGAAATCATTTCTTTTACGTTTACAGATCGTCCAATCACAGTTTTTTATGTGAGCCGGCTTGCATCAGGGATAGACACATGTGAGTGCAATATTGTTCTCAAATTTGGTCACAAAAATAGCGTTTTCAGCAATTCTGGCGATAAAAACCGAGCATCCAGAATCTTCTATTAATATGTAGACTTATTCTCAAACACCATCGCAAATACCGAAAACATAGATACCAACACAAGGTATTAGACATCTAAAATATTCATGTGCAGAAAAACGCCAAGGAATACTGACAAGTAGATCTATCTTTGCTTCGAAGCAGAGTTAGAGAATGGTTTTTCGTGTTGGCAATATGTTTGGCCATTTGTAGAAGAGAATTCTAGAAGCACAATTTTGGCAGAGGTTCTGCCGCCTTTGTCTTGGGTAGACGCTCTGCCTCCTTTTCTTGCCAGTGACAGCCCATACACTTTTTCTTTTTTCCAGATCCGTCAAGATGGTGCTGACGTGTAGATTCTACAGGAACAAGTTTCCTGAGATCGAAGATGTTGTGATGGTGAATGTGCGCTCCATAGCAGAAATGGGAGCTTACGTTCATCTCCTTGAGTACAACAACATCGAAGGCATGATTCTGCTCAGTGAATTGTCCAGACGACGAATCCGTTCCATCAACAAACTGATCCGAGTTGGGAGAAATGAATGTGTGGTTGTCATCAGAGTAGACAAAGACAAAGGTAATGAAGTTTCACTCATAGAGGTAACACCATTTTAGATTACAATCTTCAAAAATCCTTTATTCATATTTGCTGGATTTGCTTCCAAAACGGGGGTTACCACTGCAGTCCTTGAAAATGGTGTCATGTTATCAGGTTTGTGGCTGCAAAGATAAGATTGCCGTTTTAAAAAAAGTGCATCTAACAGGACCATCAGAGGCTTTAGCACGTTGAAGTCGGTCATGCAGGGAAGAAGATCAATGTAAAATAAGCTTTAAATTATCTCTGTCTCATGCTGCTAGAGTAATAATATGTTTTCTTTCAGTTTCTTTACACTAAATTACAGAGTGCATGTTATCATATGTTGGTGTTTTACTTAACCAATGAATATGATTCTGCTCGACAGGTTACATTGATTTGTCCAAGAGACGAGTGTCCCCTGAAGAAGTGATCAAGTGTGAAGAGAAGTTTGCCAAAGCAAAAGCAGTAAGTTTAACAATATAATACCTTGGGTCTGTTAGTTTTATCATTAACTTTGATTAGGTGTATGCCAACACTGTAGTGGTGTGTTGATGAGTAATCTTGTTACCGGTCACATGTGATGTATTCATTTGTTGAGGAAATGGTGCCTCATACTAGTCATAGTCTAAGTGTCACTTTTACTCATGGAAGTCCCTGTATGTTTTACAGAAACATATTTCCCTGTCTGGAAATTGTCAGTAGTTTTCTTTTTTCCAGGAACACTAAAATTTCTGAACATTTATGCAAGCAGAATGTTTTTTTCCTCCTAAAACAACAGTGGAAATAGCATACCCGCTCTGGGTAGGAGCCGACCTAGGTAGAAAAAATCCCGCTTGCCTCGGCTGGGACTTGGACCCAGGTCTCCTGGTCCATAGTCCGAAGTGCTAACCACTGCACTACGGGGGCCAGTAATTTGTTGAAAGGTAAACTACTTTAAACCGGTTTCATTAAGATGTACGACTGCGGCTCATGTGAGCCTCAGGTTGGCTTGTTTGATGTGAGATTCAGCAGTTGTAAACTGTAATCTTTATGTTGATCGCCATGTGCAGGTGAACAGCATTTTGCGGCACGTTGCAGAACTTTTGGGTTACAGCAGCAGCAGCAAACTTGAGGATCTGTATGAGAAGACAGCCTGGTACTTCGATGAGAAGTACAAGAAACCAGGGGCTTCATATGAGGCCTTCAAGCATGCTGTCGGGTAATCCATCAGCCAAAATGCGGGCTGCGTATTTCTCGGCTGTTTACCCGTTTTATTGGACAGCTTAAAACTATGTTTATTTAATAATAATAGTTTTTATTTTTAAAATCGCACACTCATGCTCGTAGCTCTAAGAATATCAAAACTGATTTTTTGCTGACATTTGGTGTTTGCTAATTTTGATGTGACTCATCATGTTCTTTCAGTAAGAAAAAATTTAATAAATTTGTAGCATTTTATGTTGTATGAACAGCAATAAGGATCTTTCAGTCACTCTTAAATTGTTCTGTTGTTGGCATCTTGCTACTTGCTTTGTTTCCCTCTGCTTGCTTTCATAGATGATGCTTTTCCATATGTTTCCAGCAACCCTGAAGTTTTGGATGAGTGTGATATCGACGAAGAGACAAAAAGTGTCCTGCTTGAGAACATCTGCCGTAAACTGAAACCACAGTCCGTCAAAATCAGAGCTGGTAAGGGAGTTCACATTTGTGCTTTGTCTTTGGTGCTTCAATCATTGGGCACTTTTGTAGCATGATACAATTTTTAGATGCCTTACCCAAGTGCTCATCATTCCATCAAAATGAGTATATCACTATGTGGTAACTTCATTGTCACACTCACAAAAAAAGCTAAGTTTGGAATTGGAAAGTTATCAGTTATACAAAGCATTGTGAACCGTACTTGGCATGTACTTCACGCAGGCTGTCTAAATGGTGCAGTGGTTATCGTGGCCATTTTTTGTTCGCAGACATTGAAGTGGCGTGCACCAAGTACGAGGGTGTTGATGCTGTAAAAAGGTCACTGAAAAAGGGACTTGAACTGTCGACAGAGGCCATGCCCATCAAGGTGTGTACTATGCTTTTTACAGGTTGTCCTGTAATTTGCAGGGCTTAAAATCTTCCACCTTTTAGTGGATTTCCACCTATGGTTCCAAATTTTTCTCCCCCCCCCCCCCCCCCCAAACCGTGTGTTTCCTCCTCTGAAGTGCTTAAAATCAAGCCAAACTGCACAGGTTTTAGTGTAATTCTAGACATTGTTGTCCAAACAGTGTGTTACTTCCTCTGAAACACTTAAAATCATGCCAAACTGCACAGGTTTTAGTGTAATTCTAGACATTGTTGTCCAAACAGTGTGCTACTTCCTCTGAAACACTTAAAATCATGCCAAACTGCACAGGTTTTAGTGTAATTCTAGACATTGTTGTCCAAACAGTGTGTTACTTCCTCTGAAACACTTAAAATCATGCCAAACTGCACAGGTTTTAGTGTAATTCTAGACATTGTTGTCCAAACAGTGTGTTACTTCCTCTGAACCACTTAAAATCATGCCAAACTGCACAGGTTTTAGTGTAATTCTAGACATTGTTGTCCAAACAGTGTGTTACTTCCTCTGAAACACTGAAAATCAAGCCAAACTGCACAGGTTTTAGTGTAATTCTAGACATTGTTGTCCAAACAGTGTGTTACTTCCTCTGAAACACTTAAAATCATGCCAAACTGCACAGGTTTTAGTGTAATTCTAGACATTGTTGTCCAAACAGTGTGTTACTTCCTCTGAAACACTTAAAATCATGCCAAACTGCACAGGTTTTAGTGTAATTCTAGACATTGTTGTCCAAACAGTGTGTTACTTCCTCTGAAACACTTAAAATCATGCCAAACTGCACAGGTTTTAGTGTAATTCTAGACATTGTTGTCCAAACAGTGTGTTACTTCCTCTGAACCACTTAAAATCATGCCAAACTGCACAGGTTTTAGTGTAATTCTAGACATTGTCCAAACAGTGTGTTACTTCCTCTGAACCACTTAAAATCATGCACAAAAATGCACAGATTTTTAAGATTTGGGGGGAGCGCTGCCCCAGGATGCCCGTAGTATAATGTGTCCGCTTTGCAGATGCACACCCCAGGCATTGCCACTTATACCTAAATGCTACATGCTTTTCCTCCTTTCAGCCCTTGACCATTTTCATCCAATAGTTCCATCTTGTTTATCCATCAGTATTGGTGGCAACGATGACTTCTATGGTTCCATCTAGTTAGGACACAATTCCATGGGTACAGTGATACACTAGAGTAGTCAAAACTGATACTAGAGATAAAGATTTTTGGGTATGATGAAAAATCAGTCTGTGGTTTTAGTTTCAGCAGATCTGAACTTTTCTTTTGAACTGTTTGTCTTCTTCAAGTGAACAGCACAAAGTTAATTTATTGCTATGTTCTGCTGCAGATAAACCTGATTGCCCCGCCACTGTATGTGGTGACATCACAAACCATGGAGCGGAGTGAGGGATTGGAGGCACTCACCAAAGCAATCGATGCAATCAAAGCCGAGATCACAGCCGCTGGAGGTGTCTTCAACATTGTGCAACAGGTGACAAGTCACTTTTGTCATCTTCAGCGGCTTGTAGCATTTACACTTAAACAAATCAACTCATGTAGGTCCCTGTGCTAGTGTGATATTCAAACGCATTCTGGTTCTGATAAGTCATTTCTTCTGACAAATTCAGCTTTGGTAGTAAGATCCTTGTGGTTACATGGTTTCTGCCATGCGGTCCACATTTCCTATCATAATCTTAACACTTAAATCTAATAAAGTGGTAGTTAATGCTATTTGGGAGATCTATATTCAGATTTTAATTAGGAATATCTTGGGGTTGCTTCCGAGCCCTCCGTGAATTCTACCCATTACCTGGGAGGAACACCACTGGAGCTGGCAAAGAGCTGAGGCTGCAAAAAAAAAAAAAAAGAAGAGGCATATCTTGGGGTCTAACTCGTGATCATATCATCATAGTCCAGAGGTACCCATGGGATGTTTTCATATTTTTAATTTGTTAGATCTATGGTAAGATGCATGGGCTTTTTATTGTAGGTATGGCTTGTTTTCTGAAGTGAAATATGGATGCAAATGAAAGGTGCTGGCCTGAAGACATACAGGGCTTCTTTTTTAGCCTAAGTAAGAACCTACTTGATGTAATACAGAAGGATGGGTACTTGTAAATGCTGCCCAACACTGATAAATTGGTGTTATTCTTTCCAGCCAAGAGTGGTGTCTGACATCGACGAAATCGAGCTGGAGAAGCAGCTGCAGAAGTTGGAAGAGGAGAACCGTGAGGTCGCTGGCGATGATGATGATGAAGATGAATATGGAGATGAACTGGGTGACAAGGGCAAAAAAGATGATGACGACGATGAAGATGATGATGTTGATGTGAAGGAGGCCTAGACAGAAATGTCAAAAGACTGAATGAATGAACTATTTTCTGTGTCAGTATGGAGGGACAGATGTGCTTTACAGGCATTGAGCATGCTTTGTACAACCATCTAATCTGTATAATTGTCTGTGGCTTAGGCCATGATAAACATCAGCATCTAATTTCTGGCATTTCTGAAACCAAATTAGTTTTTTGGGGGGGGGGGTGTAACCATGCAGTCATTGAAAGCACTCATTATTATCACAGCAGACAGATCAGAAAAAGGTGTCATTTCATTGTTGGTGCTTCTCAGAAAAGCTGTGAAGTGGGGATTATTTAGGCTGTTTTACTTTTAGGTAGAATGTTGGACACGCAAAAAACTACTTGTGTAATCTGGGGAAATGCCTAAGTACCACAGCTTAGCAGTGTGCCTATTAGGCCCTTTTTCACATAACTGTAAACTTTGCGGATAAAAGCAGTGAGAGGGTTTTAACACTTTTAATTCTTGAAACGGTTCATTACATACTTCTCAATGTAACTGGAACTGTTGGAATAAATTATGTATGTGTATGTGAAATTTTTTCGTACAGTGTGTGTGTGTGAAAATAATAATAATAATGATGAATACAGTTTATATAGCGCCTATCTGTTTTCTACGAAACACTCTCTGCGCTCGCATAACACACACACACACGCACACACACACACACATCCTGAGTGCCAATGAAACTGGTCGGACTACAGCTCGAAAGCTTGCCTAAAGAGGTAGGTCTTTAAATGGGCTTTAAATTGAGTCAGCGCGGGAAGACGCCTGAGTGTCGGTGGATTACTGTTCGAAATTGAAAATCTAGAAAATAAGTAGACTGTATACCGGTTGCCTCTCGTCATTTGTACAGTGTATCGGCACTTGCGTTGGCGTTATGCGGAAGCTTGTACGAAGGGAAGCAATAATTCGCATTTTCATCTCTCGTGGATGTGGTTGCCTCCCATGGACTTATGTATTACCCATTGCATCATGCACGCAGAGATACCAGCGGATAAAAATAGGCCTCACTCATTCTGAAACCAACTTGCAACAGGCCGTTTGGGTTTCATCACGCTGTTACCAGCGATATATATATGCGCTGACGGAGTGTCCTGTCATACTCCCATCACTACATGTACAAGAAGAGACAGACATTATTCTACATCTAGCATGAAGACGCCAGAATTCAACGTATCAAACTGTCGCACAGCTGCCAGGACAACGAGAGAGTTCCCTAGTCCACCGTTTAGAGGAGAAACTCGACATTTCTTTGCTGATAATACACGAATTACAAATTCTTCCAGGTATTATCACATCATATCGCAACCGCTGGGAAAGCGTAAGTCGTCAAGAATTGTAGAATATTTTCAGTCGGTGGTCATGCTTGGCAAACTGACCTACCATGATATTAAATCAGCGTTAGTTTTTATCCGTAGCGTTCCTAACTGTTGAAGTTATTGGAGACACATGTTCCACCAGAGACAGTGGATGGGGAGAACAGAAACCTCGGAGAATCATTGCCGAGGCCTCGCTAGTCGCTACACATGCTGTTGCGATAGAAACTTCCCTTTTTTTTTGCCTCAGCTCGGTTTTGTCCCCCCCCCCCCCCACCAGTGGTTATTTATAATGTTTAGTTTTGCAGCTTTTTATTCAATGTGAAGTTCGAATTTATAGATTTGTACTTCAGTAGTTTCATCTAAAATCGCTCCCCCCCCCCCCCCCCCCCGAAACTGCGAAATGTTTAAGTCCGAATTTTTTTGCAAATTTGTTTGATAAACTTCATTTTCCCTTTGAGATATTTCTGCCTTCGCCTTACTTATTCATGTTTCCCAAGTTCTTGTGCATTGCAGCTTCCACACTAAAAGTTGGTTTGTCAAAAGTGGTTATTTTGTTCTGGTGTTGGTCACTGCGCCCGCGGCGATGATTCCTCTTGGTGAATCCAAGAGGTGTATATATATATATATATATATATATATATATATATATATATATATATATATATATATATATATATATAAACTAGTGTCCAAAAGAAACGATACCAAACTGTTGTCAGAATGTTTTTGTGCAAAGTGATCCCCGAGGCCTAAAAACATAGGTTTACGTATCCCACGTCCCATATACAGCGTCTGCGCTCGGGAATACCGGAATCATTTGCTAATGAAATATACCACTCTGAAATTTCTGTATTGTTCTGCTTTTATTGTATGTCCTCGCCAACCCTTGGTATCGTTTCTTTTGGACACCAGCTAATATATATAGGTGGTTTCCAGTCTGCCCCATCCACTGTCTGTGGCTGCCCTAATGGTGCAACTGAATTATTCATTTGCATGATTAGTGCCATGTTCATCTCACATTAGTATCCAAATTTCGTTTCGGATCACGAAGCAGATCGCACTGGTTTCTGACACCAGTCTATAACCCAGTTTGACGCCCAGCCAGTGCAGGGGTTTTGTCCCAAAGTGGACATATTAGGGTCCTCGCCGGAACGTAGGCACCACCGTTGACTCAGTCGATATCAACAATGATTTCATATTTCAGCTGCTTCGGCGTGCAGCTTTTTTTCTTTCTTTTTTTTTAACCGCGGTGTCGTAGAATATTTCGGAACCAGGATAAATTGGAACCGGTTCCCAAAAATCCTAGGATATTTCGGAACCATTCCCATTTATCCCGCACAGTCAGGATAAATCGGAATGGTTCCGAAAAATCCTGCCACCAGGGCCAGGATAAATGGGAATGGTTCCCATTCGTCCGGTTCCGAAATAATTATCCTGTGACACTGGCCCCCGCAGCTGCTCCTACTCTCTCTCTCTCTCTCTCTCTCTCTCTCTCCGGCGACCGCCTAACAGAAAGTAACATTACAGAGCTGCCGAACACCAACCAGAGTCTACCCGTTCCGTGAGAAATACACCCGAAATGGCGGCCGACTTGACAGGACGATTCTACGAGGCCGAGTGGCCTGAGGAGGGCGAGGTGGTGATGGCCAAAGTGACGTCAGTGGAAGGCGCGTGCTCTTACGTCACGCTGCTGGAGTACGGGCACGCGCAGGCGTTGCTGCCGCATTTCGAGCTGTCCAACAGGCGTCTCCGCTCCGTGCACCATCACGTGCGACCGGCTTGTCTGCTGGTTGTACGTGTGTACAGGGTCGACCGAGAGAAAGGTCAGTGCTGAGACTGAATGTGTACATCGAAGTTCAAATACTCCGCCGGGCGTCAGTGTTTATCATCATTTGGTAAAAGTGTCTAACCCCATGGAGTCGGTCGCAGAGCAGTTCCGCAAGTTAAGTTAAGCCGTTTAACGGTGATCTTTAGTACAAAGCTCGCTTAGTGTCAGGTACGTGGTATACATGTACTGTGATCGTGGACCGGCGCAGTTGTTTTGCAGCGTATAAACGGTAGTTAGTGTTAAGCGGAGGATTTTTTCCCCACCGTCTGAGTATCATACTGACACTGAGATGGTTGCTTCCCTTTGACTGGTAGAAATCCGTTGTGCTGGCGCTGTAGTTTAGTTCCGCACTTTATGATGTCATGACTGAGAAAAACACAGGTAGAAACTGAGAAGGTGATCCCATGACTCGGACCTCTGCAGCCGAACGCCGTGAACACGAGCAGATGGGGGACATTAGCATAGAGAGACTTATGATATTTATATAAGTTTATCGTGGTTCACTTCGGTGTGTTTGCACCCTCAGGTCAGTTTTGTTGTTGTTGTTGTTGCTGTTGTTTTGTTTTGGGGTTTTTGTTTGTTTGTTGTTTCTTTGTTTGTTTTTTGGGAGGTGCTTTTGTTTGTTTGTTTGTTTGTTTGTGTGTTTATTTTTGTTTTGTTTTGTTGTTTGTTTGTTGTTGTTTTTTGTTTGTTTTTTTGTTGTTGTTGGTTTTGTTGTTTTTGTTGGGTTGTTTTTGTTGTTTTTTGTTATTGTTGTTTTGTTTGGGTTTTTTGTGTTTTTGTTGTTGTTTTTTTGTTTTTTTTTGGGGGGGGGAGGTGCGTTGTTGTTGTCGTTGTTTAGTCAAGGAAATTTCTAACATCTCCTCACGTGCATTGCAGGCTACATTGACGTGTCCAAACGCCAGGTGGATGACGAGGATAGAAAGACTTGTGAGCAGCGCTACGTCAGAGGTAAACTGGTGCACGGTATGATGCGCCGCCTGGCGGAGCTGCTGTCACTAACGTCAGAGGAAGAGCTGGAGGATCTGTGTCGTAAGACAGTGTGGAGACTGGACGCTGAGCACAACAGACAAACAGCAGCTCTCAACGTGTTGCAAGAAGCGTACAGGTAAATCAATCGTATGGTACTAGGCAGAAAAAAGGTCACCGTTCAGAAAAGAGGAAAAAAAAAAAACTGAATTAGATTGGTAGGCCACCATGCACTTCCAACTGAAGCTGACAAACAAAACAAAACCACTTTTTTGTGTATTTCTCATGTGAGATCTCACTTGACCTGCTCGGCAAACTGAACCTGAGTTTTGTCAATTACGTAAAGATCGGAGCGGTCGGGAAGCAGAGAGGGGGTGATGAGAGAGTAGTCCCACAAGTATGACTCAGTAAAACTGAGTAAGATTGACTACTTTAGTCCGGCGTGACGCCCGTTGATATTCATGTCTATTCTGAAAAAAAAAAAAAAATCTCATTGCATGGCAGGCGAGACCCAGGAAATGATTCCCTGTTCCTCTTCGTTTCGGTTGATTGATCTGAAGATTTTCCGTTTTGCGCGTGCAGTGACCCAAGCGTCCTGGACCGCCTCGACCTCGAGCCCACGACCTTGAACTCAATGCTGCAGGTCATTGCTCATCGTCTGGCGCCGAGGAACATCAAGATTCGAGCAGGTAATGTGGTGAAACCGAGCCCTGGAAATCTGGCTTTAACTGTTTTGTTGTTGTTTGTTTGTTTGTTTGTTTGTTTGTTTGTTTGTTTGTTGTTATTGTTGTTGTTTTTAGAATTCTCCTGCTTAATTCTCGTCGAGGAGCTACAAAAACGTATACAATTTCGAGTGTTACGTTGATATAGGCCGACATGTCACCTAGTCTCGGTTGCGGTTCTGTTGCAGACGTGAAGGTGATGTGCTGGAGTTACGAGGGTGTGGAGGCAGTCAAGCAGTCACTGAAGGCCGGAAAACAAACGGCATCTTCTACACTTCCCGTACAGGTCAGTTACGCCACATCAGTCCGTCAGACTGACTTGATCATTATAGTAATCACTGGTGTTAGTCATAGACGCTGTTCAGAAGCCGATACATATACATAATATTATGCTACCGCCTATCAAGCAATAGTCATATAATGTGTCCGACGTTTAGTCTCAGTCACTCTGTAAACTAAGTTACAAGCCTGTTTTGGTTTCCCCGCTCTCCCTAACACGTCTTTTTCGTTTTGATGACTGCTACCTTCTTCCTCCTCACCCCGGCCAGACAACTCCCAACAACCAGCAATGCTAATGGTCGATTTGAATGAAATCCCCGATTTACAGGCATCTCTTCTCAAGTGAGCTCAACTGGCAATGTCTTTGCTGAACTGTGCATATACGAGGGCCACTCATTATGTTTTGCAACCTGGCTTTTCAAGAACACTTACAACCAATCTGTCTACTCAAGGTTTTCGAAGAACCTCCCATCAGCCTGTACACAATTTGGCATCCCCTCAAACCAGCTGTCCATGACACCCGACCACGTTGACTGGGGTAGGTCCAAAATGACACCCTCGAACAATGCTCGGGCATCTTCTGCGCTCCGAAACTGCTTTCCCTTGAACTGCCTCTTGACGGAAGGAAGCAAAAAACAGTCACAGGGGGATAAGCCAGGGGAATATGGTGGGTGGGTAACCAGCTGAACATTATTTTCGGCTAGACAGTCCAGAGTTGCAGCTACTATGTGCGCGCTGGCACTTTCATGATGAAGCAGTAGACCACGGACACCCGCTCGGGGACGCTGTTTGCACCATGCCTGGAAGACTTTAGGCAAACAGTGGCTAACATACCAGTCAGCCGTAACTGTCTTTCTGTCCTCAAGCAGTATGGTGGCAAAGTGGCCAGATTTTGCAAAGAAACAGGCTATCATATGTTTGGAAGCAGTTCTGTTTCTTTTGAAGTTCACATGTGGGTTCTCACCTGGGAAGACCCACACCGCCGACTGTTGCTTCGTTTCGGGGTCGTATTGGTATACCCAGGTTTCGTCTCCTGTTACGATGTCCCAGACCCGAGGGGACCTTCCTCCGTCAAATTTTCTTAGCATGTGGGTGCACCAGTTCATCTACCCCGATTCTGCTCTTCAGTCAGGTTGTAGGGCACCCAACGGGTACATGTACAACGTTTCCCTATGCCAAGGCAGTCGTGAAGGATGCAAATGAGATTTCCCGATGAAATCTTCATGATATCCTGTGTTACAGCGTACATCATTTTTGGGTCCTTCTTAATCAGGGACTCTACCCTAGAGACGTTTTCTGGGGTAACGGTCGTTGCCATTCGACCACAACGGTCATCGCCTTCAACTGTTGTCTAGCCAGACATGAACTGTCGTAACCACCTAAAACCAGTGGCTTTGGACGGAGATTGATCTCCAGTACAGTGTTTTAAACTTTGAAAACAGCCCTGAAAAGAATTTTCCCCGGCAGTAGTCACAATACATCATGCCTCGAAAATCCCTTCCAGAAAGGTCAACACTGCTGGCTCAAGACCCGTCACCCTTACTGCACAGTTTGTCGCATGGAATATAAACGGTTGTACGGAATCAAGTATTTTTTGTTGTCATAAGTATTATGAAACTGGTCTACGATGTGATGTAAACGGAAAAGTAGTGACGTCATTAGTTTGTCCAGGTTGCAAAACATAATGAGAGGCCCTCGTATATATATATATATTAGGCCTACATATGATAACTTATGTCAGTGGTGCCCGTGCAGGTGTTTGTGGTAGCGGCACCTGTTTACGCGGTCACATGCGCAACAACGACCAGTCAGTACGAAGCAGCCATGACTGCAGTTCGGGGAGCACTAAAGGCCATCGGTGACACCATCACGACCTTTAAAGGGGGGAGCTTCAGCATTTCGACTGAGGTAAGGCAAAGATAAAACACTGAAACAATAAAACTTGAATGTCGTTTCCATCCGCCCTTTCTGGGCCACTTCTGTTTAGTTTACAGGCCGGCCCTGCAAGACTGGCTTTCGACAGTCTTCACCGAAAATCAGTAAAGCGTAACATTTAGCTGACTCGCAGCTGACGGCGCAAGCCGAGGCGGGACAGCACTCCCGGCTTGTCAGTCACAAGTTCTTTTCCCGGGCTGGGCCGCGTTTCAGAAGTCACAGCTGTGTAACCACAACGAGACCGGTAGTCGTATATGGCTACATAGTTTAAGTTAAACATTTTCTCTAGATTTTCAAGTCAATATAAAATCAATCGCATCGTGTTTCGTTGCACACAGCGGTTCGCTTCGACTGTGACGTCACTGATGAGGGGCGAAATCGGCGCGTCAGTGCAGTTTGGTTTGTTGTTGCGCTTGTTGTTGTTTTGTTATTTTTCAAAATGTTGACAAGTGACTCGGCAATCCGCATTTGTCGCCGGACATGTAAATTTATACATGTACCATACAACTGATTCGTTGGTAGCTGTAGTCAGTGATGTTGTTCGTCGGCTGTCGTGATGTTCATGTCTGACGGCCTCTGCTTGCAGCCAACACTCGTCTCAGACACCCCAGGACTTGACGCAGTCTCCAACTTTGCGGATGATGTCAGTGAAGACTTCGCTTTGAGCCTCGCTTCGACGTCCACAGCTTGTGCGTAATCCCGGCAGCGGCACCTACGGCGTCAGTCGAAAGACGGAACTGAAGAACAGGATGACGTCACCACTGCCGGATGTCGGCACTGGCACGCCAGCTGCTAGTCGTTTTAGGGAGAAAATTACAGATTAAACTTGATACTTTGTTTTTCTCACAACCTGTTAGTTTTTAGCTCCATGTCTATCTGTTTTTGTGTTTATCTCTTTATTTTGACGATCACTGTGGTTCGCATACTGTGATAGTCAGTCTTAACTTTCAGATTGTAATGTACAAAGAAACTGATTCGAGCGCGTGTGAGTGAGGAGCGACTGAGCTGAGTAAATGATGACAAGACCGAAATAAAAGTGCAATTTTCTGATTTTTCATGTCAATTGCCTCGGAATTACTGACTTCGACTAGTCAGTTCACAATCAAGACTTTGTAGTGCCGTGTATCAGCTCTCTCTCTCTCTCTCTCATGTTAAACCCCCAAACACCCCCCACCCCCACCCCATCCCCCACCCTCTCAGGCTCAGTCTCTCTCTCTCACTGAGTCTGTCTCGGTTGTGACTGAGAGCCGGCCGGCCGGAGAGAGAGAGAAGGGGGGGGGGGGCTGAGACAGACACAGACAGACAGACAGACAGACAGACCGTGTTCTCAGTGTGTGTGTGTGCCTCTGTGTGTGTGTGTGTGTGTGTGTGTGTGTGTGTGTGTGTGTGTGTGTGTGTGTGTGTGTGTGACGGTGTGTGTGCGTGTTCGTCAGTGTGACGTACGGTGTGTGTGCGTGTTCAGTTACTGCCAGTGAATGACACGGTAAAATTGACACTGCCGGCCAGGTAAGCTCTTCAGTCAAGCCGGATCAGTGGACATCGGCTGATTGATTCTACTGCAACGTGTTTTTCCCACTGATCCAGACCAGTGCCGAGACTGAGACTGAACTGATGAAAATCGGATGAAAAGGATGACAACAGCAGTTAGCCTGAGCATTGTCAAAGTGAATCCGCACTGCACATGATACCATAGCTATGCACCCATCATGATGCCGCAATCTGCATACATGTGTAGTTACTACCGCCTCAGACAGCACTCTCAGTTCAGTCACAGTCGGTTGATCACATGTACACTTTGGTCGATAAGTATACCGGTTGTTCCAGACTGACCAAGCTGCACAAATGACTGCGCGCCGGCACCGGCTGACCGGCGATCACCCGTCTTTAAACTGAGTCAGAGTCAAGTGTATACTGATTCCCCCACCCCCGGCGGCCCAACCGCTGAACCCGCCGGCCCCCGCTTCAGTCGTAAAAGGCAATCAGCACGGCGGTATCAGTTTATTACCTGTCAGTGCAGTTTCATTAACCGGCTGTTGGCCATCGAAAACCTTAACTCATTAAAGGCCCCTCCGAGTCAGTTCAGTCTGTTCCATCTGCGCACCTCAGTGCTTATTCCGGCAAGTTCTTCCGGCGACGGCATTGACACTGATAACCGGGTCAGGCTCAGTCCCGGCGGAACCGGCCTCAGTAACGGTGCAGCCCGGCCGCCGCGGTGCGGTGTGACACTAGCTGACTGAATTAGACTGAGAACTGAACGGCACCGATGATTTTTCCACCACAGTGTACGAGTCCGGCGGTGAAAGTTTTCCATCTGTGTAGGTGACTGACTCCAGTGACCGGCCACCACTCTGACTTACCACACTACGTAAGTAAGTCCGGGGCTCACGGTTCAGTTGACTCTGAGAGTGTCAGTGTCAGTCCGGCCGCACTGAGTCACTGATCTTCATTCAAATTTCAAAGACACTGTGTACCTGTGTGAAAAGATCTGACTGTGCACCATGCAACGTCGCAGTTTTTAAAGCCGCCACACTATTTGGAATCACTGTCATTTTACTACTGAGCAGACCTTTAATCCACTATCGCCGGAATCACAGTAAGTACATTTGGCGCCCCATACGGGTCCAATGGGCAGACTTAAAAATATAAACATCAAGGCTAAAAACGGTTGTGGTAAATGCAGTTACAGATATTTGTTTCTTTTAGAGCGACACTAGTGGTGTGCATCGGCCAGGGAGAAGTGAAGTTACACCAAGAGTATTCTTTGCTTTCGTTTCAGTTCTATTCCACCACTTTGGTTGTCTGCCCATTTGTATTTTTTTATACAAACCAAAATCAAACTACTCTGGGCATTTATTTGATAAACTTTGGGTTCTTTTTTATTTTACTGAGGCTATAAGAATAAAAATATTTGATCAACATCACGAATATTCTACTTCAGAAAATCCTATCAAGTAAATAGGTCGTGTGATTTCCGATCCAATAACCTACGCGCCACTTCGTGTGATTCACACAGAACTTTTGTTTGGTGGACTGTTCAATGGCGTGGATCCAAAATTTGTCTGAGAATACTACGACTTCCTGACGTGATTTCCAGGACTGCACTGATTTGTGTTAGGGCTGACGATGTTCTGATTTTCATTTGTGATCGTATTGTGAAGACTGCGAAGTGACGATTTTCTCCCGCGCCGCAGATTCTACACAAAGATGGCGTCCGTGTTCGACAACGTGCTCGTGTCGACGTTTTCAGACAATGAACAGTTCGAGACATCTGCGGATTCTCCGTTTCGGATACACTTGAATGATAGAGGCGAGGAACTGAAACTAGACGTCTACAGAGGTATTTGATTTTTGTTGTAATTGTTGAAATTCTCTGAGCCTACCGCTCAAAATCAAATCTCGTCGATGCTCTCTGCCTTCTTTGTTCTGTGTAAAATATCAGCTTACACTTACAGTGAGGCCTACAGTGCATTGCAGTACCCAGTTGAAATGTAATCACGATCTTCATTCTTTGTATTCGCGTAAGTATAAAGGCGATAAGTCGGAAACATATCCCACGAAGTGTAAGTTTTTCGTAGTGGTTGGTCTTACTGGCACACATAACATTGAAGTACGTGAATCAATGGTTGGGTCATACTACACCTTACATGTATCGATTCAATCACAATGAAAAATGTATAATTTCTTTAGCGCTGTTTTACAAATGATACTTGTATGGCGACATCTTTAGAAATATGTTTGTGCAAATCAGTCATTAAATGCAGGGGATGGGGGTTGTGCACAGATTTAATCAGACTGTGACAGTGAGAGATTACCATCCCATTGGCGAGTAAAACCAAAGTTATACGTGATGAGAAATTCACAATGGATCTGAACATTGTAGTTTTGTCAATTTGTGTTTCAGGTGAAACACTTGACAAATCAATTCCAGTCACTGAGGGTACAGAATGTGCAAGGCTTGGCAAGCAGGGCCTTGTTGTTTCAAATGATTCAACATCAGTCATGTTGAAATTTCCAAGCATTCATGGTAAGCATGCTTTATTACCCTGTAGGCTGTACAGTTTGCATCATGTTAATCAGTGTGTATAATGTAAATTTTAGCAATATTCAGTCATCCAATTTACAGTTCTGCAGACAGTCTCAGTTCCTATCCGTGGGCCTTCTTAAAATTTACATGTTATAAGTGTGCTTGTATCGAGACCCCAAGTCCCGCCATAACTCTGAGCATTTAGTAGAGACAAAGACAGTTGTCCCGAAGTCACACACCTAGAAATTTGGAAAATCAGAAGGCCCATCTGTACATTTTCAGTGTCTTGGTTCATGATATGTTTAGGGGAAGCAACTGTTCCATCAGGTTCTCAAACCACACACACACACACCGTCAGCCATACCTTCAATGCCACCAGCTTCACTGTGGGTCTTTGTAACTATCATATTTGGTGGAATGTCTCCTGGAAATACTTTAAATTTTTTTTACGTTGCAGACCCCCCTTTGCCCCCCCCCCCCTCCCTCCCCCCCCCCCCTTCCCAGTAACTTGAGTAAGCTTCCTCTGATGATGATTTGTAGTACTGATTATTCATAAATTTGAAAACATCCATGAATTGAGAAAAGTGCGGCAAATGTGTCATACTCATAGAGGGGACTGAAGTGTTTGGAAACTTCCTCAGGGCCATAGATGAGAACATTTTTTCAACATTTTGTAATTTTGTGTCAGTTTATCAGTTTGGCCCCGTCCCTTGGGTGACCGCCTTACACAGGTTTGACTGTATTTTACTGCATTTTTCAAACTGTTCATTGCACTCTGTGAGAATGAGTTGAGAGAAGACATTGACATTGTGTTTATACCACTTTGTTTCTTGGCTTTCAGTCCTGAAGAGTTTCCAGGCATCCTTGAAAAACATGACATTGGGAAGACAGTCTGTTTTCTCCAACAGAACAGATGAATCCTCTGCTGTTCAGTATTTTCAGGTATGTTTAATGTTTTAGTATTTTTAATTTTTTACAACTTTGAAGATGGACTTTAGAATCTTGGTCAGTTTCCTACCAAACAGCAGCCATAAAAACAAAAGTCAAAATTAAAAAAGTAATTTTGTTTGTGTTGTTACCTATGAGCATCATCAGTGACATGTTGTTACTGGTCAGGTGAGCTTTGGTTGTTATGGTTTTGCTACTAGTTGGTGGAGTTTGTGGTGATAGCTTACTATTCAAAAAGTACCCATGGTGCGTGATGATGAAATTTTTTAATTTTGTTGTTTTTCAGTTTTATGGCTACCTCTCCCAGCAGCAGAACATGATGCAAGACTACATTCGGACTTCCACATACCAGCGAGCCATGCTTGCCAACTTAACAGATTTCCATGACAAGGTATGCTTTTGTTTGGAAATAGAAGACTTAACAGAATACAAACAAAACGAGGGGCATGTTTAGATCATCTTCACTTTGATTTATTCTTTAGTTTTCAGAGGTAGGACTCCAGGTATGAATTATCGCCATTTATCTGGGCCTACAATCTTGCACCTTTTGACGGACTGTCAGTGTTCCATCTTTGGATAAAAATCCCCCATTTGCTCTGGCTCCACATTGGCTCTGCCTGCAGATACACTATTCATTGCGGAGCATACATTTCGTAACATTATAATTCATAAGTTATTAATCTTTTACAGTTTCAGTAAAAAAAAATTTAAAATGCAGTTTGGACCTTACCATTACAGGTAGTCTTGGATGTGGGAGCTGGGTCCGGCATTTTGTCTTTCTTCGCAATCCAGGCTGGTGCTCGCAAAGTCTACGCCATTGAAGCCAGCAGCATGGCTCAACACTGTGAGGTCAGTCTGGGTCATTGTTGTTTATTGTACTTGTTTGCATCCAGATTTATTATACGTGTGAATAACTTAGACCAGTCGGGCTTTACGGTTCAGACTCTTGCAGTTGCACCACTAATTCAGTTAATGAAATAAAATGGGGTTCTGCCGATACATACACCTGTAATTGGGCTGAATTTAAAGGCCCATGTTCCGAGAATTTAGGTGTGGGATTTTTTTCCGCCTTTACTGCTTTAGCCAGTTTAGGCCAGTTTCCACTTTTTCTGGTGGTGCTTTTTTTCCCGATGTTCCACCATGGAGGAAATTAAAACAAGCAGGACACTTTATCAGTGTCACATATCATTCAGCCATGATTTATTTTTGGCCCCTAGCCCTGGGTCAATTTCTGCCATTTTGTATGACTATGAGTTTGCTATTTTTTCGCCGTTGCACAAGAAAAAACGGGAAAAAATGTTGGACATGGAGGACAATCTTTTGGGTGTGACTAGTGTATACTATTGTACCACTTAGACACTTGCAATAGACAACATCTCAAAGACTGGCACTGAGCCAGCAGAAGGTTTTACATGACACAAATATGGAAGGCCTCCACTAGTGTTCAACTTCAACTGTTGAGTAGAATTTGAATAAATTGAATTTTCACCAGGTCATACATCCTGCGGACGGCAGTGCACTGTATTCAGAGCTGTCCTGAGAAGTAGTAGTAGTAGTACTGATCATTAGGATAGATTAATTCAAGCAAGCATACACACCCTCACGCGCAGCTTTTCAAAACGCAGGTTGGCTTCTGTGATAATCATAATGGAAAAGGAGCAATCCGAACATTAGAATAAATTATGAGTGGTGGCAGACTCCTACACTGCTGTTTGTATCTTTCAGGCACTGGTCCAGCACAACAACCTGTCAGCACAGATCATTGTGATCCCAGGCAAGGTGGAGGAGGTAGAGGTACCGGAGCAGGTGGACACCATCATCTCAGAGCCCATGGGGTACATGCTGTTCAACGAGCGCATGTTGGAGTCATACTTGCATGCCAAAAAGTGGCTCAAGCCTGGAGGTTCGTTACTGTGATTTGTCATTATCAAATGCAGTGAGGTTATGGTCATAATATCTGATACTGTTTAGAATTATATAGAAACATAAACAAACCGGGGATAAAGGGGTTGAATATGGGGCAGTGTGGCTAACCATGGTAGTATTTTTGCATAAAAATTAGTAAAATACTAGTTCTAAATTTCAAGCGTACCTTACATCACTTTGTAGGTTACTGTACAAAGTGTTACTGTGAGCACATGGCTTATTTCTGGCTACTTGTGCAGCATTTCAAGTTTGAATAGTCAAGTACTTTTGCATACTGCTTTTTTTTAATACTACATGTAGTTTTAGGTGTTGAAGTGATTCATGCTGACATTTCATTTTTTCAGGGAGAATGTACCCATCTCAGGGTGATCTTCATATAGCACCATTCACCGATGAGGCTCTCTACATGGAACAGTATTCAAAGGCAAATTTCTGGTACCAAGAATCTTTCCACGGAGTGAACCTTTGCACACTACGCAATGCAGCGGTCTCTGAGTACTTCAAGCAACCGATTGTGGTGCGTAACACCTCAGTTCGTAACTTCTTTCACTCTTTTGACTAGCATAGAGCACTGAGGTGCTGCTTGCTCCCTGGGATAGCCAAGCAGGTACACGGTACAGTGCTGGAGTTTACATTAATGCTCTGACAGAAAAATGTGTGCTGGCCTTTTCATTTTTGTCCTCCCTTTGATGACTAGCCGATTATCACGCCTACTGAGGAATTTTTTCCACCCTTTTACCATTTATCCTGCTCAGTTGAAAAAAAAAATCATTACACTGAAGCAATCACTCGAAATAAGGGGTGTTGTGTTAGCATGTAGCCTTTTTTTTTTTTTTTTGGCAGAGGAGATGCACTTGTGTGCAACCAAGGAAGATGGTCAGGGCTAAGAACAGCTCAGTGCTCTCAGCCAATCACTGTTGTCGTTCTTGGCACAAGTAGACAGCCGGTCACAAATTTCATTTGTTTTCTACCTAAAATTCTAGTCGGTTCAGAATTGCCGTCATGTCGAAGAGGAAAGAAGCGTGTGGTCCATTTCCAAAAAGATTGACCAACAGTTCTGTGGAGACTGTACAAAGTCATTCCCCTGTAATTCATGTCGACCATTAGCATGCGTCAAGTTCTGTGTACACTTTGTAAGCGGGACTTCAAATTTGGCACAGAGGCCTTGCCGACATCGAGTGTAGGTGTGTTCAAACATGCCATACTTTGATTGTTTTCTGCAAGTGCGATATCGTTCATACATTTTCAGGCATAGATAACATTAACAAGATTCTGCTCAACTTTGTAATATTCTGCTGAGATGACTGAATTTATTCCTCTAGATTCTGAGTTGGGTTGGAAGGTCCGCAACATTCTTGTGCTCGTTTGGAGGAAAAGGACGTTGAGCACACACTAGTGACCAGCCTGCATTAATTTCCCACTGTGCAATTGTCTGTTATGAACAGGATGTTTTCAGTGGGTGCTTAGAAAAAATAAGTGTACAACTATAAGCTTCCTATGTCTGTATGAACAGCTTCAGGCTTAACTTAAAGCTTGTTATTAAAAAAACTAGTCTTTTTTTTTTTTTTTTTTTAAAGGAAATTGCAGTTCCCTGAACGGTCTGTCATTTTAATTCTGTTGCTGACTTCCGGCTTACTTTTTTTCAGGACACTTTTGACATCCGTATTTGTCTGGCCAAGTCGAACAAGTATGTGATTGACTTCCAAACAGCGGATGAGAAGGACCTGCACGTCATCGACATCCCCCTCACGTTCAGCATGATGCAGGGCGGTATGATCCATGGCCTTGCTTTCTGGTTCGAGGTCGGCTTTCTGGGCTCAGAGTGAGTACTACTAGTAAATCATTGTCATTTAGAAATGCTTGACTTTTCATCTTGTATAAAGGGAATCGCTCGCATAGCGTTTTGTTTTTGGTTTCGTGTGTATTTTTGTTATCAGAACAGTAGTGATCTGTGTGTTGCAAACAGGTCATCACACCATCAGAATGCAAATTGTAATTTTAAGCTGTTGCAAATATTGACAAAAATTTGGGTCTACCTCCTTTCATAGAACAGGGAGGTGTGCAAGCCAAGGAAAGCTGCTCTGTAATTTGCAGGCAAGTTTAAAGTTTAGCTGAATGCTGACATGTTGTTGCAGTTGTGTGTGTACTGTTTTTGGCAGTTATGCGGTGTGGCTATCAACATCCCCGACAGAGCCTCTGACCCACTGGTACCAAGTGCGGTGTCTGGTAGAGAAACCCGTTTTGGTAAAGCAAGGGCAGACGCTTACTGGTAATGTGAAGCTTCGCTGTAACAACAGGTGAGATTCGACTGCTTACAATACGAGGCTTAAAACACCGTATACATGTTCATGCTTGTGATATAGAGAAATAGTGGAGCGAGAAGAAATGGGGAAACAGGGTCTTTCCTTAGCAGCAGCAGCCAAAGCAGTAACTGTGGAACTGGAAATAACATAATAAATATTATGAGATCAGGGAAAGTTTTAGTGAAATTGTAGATGCACGAAGAAAATGCTGGGATAGATAGCCTGCTAAATTGAAATTTTAAGATAGTATTACAATTGACCTTGCGCATGAATGGATGAAGATTACGTTTTAGTACTGAAACTTGACCTGTCCGCTGTGAAGAAAAGAGCTGTGGCTGACTTGATGTGCAGGCAAAGCTACGATGTTGACATTGAGCTGAACATACCCGGGACCACCCTTAAGTCTTGCAACACCTTGGACCTGAAGAATCCATTCTTCCGCTACACTGGTCAGGCTCCGCAGCCTCCGCCCGGCACCAACAATGGCTCCGCTACCGAGCAGTATTGGAACAACCTAGCTGCTGGTGAGTGTGAATTTTTAGCTGCTGCATGCATGCTGTAGTAATCAAGTAAAAATTTAAACAGCAAAAAAAAATTTTTTTTGCCTTCCCTTTCCTGTGGTGTAGTTGTACACTTTCTCCGCTAACCAAGCAGAAGATACAGAAATTAAAGAGGGGTGGGTGTCTGTCTGGCTAAGGTTTTTTTTCAAAGAAAATGAGTGTAGTCCTACGTAAGAAAAAAATTTATACTTGTTCAGATGCGTAGATTTTAGACTATGTACTGTATTTAATTTTCACCTTTCGTGTATGTGTGTGTTGTTTTAATGAGGTATTTTACAGAATTGTCCTTTTCTTCTGTATTAAGTTTTGCTCTTTTTCTGTGGGGTGCCACGATAAATGCTGATCACTGGTCGTCTAATGCACTACAAGGGTTCTTGTCTTTAGGAACTTTAATAATGTATCTCTCACGCGCGCACATACACACACACACACACACACACACCTTTTTTTAAGTACAAGACCAAAAGCAAGTAAGTGTGCTCGTGTGTTGAGTACCATGTTCCGTGTGTTATTTATGGTAGTACCAGTAGCATTTTAATTGAATCACAAGACTTACCATAAGCATGACGGGTCCTGCTGCTGTGCTATGGCATCCCCTTGTCTTTGCCTAAGATGTTCATACCATGCTGGGATGTTGTGTGGTTCACTACTGTGTGCTGCTTTGAATTCTTCACTACCCAAATTCCCCATAGGTGTTGAGAAGTCTTCAGTACACTATACACCGAATTTGTCTTCGTCTCGCTGAGCTGGGAAAGGGCAGAATCAGCATGTCAGGGTACAGGCAGGGCCCCCGACTTATTAAATGATGTGATTTGCTTAAATGCATGTCCATGTACTAAACTCTAATCAGGAGAACTAAACAATGCTCCTTGTCTTAGCGACAAAGGCTTTGAGTTGCGTTTGCATGCGCCATAACAGCACCAGTCCATGATCTGAGACTAGCGTGAGGCATGAGGCAGAGCATTTTCATTGTACATGTATTACCTTCTGCAAGTTCTGTGTCTTCCATTAAAGTAGTCACTGGTTGTCCCTTATGTGTGTGTAGTTTGTGGTGGGGTGCCGCCTTAGCTAGTCTGGCATGCAAGCTGTGTAGTGTGGACTGATTGACAGTTTGTTGCGTGTGACAGACTTTGAGTCTGGCATATCACTCTCCGCAGGTCAGACCCAGACCTACGTCAACGGCTTCATGAACGGCAATGTCCTTGACCTTACGCAGGCTGTGCAGCAGCCGCAGCAACAGCAGCAGCAGCAGCAACAACAACAAGGCGCTATGCAGTCAAACTTGATAGCTGTCTGTATGTCTTTTCTTTTTTAAATATATCATAATAAAATAAGTCTTGGGGAATCAAAATGTATGCCTTACATTGTTTTTCACTGCAGAGATCTGCCTTTACCCCTGAACGCAGCAGTCTTGAACACATTTCCATTGTAAAATATTTTCAATTTCATATGTAATTATCAGGACTGCATGGAACACAGAAGATTTAGCTAGTTTTTTTTATTTTTTAAGCAGTGATGATTGAAGTACTTTGGCTCTTAAAAGACACTGTTGAAAAAGAAAATGCTTTTTCACCTTACTGATTATATGTGAGATAACTCAGTACATGTACATTGATTTCCAGTCTGTAATAAAAGTTGGTAGCTGCCATGATGATGAATTTGTAGCCAACTACATGGGACTGATACATATTTTAGGTTTGCATACTGTTCCTATCATGTGTTGACTTTGTTCTGTGCAAAGAGGTGGTGGTGATATGAGTGTATTTGAGTGAACTGGAGTACTGATGTGTTTTTGTTCTGTTTTCTTTAGCAAATGTGGCTCCCATCAACCCAGGCAGCATCCCCAGCATCGGCCTGCTGGGGAACCAGAATGCCAATGCAAACCGCACTTCCATTGGAGGTGGCCTCAGTCCTGTCAACTTCTCGAACTCCCAGGTGAGTTGTCAGACTATTACATATCCTATAAAAAACAACCCAACAACAGTATTTGAATTGTATTAGGGGGGGGGGTGCTTTTTATGAAGGTTTAAGGCTTTTGCCTAAAGAGGTGATGCTCTGTTTGGAAATGCAGTCTGTTTTCTTAACTTTGCAGCTTCTAATATCAGAGAAAGTTATGTATGTGCTGTGTGAATACAAACTTGGAAGATGGTCACCTCTGTAAGCTGTGCGACTGCCCAAACCAGTCACCCCAAAGGAGTCTCCAGTGTTTTCCCCTCTATATTTACACTGTAAAAGATGATCACCTGTCTAATGCGGCTGTGCCACCTGTAATGGCAGTTCCAATTAGCCCATCAGCCTGTACAAAATGGTCATTTTGGGTGTTTTGGCCTGCTTCACACCCTGTTTTCTAAATGAGTGTCCCTCCATTATAATGTCCCTATCAGAGCTCTAGACAGGTATGAGGGTGTGGGCTGCCTTGGGCCTGGACCCCCCACCTCAATCCCCATTCCCATCAGAGCTCTAGACAGGTGGGGAGCAATGAAAAAAATCATTATTTTCCAATCTTAGTAGCGACTGAAGTAAAACCATGTTTCGACAAAGATGAAAATCACATGGGTGTGTTTCATTGTTAGATTGTTCAGCAGGCTAGACCTGTCTGATAACATGTAAGATGTAACTTTGAAAGGTTAGGCATGTTTTCTGTCTGAAAAAGACAGTCACCTGTCCAAGACAACCAATTTGACTCGGTCCTTTGGGTGACCGTCTGTAGGGCTGTGAATGTTTTATGTATAGACCAGCCAACCAGCCCCTTATTTGCAAAGAAAACCTTTAGGGCAATATTACCATTAATCTAGTCAGCAGTTTATGCAAAATAATGGTGTGCAGGGGTTTCTTGTTTTGCATCACATACTTCATGTATCTGAGCAAACAAGCAACCTGCTGATCGTACGGAAATTTTCGGGTGGGGATGCTAACAGTCTGGTTTTAACTTTTGGTTCCTGTTGCAGAGTGTGATCAGCGGCGGGATGACCCATTACCCTGTCAGCAACCAGTTCATGATTGGTGACTACGTCATGCCAGGCACAGTACTCGTTCAACAGCAGCCGCAGCAACAAGAGAAAAAGTCAACATTGTCCTAACTGGGGATCAGTCTTGCAGCTGTTACACATCAATGCAACCATGTGGAGAAAAAAAACAAACAAAACTCTCTGGGACACATTCCTGTGGGCTGCTGAGATTGTGATAGCATTCACTTGGACTTGGACCGTGTTTGACATTTTGTGCGTCTTCAGAAGAAAAAAATCCTATGACTACAGTGGTGCACTTGGGCTGATGATACGCAGGGGTGTGTGAAAAACTTGAGACATCCTAGGCTGTACTTGCATTGTTTGCTGTGCGCAGGTACATTTTTAAGAACTGACTAAAGACATTTCAGCCATTATTGCCAGGTTTGTTGCAGGGGAAAAAAGGTCATTTTGGTCGTTCACTTCTCATTTGCTCCATCATGGACATCTGAAGCGGTGGAAGTATATAGTGGCCAGAAACGACATTCAGTCGGATAAGGAAGACATTACCAGTAGTGTGACCTGTTTTGAGGTCCTTGGTGGTTGATCATGCAGTATCCTATGTATGTTGAAGGACAGCACAAAACAGTGCAACTGCAAGCCAATTTGTGTACATGTATGTGGTGTTCCTTGGGAAAGGGGGGGAGATAGGAGGATAAGGAGGTAAGGGCCGATTATTTTAAGCATGTTTTTTGTGTCATGTGAAGATGTCAATGCAAGATATCTGTAAGATCTGCTCAGAAAGTTTGGTATAGATGTAAACTTGAGTAAAGTCCTCTTGTCACTTATTTCGTGAAGTAGATAGTAGATGCATCCAAAATTGTGAGACTAAATTCACTGGTAGGGTTAAGTCATGTGTTGTTGATGGAATCAAATGTGTCTAGTAATTTTCTTGTTTTTTTTTCTTTGAATATCATAATTGTGGTATACCATCGGAATACTCTTTTCAGTAGGCTTAGGCTTTTTACAAAGAGTTATTTATGATAGGTACTCCCATTTTGGGGAAAAAAACAGGATAGTTCCATCTTCAATCTTCATCAGTACGTGAAATCATTTAGGCCAAAACAACAAAGTTTGTTTCAGGTTTTCAAGCAGAACAAATTTCCAGCAAGCTAAGTTTGGAAATGGTAAATGTGGAGTCAGAAGTGGAGGATGCTCACTTGACAGCGTCATATTCATTTATGAATTTTGGTGCAATGGGGTTAAAAAAGAACAAAAAAAATCCTAGTCCTACCCACCGACCTTCACATTTTGGCACTGAAACCTGAAGCACACGGTTTTTTTTTTGGCCAGATCAGTTTATAATGATCACTTGACCAGTGCTTCTGCAATATTTGCAAAAAGCTAGTGCTGGCTCTGTGACTTTGTGTATAATTACATTAATTTGACTTGTACTAGTTGTAGGTATTGCTGACAACCAGCCAAATGAAATGTAGAATTTCATCTGGGTTTGCGAACCCACCACTCAGGCTGCGTCAAGTCAGGCTGATAGCATGTAACGTTTGTAGGATGCATCACCATGTGTTGTAACAGTTTAACAATGCTAAACTCTTTGAATTTCTTCGCTGTTGCGAAGCATTGTGCAGATTTTTGTCTGCAAGATTGTGTGGTCAAACATTTGTCCCGCTTTCCTTGTCCTTTGAACTACTGACAGTGACTTTTATCATGATTAAAACGCTCCATACTGCAGATTTTCATTTTTTTTTTTTTTAAATTAGGATTGGTGGTATGCATGTGCGTGGCCAATACTTATCAGTAGTGAAAATAAATGTTTTACTGGCCATCATGTTCATGGTTGCGAAGTTGGGTTTTTTGGGGTTTTTTTTCAGCTTGGCTATACCATGCTTGGAACAAGGCTTTTAGTTCAGTTAACATACATGGCAGGTAGCTCTTACACATTGATTCTTCATTAAAATCTGCCACTGTACTTCTTACACACACTATCAGATTCTTCTTGACATCTGAAACCACACAACAGTTGTAGATTTGCAATACACAGAATTTATTCACATTCATTCTCCAAGTCCATCCTCTCAGTCTCGCCCCATTTCAAAGTACAGTGTACGTCGGACTTCACTCTCATGCCGCACTGTAATGCTTGGGGGAACACAACAAACCAGTCTCACATTTTCCATCATCCTAGCGTACACATTCTCACAGTCACAGTCATTTTCATGTAATAGCCTATTCATGCTTACCCAACTTCAGAGGCAGCCTGCCCATTTACACCACCCAAGAAGTAAATCCATTAAATATGGCCAATATTTGAAGAGAACCAAATTTGCAGTTTGTGCACCTGACACATTGACAAGTACAACTATGAAGATGGGAGGTGGGTAGGTTCCATGACAAAAATAAGACTCATCGGGTGTGTATCCTGTCATTTTGAAAGCAAACAACAATCCAGAAAACAGGAAATGCTTTTGCCGTTTGGCATTACATCTGACTGGAGTTGAAGCTCATCATCTCTGGTATGGGTGTGAGGAGCCAGCAGCCTTGATGTTGGTTTTGATGGTGCTGGGGACTTTTCCAATACCACCTGTTAAAAAAGAAAATAAGTTCACAGAAGTTACAGATGCAATAACAGAGACAACAAATTTGCGGGCTGTGCCCACTATTTTCAGCTGTCAAACTTGAAGTAATTGCATGTAGTTGGAATCAAACATAATATGTGACCTATCCAAAGGGAAAAGAATATTCTGAGTGAAAGATTACCTACTACAGAAATATGAGGGGGTGTGTGTGTGTGTATTTTCCCTTATTCAACCCGTCATGACAAGAACTAAAATAATGATGATGGCCATTATCAAGTTCAAAGTACTGAACTTAATTCAGTAATGGCATTGACAACTGCAAACTCAAAATCACAGGGTATCATTATGGTGCAGTCTGATCAATGTCCAGAAATTCTACTATTGTAAGTCTCCTAGTGTCCAGGAGTCACGACAGTGGTATTTTCAGGTGACGAAATGCTTTCAAACCAACCATGCACACACTCATGCATGACGGCACACAAATTCATGTGATGATTACCTGGCTTGGGATGCTGAGACTGTTGTGAGGAGGGTGCCATTTGTCCTGGCTGCTGCTGCTGCATGGAGGTGTCTGGTCGCCTGAGTCGCAGGCCTTTGGTGATCGCACCGACTAGATTGGTGGTCTCTTGAGGGAGAGACGTCTGCGGCTGGGCCCCTTTCTGACCTGCACAAACCAGAAGCCGGGTCCATTGCAAGTCTTTGAATACATGTACACATTAGAAAGGATTATTATTTATACCATCAACTCATTTGCACATGGATCCCTGGAGCAAAACATCATGCAGGCTGAACATTTTTCCTGCAGTGGGAATACTACAGAATTACAATTTACATACAGTATAAAAAAAATTTTTAATGTTGAAGTGATCAGACCACTACCACACTTAAAGTATTGAAATTCTTTTCAAATGAAACTAAAATCTTGAATGAAGAAGAATTCGTAACCTTCAGAAGGGCTCCTTCACACGTACAAGTACACAAAATACATTTTCCCACTTGCTCCGGAAGTGGCCAACGTAATTTGGATCATGGCCAGCTTCTGTCCAGCCAGATATTATGCATACAAACTGTAGCTGTTGCCATGCTGACTGAAAGCTGTCACTTTTGCAAAATTATGTGCACTACAGATCCTAACCCTAAATTTTCCAGTAATGTATGTTTGAGAAAGACAACTTAATGTAACTTCGAGCATAATGCAACAGTGTTGATTTCAAGACAACTGCCATCAGTTCTGCTCTCTCTCTCGCTCTTACACGCTCCCCATAACAGAGCCACAGGTACACTTACTTGCATCATTCTCCCACTCGTCCTTGGCGGAATTTATGATATCCAAGAGATTGCTAGTTATCTTATTCAAAGAATTCAGCTGTTTCTGAAAATAAAAAAGAAAGATACTGTAAAGACCATCGGCAAATGCATCATTCCAAATTTCTGTTTGGAAAGACGAAAGCTGCCTTATGTTAACGTTATGCAACGAATCTATGAAACACAAGTGACAGAACTGTTTCATAGTGTGGTGTTTGCCTCCGTATTTTTCACATGCTGGCGTGTAAATAATGGAAACAAAATAGGTGGAAATGAATTACATGTTTACATGTATCCAGTACCTTAAAAGTGGGAGCAGGCTGAGTGACAGTGAAAAACAACACACACACACACAAAAAAAACCCACCCAAGTCTACATTACCGGAAGGCAGGTGGGGTTTAAATTGTTCAACCCTGATCTAGACACTGACGATAATAAGCTATAGGCAATATGCAATTCAATGACTTTCAGCACTGTCAGTAGTATCAGCTATCAGCCAGAACATTTGAAACGTCAAACTGTTTGTGTAAGAAGTGAGCCTGTCAAAAAGTAAAACTCTGCCACATGCAAAGCCCAAACCCATTTTGACTGAATGTGAAAATTCAAGGTGAAAACAAACAAATAAATAAACAAATCTGTAAAAAAGTAAATAATAAAAAAAAAAATTAAACTTGTATCATCTTTCAGATTATTTGCCTTTTCCCTTATCCCTCCACAGTCAAACCCATTTTTACTCTCTTGTGAGCCAGCACCCAAAATGGACATTATGTTACATGTACAAAGCTCCAAATGATGATTAATACTAAACAAGAAAAGGCACTGACAGGCATATTTCATCCCATGTTCTGATTTTAGCATCTGAATTATGAGCCGTGGTTAATGTGTGTGTATCTAAGACTTGCCTGCCGCACTAAAAATTTACCCATGTGACGGTAAATGCACAAACAAAGAAAAAACAAGGAGGAACGGCCCCGTCCTACAAAGTTGTTTCTCCAAATTTCATTTTATTTTGTCTGTTTTGTTGTTATTGTTGCCGGTTCTCCCCTCTCCAAGTTCTACCAATGACACTAGATCCTCTACGACCTCGACAGATTAGTCACGTGACTGGGGGTGGGGCCGGGTGGGGGGAGAGAGAGAGAGAGAGAGACAGACAGAGAGAGAGAGAGAGTGGGTGGGTGGGTGTTTAGGAGTTTAACGTCCTTTTCCACCACGTAAGGGTGCTTTCTAACACGGGGCAACGAGAGAAAGGCCAGCACAAACATTTGGCCCCAGCCGGGATTCAAACTCTCGACCCGAGCATTGAAAGTCCAACGCTCTACCATTCGGCCACCCTGGCTCCCCAGAGAGAGAGAGAGAGAGAGAGAGAGGTCAGTTCCGTGAACTAAACATTTGACGTCAGCCTCAGGCAGGTCGTCATACACAGACAGAGAGATGACGTCAATTCCGCGAACTAAACATTTTCACGTCAGCCTCTAGCACTGCCATCGTCTGAGGAAGCTTGTTTATGTCTTGTGATTTCCCTGTTGGCTTTGTGGCTTCCCCGATTGAATTATTTTTCACATGAAATCTGGAAGATCTAGAGGGCTGGTGAAATGTCGGAGGCAGTGACGATACTTGCTTATTTTGTCTGTGAACTAAGCGTTTGACGTCAGCTTCACACTGGTGGTATGACAGATGATGCTTGTGCATGTCTTGTGATTTCCCTGTTGCTTTTGTGACTTCCCTGGCTGAACTAATTTTTACATAAAATCTGGAAGATCTAGAGGGCTGGTGAAACATGGACTAGAATACCTTGGATTGTACTTATGAAATCGAAAATTTGGAACTCTTTTGACCGGTGCTTCTCGCAGAAACTTGAAAAAGTTATGTTTATCTAAAAGTTCAGTTATTCTAAATGCTAAAGATATAATAGCGTAGTAGTTCCTGTCATATGTGCAGTTGTCACTCTAGACAAAAACGCCGGGATGATAAGTAATTTGCAGTAGTCTTTTCATAGATATTTGATCTTATGTGCAAACCACCCCTACCTCGGAAATATTTTTTTTACACAAAACCAGTCAGAGCTACAGAGCTGTAGCACGAATCAAGGCAGTGTGATTGGGTGAACTTCCAAAGTCTAGAAAATGAAGGAATTTGAACAACTTTTTCGAAAAAATTCGTAACATGACCGATTTTTAAAAATTGGCGCTAACTCTTCTGAAAATGCGGCAGGCTAAAAATCGTGAAAGGTAGGTCTGGAGAAGGTGATTTCCCATTTTATCTCAAAGTAAAAAGGCCTCCATCGAGGTGGTTTAGGAGATAGTCATCATTACATCCGTCCACACACACACACACACACACACACACACACACACACGTCATTCCCGCCAAAAAGAACGCAGCAGCAAAGTGTGCACATAAGGTGTCTATGACGCAGATTTCGTTACGTCACTGTGTGCGTGAAAGTAAGTATTGTTTGGAGAAACGTCACAGTCTTGTTTTGTATCACTGAAACTTGCTGCTGCGCGTAGCAAAACCTGCCCCGTCTCATAAAGTTGTTTCTCTATAGAGAAACAACTTAAAAAAAAGAAGAGTGTTTGCTGCTAAGTTTATGCTGTGCAACACGAAAACCCTTCAATGTGTTTCTTTATACACTATAGGCACAGCTTCCAATATCAGGGCCGTAGTACCCGGGTCCGGCGAGCGCCGGACCAATAATTCCGTAAAAGAGAGAGAGACAGACAGACAGGAGCGAAGAACATATTTCGTCACATTCCGCCTGTACTTTGTTTTCATTTTCTTTATTTGAATTTGTCTTATGTATCTCTCCAACGTTTTCTGAGGCTAACAACTTTGAAAAAATATGATGTGTTGAAATTACATGTTTTATGAGCAGTTGAATACACCCACTGTCAAATATACGGCCTTTTGAGACAACCTCATATATTTTTGTTATTAACATGTTGCGTGACCATACTTTTTGTTCCTTCCATTTTGTATGCTGCTTCTATTAGTTTGGCTCATTTTTTTCCTACAAGTGTCTTTGCAATGAACGATTGTCATTTGGGGCAGGAGTTGGGTATGGGAGGGCGTGTAGGTTGCCGCCGAACCAATCCTGAGGAGCCTGCTACGGCCCTGAATATAGATGATAGCCATCTCCTGCGGTCATTCAATTAATTCTAGTGAAAATTTAAACAAGCTAATTCCATCTTAGCTCAGCCAACTTATGTTTTTGGAACAGCTTCGATGGTGAGTGTGCCTGTACCCTTGAAATACTCTACCTTGATCATTAGTACAGCTCTTAATGTGATACAGTGTTGCTGTTTACACTTTGCGCGAGCGGTCAAACATTCAAATTCTATGACTTGTTAAGTTGTTACACTACTGGAGCGCTGCATTATTGAGAGCGTTTCTGCTGGCTCAGTGACAGCATTGCAGATGCTGTCATTGTCCAGGTGTCTAAGTGGCGTGATAATAGATACCACGAAAACAGCTCAAAATGATCTGTGAGCATAACAACGGTAGCATTTGCCCCTTGAACTAGCTCTGCCTAAAAATTGTTACAAATGTTCGGTTACCTACATGCTGACCACAAGAAAAAAAGAAAGAAAAAAAAGAGGAAGCACAAATTGCTGAGCAACATGTGTACAATATGTAAAATATGAAGTAGGTAAAATGGTAAGGCACACGTGCAAAATCTGAAGAAAAAATAGTTAACTGTGGTGTCTTGATTATTTCTCTGGCAAAGGTCTGTGTTAAGAAAAAGCTTACAAAAGGCATGCACAACATTTTTTAGCAGATGCAAATTTTTTACCTCGGTCATTACCCAGTATTCAGTCTCACTTCTCCCTACCCCCCCCCCCCCCCCCCCCACCCCCAACCATCTTGCCTTGAAATGATGCTACCATAACCAAGAAATGATCCCAGTACAAAGTAGTGGACCAAGATGTATGCACAATGCACCTTGTACTCTCATCACATCATTTCCTGATGCCATGAAGCACTTAACTCTCCCTTCCTCTTACAACCTCCAGCTCTACAGAAAAACACTATGAGCACCTTGATCTTCATTTAAACTGATCAATACAAAGGCTTTCAGTTTCAATGGGAAAAGGTTGGTAGACAATGGCAGAATTTATGTGCAGTTTTGCTTGAACTTAATGGTCTCATTAAAACTCATTGCAAGTTTGCATGAACTCAGTGACTTCTCACTGAAACCCGTCACCACCAAGCTGAAACAAACAGAAAAGCTGAAGAAAATAGTGAAAAGACTCTGCAGTGAAAACACTGGCGCATACCAAGAAAACGGGAAGCCAAAAGTACCAAACATGTTTTAGAATTTAAATGAAACAATCGTTCAAAGCTAATTCTGTTGTTCCTTGATGCAATGCAAAAATTAAAAACCCAGTCAAACAAGTCAGCGACAGTAACAAACCTTCCCATCAGACAGCAAATCAAGACACGGCTGAAAACAATACCAATTTTTGTCAGCTATGAAGGGGTAAAAATGCTTCTGATAAAATCAAATAATTCTCATGCCAAAGAGAAACCTATAGCAGTATAGCATTGCTACTCTAATTTTCTCAACCACAACGTATTGGGCAGAAAACAAAACTATCCTCTTAAAATAAATATAAAAAAAAGGGAGGAGGCTCAGATATCTCCATGCACATCCCCACTTCTCAGTCTACTTTCTAAAAGGAAAACAAAAATCTACAAAAAGAAAATGAGACATGTACAAGTGCAATTACAGAAAATCAGAACGAACTGACAAAGTGCATGGTGAATGCCACAGATACTGCAAGTATGCAGTGTGTGGATGTACAGTGGAACATGCTGGGTTAGGAAAGTCCTACACAAACAAGAGTCCAGACAGATTCCAATTTGCTAACCAGCAACAACGCACCACATTATGACCATGCCGCAAATGAAGGGTATCCAGACAGATCACCCAGGATATCAAAAACGGACACAAAACCAGATGCAACTGCACAACCTAAGGACACATGACTAAATACAAAGTCTAGAGAACAGTTTTGTTCCAAACTTTCCTTTACAGAGATACAGTACAAGAAAAAATCAACGAGAAAAGAAAAAAAATCTATGGGAAAAAAGGGGTTTCCGCGATACCTTTTCTGATATTCAGACATTGAGTTTCAATCCATGAATTTTATTGGTATGGAAACATCAAGATTTACTGTCAATAGAAAACTGGTAGGAAACCATGACAAACACCATAAGACACGAAGTTTTTCACCCACAAATGTTTGTGATATTCTTCGTCTTAGGGGTAGTCAAGGTGCCCTTTCGCAAGCTGACTGTTTCAAGATCAGGTTGTATTTTAAAAGGTCTTAATGCCACACTACTGTTCACAGCTCCTGAAAGTTGTACGAGTTAGACAATCATGCATCAGCATGGCATTTTACTCATCTAGTGCCCATCACGTCACACCTAGAGTCACCCAGCAGACACCAAACATGTTGCCATACATGCTCAGAACTAGGAATTTTCCAAGAAATGTTCAATGTTTGGGACAAAGAGAGAAAGGCAGAAACTAACTGTGTTGGTTTCGGTGGAGATGGTGGCTGCCTTGTTGCTCAGAGTTTGAATCTTCTCCTCCACCTCTGGCTCTGGTTTTGTCCTCAGGTAATCAGGAACCAGGTCATGGTTGCAGGACATCACTCTTCCCTCTGTTAATTTCTGCATCAAAACAATGAATATAAAGTTTACAATAAAACTTGTACACAACATTACGGATAAGCCAAACAAAAGGTAACCTTTTATCGATCCACCAATATGGTGGCAAACTTGAACTGTACAACTTCAAGTATATGTTTGGCCAGATACAGAAAGTGATTACATGTACTAGTACTGGTAAAGTCCTACTCTGTGAATGGATGTAAAAACGCAGATTAAAAGAAACAATGCAAAATTTATCATGAACTTTCGACTACACAGTTCTTTTTACAACCAATGCATCTTACCACACTTTCAACAGAACATGTGATGCATAGGTTCTTCTATTTATATAATTAGTCTAGCACACCCTGAAATTGAAAATGACAAAACATACAATAGTGTGTGTGTGTGTGTGTGTGTGTGTGTGTGTGTGTGTGTGTGTGTGTGTGTGTGTGTGTGTGTGTGTGCAAACCTCAAGGTGAGGGTCAGCATCCTGGGAGAGAAGGACTGGAAAAAGAACATAATTTCTCAGGGGTGGCATTTTGTCTCCCTTCAGCAGCTGTTTCAGGGAATTCAGCTGGCCGGATAGAAGAGCAAAGTTGTCCAGTGCTGATGGCCTGTTTACCAAAGTACAGGATACTTTGAAAATGTACATATGAAATATGACTATATGTATGCGTGTACATTATTTCAGCTGGTCTTAACCAAAGTTTGCAAAAGTAAGCAGTTGATACCCTACAAACTGAATGATGCTTCACGCAAAGCGACAATGCCGAGTTACTGTTACCGTGTAATAGCGGTACACATGTGTATCATTTTGCCAAAAGATCTTTCAGTAATTAGCGTTTATGCATTATCTTAACATAAAATTGAAAGACCCGGTACCGGCCCCCGTGGTGTAGTGGTTAGCACTTCGGACTATGGACCGGGAGACCCGGGTTCGATCCCCAGCCGCGGCAAGCGGGATTTTTTTCCTACCTAGGTCGGCTCCTACCCAGAGCGGGTGTGCTATGGGCCCAATGGGGAGGCTGTTGCCACACAGCCGAGCTTCACCCACTTTACGGGTGCGACTTGGTATGTCACGCCGGCACAGTCCACTTATCTTGACGCGGTGTGCTGGCTTGCGATCCCTGATGACCCCTAGAGCTATGTCAGTGAGAGCGTAGTGCTCCCGGCAGGTTCAACCAAGCTGAACAGGTCTGTGTTGGGTAGGGGACTGACCAAAAGTGCAAACTGGGTTAGGGTAGCTGGAGCTCATTAGCTGTGGCAGGAAATCCAGCTAACTGAAGGGAAAACACTGACAGAAAAACCCGGACAGGACATAGTCGTCAGCCGTGGCAGGCAAGTGTCCTAGGAAAAGGAAAATTCCAAACAAACACCCCCTGTCTCCCAGCAGGGTCACCTGAGGGCAGGAGGGGCTCTCTACATCCAGGCGAAGGAAGCCCTCCTAGGAGAAGGAAAACTCCAAAACTCAAACCAAGCCAACGAAGTCGGAGTGTCGCTGACTATGCCCAGGAGGACATAGTGTGGCAACCCGTCAGGGAGACGAGCACACACGCAACCCAGAAAAATGGACAATGCCTCAGATGGATATATCGTTATGGTGTCGTCCCCGTGGACCAAAGCCAGGCGGGGACGGTGCCGGGCCCTCAGCCTCAAAGGGGCCCGCCTCAGCGACTGGCGGCTCTGTCGACCTGGGACCCAGGGGGAGGCAGAGTAGTGCTACTGGTCATACCACAACCCAAACAACAGCCATAAGGGTTGCACAGTGGAACGCAGAAGGCATCCAGCAGAAGAAACCAGAGTTACAGGCCTTCCTCAGAGACAAGAAAATCGACGTCATCTGCATCCAAGAGACACACCTAAATGAAGCTCGCAGATTTTTCATCAGGGGCTATGACAGTTTTCGGCGAGACAGACCATCTGGACACAAAGGAGGGGTGCTAACCCTTGTCAGACATGGCATCCCAGCTGCTGTGACTGGACAAACCTCAAGCGGGGAGCTTGAATACATCACCACCAAAGTCCTGCTGCAGGGTGAGGAACTCCTCATAACCAACTGCTACAGCCCTCCCACTGCAAGCCTGGACCTCCACACCATCCAGCCCGCATCATACAATCACCTGATTGTCGGTGACTTCAATGGCCACTCACCCAGCTGGGGATACGACAACTCAGACTACCGTGGGGAAGAAATAGAAGACTGGCTGATTGACAACCAGCTGATCCTGATCAACCAGCCTGACGACAAACCATCATACTACTCCAGAGCCTGGAAGAAAACATCCACTCCGGACCTGGCAATGGCAACCGAAGACTTACAGAAGCAGACCACCAGAGTCGTCAGCGACCAGCTAGGTGGAAGCGACCACCTCCCCATCATCCTACACATTGCAGACAAGAAGGCCAGCACTGACCATCACAGGAAGCATGCCAGCTGGAACTTCAAGAGAGCTGACTGGCTGAAGTACCAACACCATGCTGAAGACCTCTGTAACGTCACCTTTACAGAAGACATGAACACCAACGTGAAGAGGCTGACCGAATCCATCCTCACAGCAGCCAAAAGGTCAATTCCTCGTGGCTTCAGAAAGGACTACAAGCCGTACTGGAGCAAACGGTTGGCCACACTCCACCAGCAGCTTTCTGAAGCACGAACCTGTATGGAGCAGAACCCATCCAGTGAGACCACGGCCAGACACAACAACCTAAAGGAGGAGTTTAACAGTTGCAAGAGGAAAGAACTCCAACAGAGATGGCACGAGAAGACAGCATCACTCAGCATGGAAAAGGACACTGGGAAACTCTGGCGACTCACAAAGTCACTCAATGAGGACACCACGACCACCAACAGAACCACTGTCCTCAAGGAAGACGACACCCTCTACACAGGCAAAAAAGCTGCAAACCTCCTTGCTGATGTCTTTGAGATGGAGAGCACCATCAAAGTCCCACCACAGAGGAAAAAGGTTGCAACCCAGCTGCATGACAGGCTCAAAGAACAAACAACTCCGACCACCGCAATGACATCCGATCTCAGCCTGGCAGAACTAAATGATGCCATCAGAAGACTCAAGACCAAGAAAGCCCCTGGCAAAGACGGAATCTGCAACAAGATGATCAAGCACCTTGGGCCAGCTGCCAGGAGGAAACTGCTTGAGCTGTTCAACCAGTCATGGAAAACTGGCATCTTCCCATCAGCATGGAAGGAGGCCACTAACATCCCCATAAGGAAAAAGGAAAAAGACCCAGCAAAGAAAACCAGCTACAGACCTATCAGCCTCCTCAGCTGCCTCGGCAAGACTCTTGAACAGATGATAAACAAGAGGCTGATGTGGCACCTGGAATCCAACAACCTGATCACCAAAGAACAGACTGCCTTCAGGAAGAACAGGAGTACTGAAGACCAGCTCGTCTACCTGGCACAGTCAATAGAGAACACCTTCCAGGAGAAGAAGAAAGTGGTCGCCACCTTCATCGATCTGTCCAAGGCGTTCGACAAGGTGTGGAAAGATGGCCTTCTCCTCAAACTACTGACCGCCGGAATAGCTGGACGCATGTTCAACTGGATCAAGAGCTTCCTGTGCCACAGAACCGCAAGAGTCAAGCTGGACAGCAGCCTGAGCCACACGGTCAAGATCAGGGAAGGGGTCCCCCAGGGAGGGGTGATCTCTCCCACTCTCTTCGTTGTCTTCATCAATGACATTTCCAGTAGTCTGTCCAGACACATCTCCAGAGCCCTGCATGCTGACGACCTCGCAATGTGGAACGCCTCAGTCCACCTCCTCTGCCACAGTCAGAATGCAAGAGGCCCTCAACACCACCTCCAAATGGGCAACGGACTGGTGCGTCACCATCATCAGCCAGAAAACAGTAGCCACCTGCTTCTCTCTTTCTAACACCAAGGAGACTCTCAGACTGACCATCAACAATCAGCAGATTCCCCAGGAAGACACACCAACATACCTTGGAACCAAACTGGACAAGAAACTGACATGGAATCCCCACATCAGAGAGATGGAGAAAAGGGCCACAAAAAGACTCTCTCTCATGAAGAAACTGGCTGGCACTAAGTGGGGAGCAAACAGCAGCATCCTGAAGAGGGTGTACATAGGGAATGTACGCCCTGTGATGGAGTATGGAGCAGCAGCGTGGGCCGGAGCAGCAGCGTGGGCCACCGCAGCAAAGAGCAACACCAGCAGGTTGGCCAAGGTGCAGAACGCAGGCATGCGAATCATCACAGGCGGGCTGAAAACAACACCCGTACACACCCTCGAAACAACTACAGGACTCCATTCTCTTGAGCTACGAAGGGAGGAGAAAGTGCTCACCCAGAGCGAAAAACTGAAAAGACTAGCCACCCACCCCACCCACCAGCACCTCCAAGAACACACAAAGAACCAACTGAAAAGAGGCAGCTTCAACCACCTGGCCAAACAGCTGATGAGAACACACATGGACATCCTGCCATCCACCCCTGAAGAACAAGAGCCACTCCAAGCAGCTGAGGAATGGGACACCAACCTGGAAGGGGTGCTCCTTGTTACAGATGTTCCAGGAGTGACCAGCAAGGACGACCAGCCACAAGCCACGCTTAGATCCCTCTCACTAGAAATGCTGGATCGGGACTACAACATGTCAGTCTGGACACACGCCTATACTGACGGGTCCGCAGACTCAGCAGTCAGGAATGGAGGAAGCGGGATTCTCATCCGCCACCCAGATGGCCGCACCACAACAAGCTCCATGCCTGCTGGACGACTATCCACAAACTTCAGGGCTGAAGTCAATGCTCTCCGAGAAGCTGCCAAGCTCATTGGTAGAGAATCCCCCCTGCCCACACACGTCGTCTTCCTAACTGACTGCAGATCCGTCATCCAAAGCCTGCAGTCACCCAGTGAGCAGCTGGAAAGAGACACACAGCACCTTCTAGCTGCCCTCTCACAACAGATGAAGGTTGCCGTACAGTGGATCCCTGCTCACTGTGGTCTCACAGGAAACGAAGAGGCAGACAGACTGGCCAAGTCTGGCAGCAGAAAAGAGCAACCCCAGCAGGCAGTCTCCTACACAGAAGCCAAGACTCTGGTAAAACATCAGTACAAGACAATCTGGACGGCGCAACACAATCCCCCATCTAACGACCAGATGCCACAGCTCCAGTGTTATGAACAGACCACCATCTTCAGACTACGAACTGGACACTGCAGACTGCGTGCCCACCTGTGCCGCCTTGGGCTGTCACACTCACCAGACTGTCCGTGCGGAACAGCCCCTCAAACCCCGGAACACATTCTGCAGTCCTGCCCCCTCTTCAAAGAAGCAAGGACACAACACTGGCCGAACGGAGCCACACTGGCAGAGAAACTCTGGGGCAGCAAAACAGACCTCTTGAAGACCACTGCTTATATAAAGACCACAAACCTAATCATCTGAGGCGGAGTCCAGAACAGGGAACGCAGAAGAAGAAGAAGAAGAAAGACCCGGTGTCACAGGATATTTCAGAACCGGACGAATGGGAACCATTCCGATTTATCCTGGCCCTGGTGGCGGGATTTTTCAGCCGGAACCATTCCGATTTATCCTAGGATAAATGGGAATAGGGTTAGGGTTATCCTAGGATATCCTACTCCTAGGATAAATGGGAATGGTTCCGAAATATCCTAGGATTTTGGCAATTTCAGTGCCGCGTGCCAGTAATCATCTGCAGTTTTTTTTTTTTTTTTTTAAACTATCTTTCCTTTCAAAACCTCTCCCTAAGCGCCGTGAGCACTCAGTTAGGGTGGAGCCGTGCGCTATATCAAGTCTCCATCATCATCATCATCATCATCATCAATTTATCCTGGTTCCAAAATATTCTACGACACCGGGAGTGGTGAATTTAAAAACCCTCACCAATTCATTGTTTCATACTCTGTTTCCAGCTTCGCAAGAAATGCTGCAATCTGGTTTTTCAGGTCTTGGACCTTTGCAATCAGCCCATCTAGGGATGCTTCCAGTTGTTTCTCTTCTTTCTGCAATCAGATACAGACAAGAGCAATGAAACTCTATCAGGTCTTCAGTTCATATGGCCAAAATCGGGTTAGACCGGCGTCTTATCCCCACTATTGGTCGTTCCCCTATCAACACAAAAGATGAATTTAAGTTTTCTCACGGCAGATTATAACTCAACGTATTAACTCACAGATTGTGTGGGCTGCATTGTGTCGTCCCTTTCGATTTTGTTTCCAGTCGATGTGTACCGGAAGTAGCGCGAGTTTGTTTTTTTTCCACACTACTCTGCGCATGCGTCTTCGCTAACAGTTTCCGACCAATCAGAAGTCCGCCATCTTGTTCCTAAATTCCCCAAAATCTTGCTGAAAGTTTCAGGTAAGTGAATGGGCATTTTGTGGTGAATTTGTGAGACATAGATGGTCAGTTTCATTGTTCAAATCTTGATTGTCTTATTACTATCTAGATCGGACTTGGTTGAGCTCGCACCTGCCGCCACACTTCATCTCTTCTTTGTTCTCATTGGTGGGGCAGCCAGAGAAATGATTGGGTGTGCATATCTGACCAATTTATTGGTCCAAAGTTGCCACAATGTTTACAGTGTTGGCATCGAGCATGTGCTTCTGTGAAGTTCCCCAAACTCATTTCATAGATGTAGTGCAGAGCCTCGGCATAGCCGTATTTTGAGGTAAGACGGTGGTACCTTAGCTGATCTGCTTGGACAACAAAAGGCCACATGTGAGAACATCAGATCGGGGTTGTGTGACTAGACTATGGCTCTGATCTAAGTGTTTTAACATACATAGCAATCTCTTTTTTTTTCTTTTTTTTTACAAACTGACAAATTTGAAATAGAGTGAAACCTCCGATTATCACAAGCCACCCCTGTCCAAAATTGGATTTATACATTTTTGTCCATTAGCTTTAAATTAATTATTATTGCGGTAATTGTTATTAAACAGCCACCGATTTGGGGCGTGAACAAGTATAATAATGAACTTCCTCCTGTGAACAAAAAGGGGGTACTTTCCAGTTCCTTCTGTGGTACATTGTACATCCACTAGAACCAGGATTTTTTTTTTTATCTCCATTTATCACTGCTATTTTATTTACGCAGAGATATACTGCATGTAGAATATTTACACACTATATATGACAGAAGTGCATGCAGTGACAATGATGATGAAAAAATCAAGTACTTATAAAGTTATAGAAACATAACTTTTCCACTGGTACCTTTGAGTTTGAACATGTCATAACTGCATAAGTACATCTTGTCATAGACAGTAGATAGAACTACTGTCTATGATCTTGTTTATATGCTCAAACTGTTTTTCTTTACTTTCTGTTCTCCAGTGCAACAAAATAAATCTGTTTAAACCAAACATAACTTTTTAGGAAACCCTTTAGTTCTACACAGTTCTTCACCAGGTATAACCATAAGTGACTGAAACTATAAAAGTGTTAGTTATTATAATAATAATGTGCTTGATCATTTTGTTGTACTCTTATGCTTATAGAAAGTGAAATGGCGGAGGCTGCTTTTTCTGGAACCTCTGCTGAGGCTGCTCAGATGCTGACAGATTTTTGGCCCAATGCCATTCAGCAAATCCGCAACCTGACAAATGTGAGTAAATGCGCTCTGTATTATTAATAGAAAAAGAAAAGTGAAAACTGTTCTTGATTGTTTGATCTGTGTCAGTACAGACTAGCTGAGTAACTTACCATCTGCAAATTATTGTTATTTTAATTGTATTAATTTGAAATTTCCAGTTCATAAGTAGGATTTTGATGGCCTTATTTTTCAGATACTAGTATTATAAAGCTGTGAAGCCTTCTCTGTCACTCCTCCTCCCCCCTCACCCCCCCCTCCTCCCCTTTACTGCCCTCACCACCACCACCCTCTTCTATTTGTGAAGCCCAACCTGCAGATAGTTAATTAGAAAAGACAAAAAAAGGAGAATGGCACTATTACTTATACATGTATACAAATTCTGTTGTTCTCTGTTTCTTATGTGATTTTGAAAAAACAACAGTGTCGTGTACTACTACATGTGCTATATATATATATATATATATATAGTTGTATAAACAGTTTTCTTTGTGTGGCTTCTGATGCAGAATGACTTCAAGAATCAAGAGCTTCCACTGGCTAGGATCAAGAAGATCATGAAGCTTGATGAGGATGTCAAGGTACTGTCTTAATTCTTGCACCGTTTTGTTTTTCACTCAGATACTCATGCTGTTTGTTCATAGCGGTTGCAAGTACCACTACCAGCAGTATTGTAATGGAAAATAATGACATGTAGGGATGTGCTTGTGGTGCATGTAGCTGTATGAAACTTACAGTGTAGCAACTTTACAAACCATTTTGCAGATGATCAGTGCTGAGGCTCCAGTGCTATTTGCAAAGGCAGCAGAGATCTTCATCTGTGAGTTGTCTCTTAGGGCTTGGATCCACACAGAGGACAACAAGAGGAGGACACTGCAGGTATTGAGCACTTCTTTTTCCGTAAAACTGCCATCTCTCAGTCTCAGCAATGCCCTTATAAAGAATAAAGGTGTTAACTGTCATAATAAAAGGAAGGCATTTCAGTCTTGAAGTCATGTATTTCTCATTAGAAGCTTGAGGGTTTTTGTTTTGGGGGTGTGTGTGTGTGTTTCTAAATCTGCGTGGGTAAGTCACGTTTATATGATTGTACTCTTGTGTTTGTTTCAGAGAAATGATATCGCAATGGCCATATCAAAGTTTGACCAGTTTGACTTTCTCATTGACATTGTCCCAAGAGATGAACTCAAACCAGCGAAGAGACAGGTTTGTACATATAGCTTTTTTTTGGGTCTTTTTGAGAGGTGAAAAGTTTGGGTTGTGAAGGGTGTTGGTGAGCAGGCCAAGCCCAAAGTCAGTGTGTGTAGCTTCTGTCTGTTTCTATGCTTAGTCCAGTTCAGTTCTGCTCAGGGTGGTGTCTCTGCGCTCAGAAAATCCCATATGTGCGCCACCCCATCTTTCAGTAAATTGAGTAATCTCCCCAGTGTGGTCTTCGAGATTGCTCCATTGTTGGTTTGATTCACAAAGGCCCTGTCATGCCCTTTTAGGTTCGATCATAAGCCACAGCCTATGCTTAGAGAAAGTGCTGGTGGTTTGAAAGTGTTTGCCTCAGTAAGACATTAGACTAGAATGAAAGTTTAGGTAACCGCTTCTGCTCAGCGTTTACAAGAAATAAGCACATTATTGTCAGCGATAGTACGCGTTAAAATAATATTGTTGCTTCTGTAGGAAGAGACAGTGCGAGCGTCGTCATCACTACCAGACCAGATCCAGTACTACCTCCAGATGGCACAGCAACAGTCGCAGCAGCAGCAACAGCAGCAGCAGCAGCAACAACAACAGCAACAGCAACAGGTGGCTCAGGTGCAGCAGCAAATACAACAACAGACAGTACAAGTGCAACCACAGCCAGTGGCAGTTCCACAGACAGTTCAGGTGCCTCAGGTGGTGACACAGCCAGCGCAACAAGTGGTGACACAGCAAGCTGCACCGATCCAGCAGACTGCCACCATTCAGCTGCCAGGTTTGTTGATTTTCCCTCTTTTAGTTTTACACATCACTCCAGTGAATTCTGGCATGTTATGTGTTCAACAGTCATACAGATACTGAAGGGTTTTTACATACCGGGTATTTGTAGTGCAGACTGCTAACATGTATGCTTTTGGGGGTTCTTGCTTGGGATTCTCAGGATGTTTGTTTTTGTTTGGCTTTGAATCCCAAGTTTGCTGATTTTATCGTGCAGATTATTGGTGCCTGTTTGGAGAAACTTCATCTGCTTAATACGGCACACATTCCTCTGGTGACTCTTGTTTGCCAGTTGGTGTGTTAGCAATGGGGCAGGGCCAGTCATGGAGTGGTTGGGTGTATCAGATTTAATGTCATATTTCCACCACAGACTTTTTTGCACCAGTTGGGATTTGAACCTGCGATACCAGCCATACCAGGTCTCTTGACTACTTGAGCTATCCAAACGAGAGGTGTTGTGACTTATTTTGATCTCTCCTCAACAAACCTTCAGTGGCTGTCTATGATGATATTTTGTTGATTTCCGATGTTTTGACTGTTCTTACAGGTGGCCAGATTATACAGCCATCGTTTCAGATTCAGGTAATGTTTTGTAAAAGATTCTTTGCCTTGGGGTGTCATTTAGTGATTTACTGTAGATTGATAGAACACAATCAGATGAGCTGCTTTCGTTTTGCTGTGTGCTGGTTGTTACTAAAGTACATGTATTAGTTACAATGTTAAGGAGAAAATTTGTCATCATAAAGCCTTATTCACGTGGAACATGCAGATTGTCTACCGGTATACTGCTGTGCTTCAGTTTTCAACATGTGAATTTTTTGCCTTTATGTTGAACTTGATGGGACACCACACTTTCCAGCAAACTTACACATCAAGATCTGAAATTTCAACATTTCAGATAATTATCCTCTGCATCCTTTCAGGTTTGCAGTTGTGACGGACATGGGAGAAAAAATCTTTATGAATCCTCGCATATGCCTTGTGTTATGTGCAGAACGTTGGAGGTCAGCCTCAGATAGTTCAGCTGCAGACACCTCAGACATCAATGGTACAGCAGCAGTTAAGCCAGGTTCAGCAGGTGCACCAGGTCATGTCACCGGCCATTCAGCAACAGGCACAGACTGCTGTGGTCTCACAGTTACCTGCTCAGGTGGCGACACCTGTCGTACAGCCCACCACACAGGTGTTCCAGCAGGTCATCACTCCAACTGGTGAAGTACAAAACATACCTGTGAGTACATTTATTTTATATTTATGTCACTCCCTCCATCTCTGTGTCACTGTGTCCCTTGCTGTCTCTGTTTTATTTATACATGTATGTATGTACTTGCATCTTTGCTTGAATCAAACATTTATATGTTGCAGTGGTTCAGCATGATTGCTTTTTTTTTTGTTTTGTTTTGTTTACATTCTTTTTAATGTAGAAAATTAAACACTGATCAAAATCACTGACTGTACCCCCCCCCCCCCCCCCCCCCCCAAAAAAAAAAAAAAAAAAGAAAAAAAAAAAGAAACCTCCACAGTGCTTACTTTTGGCACACTACTAATGTGGATTTCTTCAAGATGTCTTTCATGCTTCCCTCAGATCCAGCTGACCCCGCAGCAGCTTCAGTCGATCCAGATGCAGCTTCAGGGAAAGACATCTGCTCAGAGTATAGTCATCCAGTCCAGCCAGCCTGTCCAGGCGCAGCCGGATCAGATGGCACAGCTAGCCTCTCAGGTATGAATAACCACCAGTGACTTCAAGAGAATTTTTCTCACCTTGCTATAATCTTCTGTGAGATACAAATGCCTGAGATTTAATGATCATTTGAGACCAAAATACCAGTATCAGTATGCCCTTCAGTTTTGTGGGAGTCATCTGACTTTATGAAGAACAGCTTTAGTATCTTAATCTAGAGAGTCAGGTGGATAGACACCTTGTGTGTTTTACGGGTGGAGAATGTTTATTTGATTTCATACTTTCCAAACAGAGTTCATCCTGTTTGGCTTGGCCACTGCACATGTAACATTCACTTCAACATCTCTGTAGTGGATCTTGATTATTGTACTTGTGTTATTTGTATTGCTGTAATTTTCATTTTACATGAGCTTATGATGGAAATCAGTACACTTGCACTTACAGCCCACAATCTGACCTTATTTTACACCTGCACCCATCAATAATAGACATGGCCCTTACTGCTGACAGGAACACCTTCAGAATTTATATTTTACAGTGTATTATCCTTTATATTTTGCAGCCTATCTATCAGCTTCAGGGTTTACCAGTTGGGCAGCAGGGACAGCAGATCTATATCCAACAAGCCACAGCAGCTGAGGGGGAGGGGGAAGCTGACGTACAGGAGGCAGCGTAATTCCTGCTAGTTGTTGACTCGCCACCTTTTGTGTTTGACTTTGAGTAAATGTGCCTGAATGATTTTGATTGGGTGAGTGTTGAGTGCATTGCCACTACTTGTGGAGCAAAATTGAAGTTGCTGTTATATTAAAGTTTTCTACCTGCTGCTGCTTTTTTGTCATCCAGGGTTTTTGTTTGTGTGTGTCTTGTTTTTGTTCGTTTGTTTTCGTTTTCTTGGACAGCTTTTCCCCCATCTGTGCACGATCTGTTGTATATTGTACATGTACACATATTTCATGTGTGCTTTCTGTACATGGTACAGTACGTAAGCATTGAAGACTGGACATATCTTGAGGATGAATCTGTTGAGCACGTACAACTTCTTTTCATGAGTGCATATTTTATGGGTTTGGGGACATCATAAATAAATTTGATGTATTTTGGGATATTTTTGCTGCAATCAGTGAATCACTGTATGGTCTTTTTTTTTGGGGGGGGGGGGGGGGGTATTCTGTTCATTTCTGTAGGCTTGATGTGACTGTGTGACCTGTCTGTTTTTTGAGGTTGTTATCACCCAGTTTATCTTGGTTATTTCCATTACTTGTATGACTGAATGAAGTGCCTTTTAGTACCACAGCAGCTAGACTGAAATTCTTGAATGTAACCCTGGTCTTGCTGAGTGGAATATTCCAGACTACCTCTGTCAGGCTTTTTCAACATAAGACAAATTAATTCAGCAAGACCAGTGTTAATGTTTTGGAAATGTGTAAAAAGCACCGGCAATTTCCTTGTTTTTGCTGTTCCTTTGTGTGTGTGTGAGTGAGTGAGCAAACGCGAGAGATTGACACTAGCTGTACACATGGTAGTTTGTATTATTGTTCTTTTTTGTCTCTCTTTTTCATTTACCTTTCACATTTTTAGTTAGTGAATGATTTTTTTTTCCTTCTTTTTGCAAACTTCTTTTCTTTGTTGGAAAAAATATGTTAATGTGTACCCTGTTAAAAAAGTAGTTTTTGACAGTATACTTGATGCATTTCTTTTTTATGTTTGGCCTGTGTTCAGTTTTCTGTGTTTCAACTGCCTTGTTTGGTTTGTGCAAAGAAAAATAAAGACAAAACAAGAAATAAAGGTAAATGAAATGAAAACTGTGTTTTTCTGTTGTTTTTGTTGTTGTTGTTTTTTTTCTTTTCCACCGTCTTGACATTTAAAAGGTAAAGCTCTTCAATCTTTAACATTGGACACAATGCAAACTTTCTTTTCATGCACAGTACAGTGACTGGAAATTGAAATACTGAGCTATCTTGGGTGCTGCTTTGGTGGGCGTCTAAGTTTTTCCAAGAGTTGCTTCCCCTCCTTATCCTTTTGCGACTAACCGACACACCAATATACAAAGAATACAGTTTCTGCACACAAGAGGTGCATAGCTTTATCACAAATTTGGACGTGTGGACTTCTGTCCATGTGAATACACTCAGTACTTCGTTCGTTTTGAAAGAAAAGGTTTTGTTTTTACACCTTCCCTCGGATCGCTTTGTGATAACATTTGTGACGTCACAGATCCGCCGACGATGCCAGGGACTCGTGTACAAGCACTTTGACTTGACTCTGACATGTCATTGTAATTATGGCTGATTTCTTCAAGTCGGCTCTTGGGATTTTGGGCGCAGGGCAAGCCCGTGACGGCAACGAGTTTGTGGGCCAGTATGTGGAACTGGGAAATCAGAAATTAAGAGTCAGACGCCTCATCGCTGAAGGTGAGAATACGACCAAAATTTATGAGTGAAGTGACATACGCAGGTGTAAATCAGTTGTAGACTCGGAGGAAAACAATCGTCTGGACTTAAATGACAAATAAAGGCCAGCTTTAAAACACGATTAAGGTGTCATACCTTCGATTTGTGTCCTAACTCACAAATTTATGGTTGAAGGGGGACGATTGAAACAAACAGTAGGGAGAGAGGTTCCCACTGCAATGTACACGAAGGAACTGAAAAGCAGGCAGACTTATTCCTGTACTTATACAGTGAAATACGTCAGCTGACCTTCATAGTTACTACTAGTGGATGCCCTTTCCCCAAAGTAGACAGTAATAAACCATACTTTTTAGTTGTGAGCAGAGGCTTGAGATTTGGCATTGCATTTGTAACCTTACTAGAGTGACTGCTCCACCCACTTTATCCACAGAACTTCACTAGTCTCTCTCTCTCTCTCTCTCTCACACACACACACACACATACACACACACACACAGAGTCGGGCACATACACACACACACAAACACACGCACACACTTGAATAAAAGGAATCAGCACTGTACTTTAATTGATGACTTTGTTTACAGTTTAGGTTTATTTGAATCCAGTTATTAGGATATTTTTCTTGTTCTTTCTTTCTTTAAAATTCAGTAATATGATTTGCATTTGGACCGTGGATGTGAGCGAAACCCTAAAATATTCTGCTAGCACTTCTTTCTGTTTCTCTTCCACACACACACACACACACACACACACACACACACACACACACACACACACACACACCCCTACTGTCAAATGGCTAAGTTAAAGTGCCTCAAGTCAAATCATTGGCCCAAGTGATGATAGACATACACAAAACTTGTCCTCTGACAACCAGGTGGTGGTGAAGAAGAGGGGACGAAAACAGTTACACTTACAGGCACAACAGTTGGGGGTGGGCGGGCAGGCAGGCAGGCTGGCCTGGGTAACTCCTCAAAGGTATTGATCCATGATTGGGCCTCTGCTCTAGTGGTCTGCACTCCCACCCATCCCACTGTTAGAGCAGCTGTGAAAGCGTAGTAGGCCGTCCAAGCAGGGCTTTGAATCTTTCTATTTTCGGCTTTGATTGAAAATTAGATGGAGTGCATGTGAATGGCCAGTCACCTGTGGTGTGCCTGCTTTGTGTCCGGTTACTCCTCATTCATAGCTGCTTAGTTTAAATATCTATATAATAGGGATGGATGGGGTGGAGTAACCATGGTTTGCCTGGGGGAGGGGGGGGGGATGTACTGGGATGCATGGTACATGTATATAAATTTGTACAGTATATCTGACCACCCAGGAAAGACTGCCGCGCGACAGTCTTTCCTCTCAAATTTGCAGATTATGATAATTTTACTGACTATTAGTTTGTAAAGTAATTTCTGCACAACAAAACGAAAACAAAATTGGTTTCTTGGTGTACGTATTACGAGCAGGTGTAGTTGAGATTAGCTTAATATCCAGTTCATGTATTTGAAGTTGAACTGTACATTTCACTTCAGTGTAAAAACAGATTTTATGACAAAGTCAGTGTCCACATCCGACAGTCAGTGGATCACACATGCCTAATTCACATGCCCACAGTCTTGACCATTCAGATTACCCTGGTATTTTTCAGGAGGGTTTGCTTATGTGTTCGTGGCTCAAGATGTCAGCTCAGGAAAAGATTACGCCCTCAAGGTAAATACGTAATGTAACATAGCAGCCAGCGCAGTCCTGTGAAAAAGTTAGATGTCTCACCAAACAAATTTCTTAATCAGTATATATATATGTGTTTTTTTATATAAATTTATTTGTTTGTTTATTCATGATATTCACCATAAGCATGCTAACTATACTGTTGTTTTTGTCATTTCCTACTGATATACTTGTGTTTGGTTGTGTTAGGCATGTGATCTGGGGTCATTGTCCTGTATGGAAAGCAGAGAAGTTCACTTCACATAGATCTCAGATTTTGCCCCAGGGAGGGAATGAGTCAATAGATCATTTGATTTTTTTTTCTATAGATATGGGAGAGCGTAACAAAAACAAAAAAACAAAAAAAAGGTGTGAGATGTTACTTTTAGATTAGGATTTATGTCTCTTTTTCCCTCACTTTTGTTGGTTGGTTGTTTTTGCAGAGGCTCCTGGCAAATGATCAGGAAAAGAGCAAAGCCGTTATGGAAGAAATAAAGTTTTTGGTATGCACTGTCTTTATATTTGTATCCTGTGATAATCAACTTGCTTTGCTGTCAGAAGTTTGTGATACAGACAGAATTTCAGAAGGGTTTTGTCCATCACTTATTCACTGTGACATGTCTACCCTACTACTATTAGTGTTTATATGTATGTATTTGTGATTATAACAGTGTGAAGTGTCTGATGTTTCAAGCAGACAGTAAATTTTGGTTTGTGCCAGTGTTGAGCTGCTATTTTATGATGTTAACGTAAAGTTACGTGTGTATGTCTTCGTTGTCTTCATTTGACCTTTTTGTGTGTTTGTTTTGGGCAGAAAAAGCTATCAGGTCACCCCAACATTATCCAGTTCATCACAGCTGCTTCTATAGGCAAGGACCAGTCCGACCATGGTCAAGCAGAATTCTTGTTGCTTACAGAGCTCTGTTCAGGTAAGAACTTGGACACATCGTGCCTATAGGCTGTTTGTCCATGATAGTGTGTGCAACCCATTTCTTCTTTGTGTGACGAGTCTCCTGCGTATCAAAACAAAATCCACCAAACCACTGGTGTCAGCAGCTATTTTAGCATTAGAACTATTTTTTAATTAATGAAAAAGTACTTTTGTAAAATTCAGGAGAGCTCCTTTTACAGGTGGGTTGTAATTTCTTTCTTAATCTTTCGTGGTGTTTGCCACAGTAGCACTTTTTTTTTTTTTTTTTTAATGGCACATTTATATTTTGTGTGATTAGGCGGTCAGTTGGTGGACATCTTGAACTCCCAGCCAGGTCCCTTGTCACCTGACTTGGTGCTACAAGTATTCTACCAGACTTGTCGTGCCGTACAACACATGCACAAGCAGAAGCCACCCATCATCCATCGGGACTTAAAGGTTAGTGGAAAAAGACGTATGTTTTGTGAAAACGTTCATTTGTGGGTGCATGGCCCATTCACAAAGAGAATAGGCTGTTTTCTGTCATGTTTACATTCGGTACTTATCTGTGACCAAATGATTTTTTATTTGAATTTGGAGCTATAAATAGAATTTCTCACATTTTCTACAAGTATCAAAACTCTCAGTGAACTGTGTGTGTGCTACCAGTAAATGGCTCCTTCAGTTTAGGGGTTGAAAGCTCTTAAACGTTACCACTCGCTCTTGAAGGTGTGTTTTCAGAAACCACGACCTTTAGGATCATGGATAGGACTTTTTGAAAAGCTTGAACACCCGTTCTGTAATGCGCAGGTGGAGAATCTGCTGCTGAGTGACCAGGGGATGCTGAAGCTGTGTGACTTTGGCTCGGCCACAACACAGACACACTACCCAGACTCCAGCTGGTCAGCCATTCAGCGCAGTCTTGTGGAGGATGAGGTCAGTAATAATCATTTTCCTTGCAACGTTGGGATATTAATAGATTGGGATTTGGAAATTGGGGCTGCTGCCCTCAGGGGGAAGTGCATCGCCATGATTACACTCTTTTTTGGTTATCTCTTTTTTGTGTATGCAGGATGTGTTTTTGTTTTCCATTCTGAGGCCTCTTCCATTTGGAATGAGATTTTCAAGTACACACTTGATATTTATGCGCATAGATGAAACTTCTCTGCATCAGGGCAGATTTCCACCAAGAATGTGTGTGTGTGTGTGTGTGTGTGTGTGTGTGTGTGTGTGTGTGTAGAGGTCATTGACACCTGAGGTTTATTTGGACTATCATAATACTCAAGGAGCGGTTCCCCCTTCCCTGTTTGATTTTTCAAGCTTTGGGTTTTTTTTTTTTTTTTCCCTTTATTTTACGTTTGAAAAAGTTTCATCCATGTATGCATGTGTCTGTATACATGAAGGCAAGACAGGCACTGTGCATGAAGCTGCAGGTGAATTTGACTCAATCTGGTGATGTAAAATCCCAGACTAAATTCTAACCATTGAGTGATTTGAACCCGACATCTCTGGATCTACATACTGAACGCCTTCATCGCTTGGCCAGATTCCCTTTTGTTAGTTAACCTGTCAGTTTGCTCCATGACTGGATGCTGGCAATTTTACTTTTAGACTACGCTTGGTGTGAAACTCCAGTAAATTAGTGTTATGTTTGAAGGGTTAAAGTACTTCATAAAACCTTGCAGTTCTACGGCATAGTGACTGATGGTATTTTGGTTCCAGATGACGAAAAACACAACACCCATGTACAGGGCACCAGAGATGCTGGACTTGTATCAGAATTTTCCCATCAATGAGGCTTTGGACATCTGGGTGAGTTGCGGTATACTTCACCACCAGCATAATATGTTTCAGTCTTCATTGATTCATTTACTGCTGCTTCCAACATGTTGTACAGCCGCATGTACATCGAAGGTTCTTCTGATCTTTACAGTTTCGGTTACATCTTATCATAGTACAGTTTTGCCAGGCTTTCAGGTCGTACTCAACTGATTCTGTGGTTATACTTTTCTCATTTTTTTCCATTTTGTCAGCGCTTAATATTCTCATCATTGGTGTTTGTAACAGGCTCTTGGTTGTGTGTTGTTCCTGTTGTGTTTTGGAGAGCATCCATTCGAGGACTCAGCCAAGCTGAGAATCATCAATGGCAAATACACCATTCCTGAGTCAGACACACAGTACACAGTATTCCACGATCTCATCAGTGAGTTTGCCAGTCTGTGAACGAATTGAAGCGTTATAAACATTCATGTAAATATAAACCATATATGTTTTTGCGTGAGTTGTGACATCTAGTGGTTAGCTTTCATGTCCTGCTTGCCTGTGTTGCATTACTAGTACTAGCCAGTTCAGTCAAACGTCCGCTTGTTTAGCACAGAAGTGCTCCATGAAATAGTGTATTCTTCTTGTGCTTACCAGCCAGTATATGTGTTTACGCCTTACATCCTAATAACTGTGAATAATGTGATAATGTTGCTTTTTGTGCTTCTCTCACTAATGTTATTTCATACATATGCTCGTAGTAAAAAAGGTTAGTCAGGACTTGGTAAAGATTTTGTTTTTTTAAGGTCTAGATTTTCTTCTTTTTTTTTTCTTTTTTTTTTAAATTGGCATGTACTTTTCAGACTGTATGTTTTACTGACTTGGTAGTGATGTGTTGCTAGTGGGCATGCTGAAAGTGAACCCAGAGGAGCGACCCACAATTAACGATGTGATGGACCGACTGAACGAGATCGCTGCAGCCAGGGGAGTCAACCTGCGGGAACCGCTGAACTTTGGGCGAGACGTACCAGCCACCGCAGCACCAGGTGAGTGACATGGGAATGACAGTGCCACAGTTTGGCCATGACTGAAGCCACTCCTGTCTCTACCAAACGCACGTACACATAGTACAGGCAGCACACATACGCAAGCACACACACAAGCACGCACGCACACACGCACGCACGCACGCATATGATGCATGCACAATTACACACATGCAGAGGTCCATGCTCATAAATTTAAATAAACTCAAATTTGTTGGGCCACCAGATACCCCAGAGAGACGATCTTACAACAACAGTCCTGCCCACGGCTACTCGAATCCCCCCAGCAGTGTCGGTCCTGGCGGCGGTCAACCAGGGGGAGCTTCCACAGCAGCATCAGCTCTGTTCAGCTCCATCAGAGGCAGTGCTGGCAGCTTTGTGAAGAATATCCGTGATGCCTCCAATAAAGTTATGGACACAGTGTCTGCGTGAGTTGCAGTGCCTTGAATCACGCGCATTTCTTTCTCTTTCGGAGTAATGTTCTCTTTTGCATGGTGGATGTGTGTGTGCGTGTAAGAGATACCCTGTAAGCCCTTGTGCATATACATGTATTTCTTTTGTAAGACTCCTGATTACCTGTTCTCATCATTAGCCGCGATTTAGTCTTTGTTGCTTGCGCGGTGTTAAGCACTAACTAACTAACTAACATGTTCTCATCCAGTTTGTTTTCACTCTTTTTTTCGCCATGGTTTTCTTTCTTTTTTCTCTCTTTATGTGGTTTGCATGTTTCTACACATTTTTATTTCTTTTTCAGAACAATGAACAAATCTGACCTGGATATATCATACATCACGTCTAGGCTTGCAGGTGGGTTATTAGCACTCAAAACTTCTATGACATGAGTCACATGTTCATGAGCAAAAACATCAAAATTTACCACTTTTTTTTAAGGATTTAGAATTAAGAAGTCATGGAAGTGTGATCCTGCTCTGAAATCTTGTGTCGTGTGATTAGGGAGGAGTGTGATTGTGCTTCTCTGTGGTCAGGGAGTTACGCTTGTCTCTTGGACTGTAAAAAGTAATATTTCGGATATGACTTCCCTCCCACCCCCCCACCCCCACCCTCCTCCTAACACCACCCCTACCCTCACCCCCACCCAGAATGAGCTCTGACATGAAGTTTGTCTGTCTGCTTCCTAGTGATGTCATACCCAGCAGAGGGGATGGAGTCAGCGATAAAAAACCACATTGATGACGTGAGGATGTTCCTTGAATCGCGCCACAAAAACAGCTACGCTGTCTACAACTTGTCACAGAGGAACTACCGTGTAGCCAAATTTGAGAACAGGGTAAGTCTTTTTCTTTGAGAGTAGAGAAATTCTTTTCTCTGGTTAACAACCTCTATTGTGCACTTTAACCAGTATTGTGAGGAAGTCAAAAGCATGCCAAGATTGTAAAAATAAAATAAGATAAGATAAAATGGATTTATTGCTTCTTAGTTACAATTAAGAAGAATTTGCTTTGCTCCTCTTGATAAAAAACACAATTGATATACACAAACATACCATAGAAATACATATACACATTCACACACTCAGTCATTGGCTAAAACACAATTTAAGAGAGTAAGCACTGGCATTGCCTCACATTAAACTATGTTAAACAAGCACTAAGAATAACAGTTAAAAAGGAGGGGCAGGCCTAACACAGAATACAGATCACAGATAACAGCTCTCTCTACATATAGATCCTTAATCCACACACATCTTATCTTCTGAGCTCGCACAAGCACCCGCATCCACCCACACACATCACAGGGTAAGATATTAGACCGTTGGGGATGATTCACTATCATATTTTAAATAACATCACAGTTTGTTTTCTTTCAAGCCCTGAGTTCACAAAAGGATATTTCTGAAATATTAGACACAGCTGGTTTGTTGACATTGCTTTTTTCAGTAGGGTTTTAAGTTGCAGTGAATGTTCTCACAGTGTGTCGTTTGGTTTGGCCTTGTTATGATGCAGGTGTCAGAATGTGGATGGCCGCAGCGCAAGGCTCCAACGCTGACCACCCTCTTCGCCATCTGCAAAAACATGCACTTGTGGTTGCGGCAGAATCCAAAGAACATCTGCGTCGTGCACTGTCTGGTATGTAATCATACAAGTTACTGTTGTAATGCTTTCTTGCTTGATCAGGTTCGTTTGGAAATAGGCATTGTTTGAAAGTGCAGATTGAACTTTGTTGTATTCTGATCGACGTGTGAAAATGCTCCAAGACATTAAGTGTTTCATTCACTGACGATTTAAGTGGTGGATGCTGCTCATCCAGTGTTGTGTTTTCAGTGTTGTGCTGTTTTGCTTTCTTGCAGGATGGCAAGGCCAACTCTGCCACAGTGGTCGGAGCGTTCCTCGTTTTCTGTCGACTTGTGGACAATGCTTCAGCAGCCATGCACATTTTCTCCGCTAGACGAGGCCAGCCAGGCATTGTTCCCTCGCAGAAGAGGTAAGTTGTGATTTTAACTCTTTGCCGACCGTGACCGCGCACTGTGGCGTTCCCCCATGACAGAAGCGCTGTGTGTGTGCGCACAACCCTTGCCAACCAGGCAAATTTTGTATTTTTTGGAAAGAGGTCTTTCTCAGATGTTTCCTAATCATGTTTGGTAAGGTTTGAAAGATAATTATAAGCACTTTCGTGGAAAAAAATTTTTGATTAGAAAAATTGGGCGTAGCGGACACCGTGAGAGCGGAGATAACATGGGTTGTGGGGTACTTGGTAGCAGTTTCCTCACGTGTCATTGCCCAGGGTCTAGGTGTGAACTGTCTTGAAAATTGAAAAGGGTTGGTTTAGGCATTTTTCTTTTGGTTGGGGTGTTTTTTGTTGTATTTGGGCAGAATCGTGTCATCTTGTGAGGAAGTCACTGTAAGCCATGTTACTCCAATGGCAACTGCATCAGTTCTAAAACCAGGATTACTGTTCTCAAACTGTGCTGCTGTCAAGGTTCAAAGTACGAGCAAGTGTGATCACATTTTTGAGGTGATAATGGCTGCTGGTTTGGAAAAAAATCATGATGTTTCTTAACGTGCATATGCGCGTGATACGTTTGTGATGTGACAGATACGTGGACTACATTGCCAAGATGGTGGCAGACAGCCCCACCCTGCCTCACCAGCGCCCGGTATTGATCAAGTGCATCACCTTGTCACCGGTACCACTCTTCAACAAGATGAAGTGAGTGTGATTTGTGATCTGTTTGGTTATCAGAACTGTCACCCAGTAGACCATTTCCCGATCAGCCATGCCCTTCGTTTTCTCACCTGGGTGGCTGCACATACTGCATATACTCTGTGTGTGTGTGTGTGTGTGTGTGTGTGTGTGTGTGTGTGTGTGTGTGTGTGTGTGTGTGTGTGTGTGTTGTGTGTGCTCTTTTACTTTTTTAGTTGTTCTTACATAGTGTACATTGAGTGAATGGGTTTTTTTTTAGTTTTTTTTTAAGGTTTTACATTGTAAGGCGCCTAGAGCTCGTTCCTCGGGGATAGGCGCCCTATAAATATTATTATTATTATTATTAGACGACTTCAGTCAGCAAGCTCCGCCCCTTTACTCTGCCTTGTACTGGCGAACACAGTTCATCCATTATTTTATTGAAAAAGGGGTGATTTGAAGATGAAAGAGATTGGCGTAATGGCCTTTTACCTCAAATGACGTCAGTGGACTTACTGCTTTCTTTGCACGTTTCAGGTCATATCACACTGTACATGTGCTTCCCTCCTTGTATTGTCTGGCAAGAGAGTTTTGCTAGACCATGCCAAGTGTTGTGCTCATTATGCAACAGCAGGCAATTTGCTGAATTCTGGGGGCAAGCCCCTTTTGATTCACAGGTGTTGAGTCATCAGTTGATGCATGAACATTTCCCTTTAGGAATGATGCAAATATTCTGTTAGATCTGTGTGTGTCGTTTTAGTGTTGTCATTGTCACTTGTGCCCAAGTGTGAGGCAGTATTTTCAATCAGTCACTCTTTGAGAAAGCAAACTAACAAAAGTCATGCAGCTGGCAGTATGAGTTCAAACAGGTTTGCTCCTTATCCTTATGCATGTATTACATATTGTGTGTGTCAAGTCTCCATCTTCCTGTACTCCTTACTCGTTATTTATTATTATCACTGTGTATTTGTGTCACTGTGAGCGTTCTTCTGAATGGTTTCTTGCAGGAGTGGATGCACACCATTTGTGGAGATCTATGTTGGGGAGGAAAGGATTGCAACCACATCGCAAGAGTACGAGAAGATGAGGTAATATTCCATTGTGTACAAATTTGCTACATAGGTCCATCCTTCAAAGCTGCAAAAGCTAGCTGTTTTTGATATATTAATTAATATCTCTTTGTGAGATAGTTTTCTATCATTACAAATTAAAGTGAGCGGGAAGGTTGACATGCCTAGTGAAAGACCATTTGTGCAAACTGAAATATTGTGTGTCCAGAGTGAAATACCCTATTTACAATGTGCAGGCAATTCACCATCGATGATCGACAGGTGAAACTCCCGCTGAACATTTCCGCTGCAGGGGACATTACTGTGATAGTTTACCATGCCCGCTCAACCTTTGGCGGAAAGATACAGGGAAAGGTACTGTGAACCTTTTCTTGAATCAGTCTTCACATTTTTAGATAGCTTTTCAGTTTGATTTTTCTTTCCATTATTCAATTCAATTCAATTCAATATAACTTTATTGTCTGTCGATGGCAGAAAATTTTCTTCTGGCTCACACACACACACACACACACACACACACACACACACACACACACACACACACACACACACACATTAATTTATCTTAGACATATAAATCCATACATATTAAACACAGATCCTAAAGTAATGTGTGATGTCCAAGTCTAATACTATGCAACTAAACTAAGAAATCTAAACTAAAAGATGGCAAGGGCATAGCGGACATGACACAGTCTTGTTACATCTACAAGTTGGCAGCTGGGTAGGAAGTAGGTTTGAAATTATTGGAAGTGGTCAGCTGTGGGCAGTGACAGGAAATATAGTGGTCTTCACTGTGAAAATCTGAAGTACCACAGAAAAGGACCATAGCAATTGTTCACTGTACACGTGAAGTCATTAGGAAATCGGTATCACTTTAGATTTTTCTTGTCCCCTGCTGAACAGCACGTAATAGATTGCCATTGGTTAAACGGTTTACATTAGTAACCTTGTGCATTTGGGGGGGGGGGGGGGGGGGGGGGCTGAGAGAGAGAGAGCTGTTTTTCTTGTTAAACAGTTTTAGAGTTTGACATTATGTATGATTACTTGTTTTAAATTGTCCTGGAGTTTTGTTTGACCTCAGCGTTTAACCCTATTTTATTATTTTTATGTTTTTATACCAAGATCTTTAATGACTGTATTTTATCTTATCTGTGACAGAGCATCAAGTGAGGCCAAAGAAAATTTTCTGTTTTTAGAGTCTCTCTTAAACAGACAACAAAGTATTTTGAATTGAATTGAATTGAATTGAATTTGAAGTATCTCTTGTCTTTCAGATTACCTCCATGAAGATGTTTCAGTTCCAGTTTCACTCGGGCTTTGTGCAAGAGGGCACCACTTCACTGAAGTTCACTACGTAAGTCCACGGTGTAGACCTCTCCACTGCAAAAACATCAGAAAACTGGTCAGCCTTTGCTGCTGTTCAAAGGCCCCACAAACTTTGATATATAGCAACAAGGAAACTGCATGGCCAGCACATGAACTTTGTTCTGAGGGCATCTTTTATCTAACATGCCTCTCCCACAGTCAGTAACAAAACTGCAACATACAGTTGAAGGGAGTGGCTCCAATTGCTGAACCTACGCAACAGTCACCACGGGCTACCAGACATACATTGGCAATGAGATTACCTGTTACATCAGTGCTTCATATGTTGCAATTTGCCTTTTGGTTCAGTGAAGTGACTGATTATCAAACCACTAACAAAAAATAAATAAATAATATGTGCATGGTTTTCGTTTGGTCAGGTTTGAGCTTGATCAGCTTGACACGGCTGACAAGTACCCAGAGCTGTTCAGCGTTGGTCTTGATGTCCTGGTCGCCCCAGTTGCTCGACAGCCGACAGACAAACGCTATCCTTGGGAAAACTTCAGCACAGAGAAACTGGGTCCTCGTATCCTGTTTTCCAACAGAGAAGAACTCCATTCAGTGTTTTCAGAATTTGGTAAGTTACAAAGGCTGATAATCTCATGGACATTTGCAGAAGCTGGTGGTATTGTAGGAACTACATTTATCAATTTCAAAATGTTCACAGTCTTAATAATATAAAGAAAAAAATGATTATGATAGCGTTAGAAAAATTGTTAAATATTGTATTCATATCCAGCTGTTTTTGATCTTGTATTTGTGAGGTTGTACATAAGAAAACTTAGGTTATTCTAAAAACAACAACAAAACTCAACAGTGTTAAATCGAGACTTCCCTTCCAGAACGTACTCTCTTTTAGCTGTATCAATACTACCTTCTGTAGTGTTCCTTATTACGCACGTATGTGCGTGTTTTACGCAGAGATTTCAGAATCTGACGCAGAGATTTTGTGTCTGTACGTCATTGTGACGCAGGGTTTTCAGACTTGCAAACCGAAAGTAAAACTACACACCTCAGACGGTCGCTGGAACTGGAAACAGCAGAGATTTATGTGCCGTAGTGCTGGGTTTGCCGATTCATAAAGCACGTGCCATCTTGTAAACAATGGGTCCGGTCGAACCAAGATTTTTCGTACGTGGGTCTGACTCGATTTTACAAAATGGCTGTCTGAAGTTGACAGAGAGGGTCAAAGTGACCCTCAGTTTTGAAAGCTGTAAGGAACACGGCTTCTGGCAGGGAACCCTAAAAAAAATTAAGACATGCAGAGTACATCAGAAGGAATGGAGAAAGCTTCCTGATCTGCAAAGAAATCAAAGAAGTTGGTGTATTGAAGTACGGTAGTTTGTACAGCCGTTTTGCTAACTACAGCACTGAGGATGTATAATGATGTAAAATAATATCTTTTCTCAGGTGTTTCTGAGGGAGCCAAGAGTCGACTGAGCCGCACACCCAGTAAAGACTCAGATGCATCCAACAGTCCGCACAGCACGCCCTCTCGACAGAGAGCCGCAGACGCCCAGCAGAAGACGGAGGCGGAGCCAGACGAGGAGGGGAAGAGCAAGAGCAACTTCTTTGCCACCCTTGACTGGCAGGACGAGAACCAGGGGACGCAGGAGGGGTCTCCAGCCCCTGCCAGACGCACAGAGGCCCAGGTATGTGATCCCTACACAGTTTAAGAGCTCATCAGTGTCACTCCTATCATGGCTCAGCATAGTTTGTCCCCTATAGCCCTTGCAGGTGAACTGTACTGATGCAGGCACTGTCAGTATAGTTCACCCTCTAGGTCAGGGTTAGAGTGAGGTGGGAATGGTGCAATCGCTATGATGATTAGGAAACTGTAATGCAAATGGCCCCAGGGGCAAATGCTGCCAACGCACCTTCTTTATGTGGCCTTACATGGTAACTGATAGTGAAGGTTCAGTTAATCATTTCAAGTTGCATGGTTTTCCATGCAGGGCAACATGCTCGGTGTATTGTCAGATTTAAGGTACTGCGCTCTTCGCCTCGAGCCTTTTTGATTGTGGCAATAGTAGCAGATACTGAGGTGATAATGGTTAGGCTCATGACACAGGAAACATTTTTGGAAAACAGCTGAAAACACACTGTGGGAAAAATTAAGGCAAAGGCATCTTGTAGCCGCATGTTACAGGAGAAACACGGAAAAACACCATGTTTGCTGTTTGTTTGGACTAAAAACACTCCCATGTGACATCAGCCGTAGACTTATGAAAGATACTGTGGACTTGATACGGGCTTTTCCCAACTCTGGCATGCTTCACCAAGAACATGCTGTCAAGCAAATAGTGCAGTCTTCACCTAGGCTGGACTAAACTGAACTGTGTGGAAGAAATGGTGCAGGTGGATAGTACCTCTAGTCAGCAAGACCGTCACAGATTTGCAGTCTTTGGTTTACTCTGCTTGAACAGACACTAAGACCAGTGTGTGTGAGGGTTGTTGGGGGCTGTAGGTGCTTTGCTGACATACATGTGTACCTGTGTAGGTTGGCCTGCTGGATGACGAGTCATGGGACGAAGACGACTTCACAGCCCTCTCCAGGGACCGAGCCAACAGCAATAACGGTGACATGTCAACGGATACCAAACCTTCATCAGGGCCTGATTTCTTCTCTGCCGAGTTTGACACGCAAAACAAGAAATCCTCACAAGCCAACCTGTTCGACTCGGACTTCGGAGAGCCTGTCACTGGAGGGGGAGGAGACAACAAGGGGAGTGGTGGTGGTACTAGGCCGATGAACGTGGACCTCCTCAACATTAACAACGTCAACGCCAACGGAAATCCACAGCCAGATGTGGTGGCTGACCAGCTGGACAATCTGACATTTGGTGGTGAGAGCAGCGGCGGTCGTAACGCACCATCCAGCAATGTGGATTTGCTTGGAGGAGCGGACTTCTCAGCTTCGTCGTCTTCTGGGGGCGGTGGGCCTTCAGGGAAGCAGCCAGACCTGATGGGTGGAGCAGCTGACGACATGTTTGATCCATTCCAGCAGTTCTCTTCGCCAGCTCCCCCAGCGCCTGCTGCCAAGTCCAGTTCTGGTGGAACCTTTGATCCATTCCAAGATGTCAGAGTAAGTGAAGGAGCTGAAACTCTGCCTTCTTTGCTTGTGTGATGCTGGAGTTATGAAAGGGGGTCTCTTGAAGTGCTGTCATTTCTCCCCCAGTAAACAAAGGGGGTCTCTTGAAGTCCTGTCTGTGTAGTATGTGTCCAGTGTCCATCTTTCTGTCCTTCCACAAAGTCGACAATTACACTAAGCAGCTTATCATGACTTTACTGTCTTGTTTTTTTCTTTGTTGTTGTTTTTGTTATTTTTTCTTTTCTTCTTTTCTTTTTTCTTTTCTTTTTAACTTTTTTTTTTTTTTAAACCAAAACTGGATACCGAGAAATTTCTCATGAGAAATATAGCTGCTTTGACATTTGAACCTAGAGATATATGTAACTGGGTTGCAACTTTGAGTAGCGTGGTCTGTCATGTTTCAGTCACTGGTCCATCCTTACTGAACATTGCATCATATGGAAATCCACAGTGCTTTGCACTACCTTCACTAAATACGTTGTTGCCAACTTATAAATGAATGATGGTTTTCAGAAAGAAGAGAAGAAATCCGCTTCCCCGGCCACTGTACAGGATGAATTCATTGCCTTTATGGAGGGCGGCAATGAGGAGGATGATGAAGTGAACCTGTTTGGAACGTGGAACGCTTCCAACATCCAGAACAGTGGGGCGGCAGGACGTGGGGTCTTCAGACAGCAGAACACAAGCAGTCCTGGTCTGCAGGTATGCCCTATGCTGCCAGAGATTTGAGGGAGGGGGGGGGGGGGGGGGCTAGATGGAATGATGCAGGGTTTGCAATTTATTCAGGGTTGAATTTATTCAGGGTCTTGTTCAAATGGCAATCCCAGACCTCAGTGTCTCAGATTTTGTGTCCTTTCTCAGGATCGCACTGTTCAATTCCTGCACTGTACAACAGCTTGCATGCTTTGGTTGCTTTCTCATTTTGTCATTTTTACCAGTGCTCTTTGGCACTGCAGACTGATGCACCAACCACCCTTTGAAAAATATTTGAACGCATGCATGCATGCATAACCACAATGATGACAACTACAGATAAATCTTGCAATAGGGTTCAGTAGTTTCTGACATTTGTTTGGATTTCTGTGGTTTTGTGGATATGTTGAGAGTGCTGTTCTCAGTGAGAGAAAAAGTCTCATTCAGATACCCTTAAATTCAAGCTGCTCTACTGTTCCTGAGGGGGAAATTCATCCAGATAAACTTCCTCCGCGTTTCAGGTGCCTAGCATGGGGATGCACAAGAGTGCCAGTACAGGATCAGGCATGAGTGCGTATGGGTCCGGTTCCTCAGGCCTTGGAATGAGCAGCTCTCAGAGTCAGAACACTCTAGGCAACATTGGCCCTGTCCCTAAAGTGGATCCGTTCGCTGACCTTGGTGAGTTGGTACTTTGTCAGTTTGTGTAGTTAGTTCCGAGCGAGATTGATTTTTGTCTATTCACTGGGAATTCGCAGGGGGGGGGGGGGGGGGGGGGGGGTGGGGGTAACCCTTTCACTTACTATTTTCAGACCCGGCTGGGGCCAAATATTTGGGTCGGCCTTTTTCTCGTTGCCCCGTCTTTGATATCACCCATACGTGGTGGAAAAGGACGTTAAACTCCCAAACACCCACCCATTCACCCACCCACCCTACTATTCTCAGAGATAGTTCAAGTGGATAGGTCTAGTTTGAGGCAGAGATCTAGCATATTCTTTCATTTTTGTATAGATCTTATAAACAAGATTGTAGTCAAGTGCTAAGGTGCTAAATAGGGCGTGTATGTGTGTGTGTGTGTGGGGGGGGGGGGGGGGGGGCTTTCATTTACTACTCTCAATGACAATGACAACGACACTTTATTTTCCAAGGATAGAAGATTAGGTGCGCAGACCTGTCTTACATCTTGTCCTTGCTACTCTACACACACACACACACACGGTTGCTAAACTACTATCAGCTGCTACAGTAATAAGGTGAACTCATAGTCACTGAGTAATATATAAACAAGGCAAAGCAGATAGTACGAGAGTAAATGGGTGTGGTTTGAGACTCAGGTCTAGCATATTCTTTCACTTTTGCATAGATCTTGTAAAGGTGATTGCCATCAAATGCGAACAGTAGTAGTATAAAAGTTTTAAGGCTGTTTTCTGGTGTCTGTTCGGATTGACTGAAACTGATGTACTGAAGACATGTTGTAGGAGGGCTCGGCAAAACAAGCTTCAAGGGAACACCTCAGCCACGACCACAACAACAACAGCCACGACCACAGAGTCAGCCTTTCGGAGGTATGCATTTAGAGATTGCCTGGTGAATGTTTGCAACAGGTGTCATTGTTGCGTGATTGTTTGTATCTTGCCATCCTCCATATTGCAGTGTGTTTTCATCTACATTGAGATTTTCTAGCTCTTCATGCAATTGTTTGTGGCTTCTAGTGTAACTACAAAGCACAGTTTGCAAAGGTGAATCCTTTAGTGAGGGCCGTGGGGAGCAACATTCGGAACTTCTCTCTGCGTAGAATTGAGTGTGTATACCTGACGTGACTTTAAAAAAAATCAAATCAAGAAGAGGCAAGGGTGACCTCTCTGTGCTGTGCCTTTAACTACAAACATCCAAATCCCTCATTCAAATAAAAACAAAAAGAAGAAGAAAAGAATCTGCACTGATCTGTGGGATTCGTTCTTTTGCAAAATACCATTCATGTTTTCCGCATATTTTGCCACAGGCCAACAAAAACCACAGTCAACTCCGACCCAGCCTCCCAAGCCCAACTACAACGTGTCCGGCTTCTCCAGCCCAGGTCCCCACAAACCAGCAGGAGGTGCAAGCGTCATTGGCAGCAGGGGGGAAAGAGGAGTTCGGAAAAGCTTTGGTGAGGCAGTTTACATGTTTGAGTATTGTGATCTTTCAGCCTTCTTCTTTTGCCATTGGTTGGCTTGTTTTCACAGTCATCCTCCTCTCCATTTTCTTTCATTAACAATGCTGGAACTGATTTTTTTTATTTATTGTTGTTTGGTTGGTTGTTTCTCCATCCTGGTCACTTTTTCATCTCTATATATAGCTGTTTCTTATTAAATATAAGCTGTTTCTGACAGAGAATTCCTGCGAGTGCAGGTTAGGGACCTTGCGCGTTGGATACCTGTTCGCTTCTGTTGGTGGCACCAAATGTTGGCCTAGTGCAGACAGTAAGATCTCACTTGAACCAAAGTAGGCAAAGAAAAGTAGTAGTAGTGTCTCACTTTTTTTGTGCTGAAATTTGGTTTGAGCTCCAACTGTTCCTGTTGGCTTAGGTCCTGTGCCAAAGGTGTCAGCAAATGAGTTTGAGGACCTGCTAGGGGGAGCCACCTTCACTTCAACCAAGAATGAACCCAAGACCATTGCAGACATGCGCCGCAAACAACTTGAGGAGGACATGGATCCTGACAGGCTGAAGGTGAGATTACATCCAAGCACATTGCTGCCATGTTGGGAATGTGACTTCCATTGTGAAAACATTTGCTTCTTCCTCTGAATGAACGACACCAGAACCGTTTTAAACACACTAAGCCTGCTCCTGAGTGCTGCGATCCACTGCTGTCAAGGTAAAACGCTTTGTGGTCAATATGTGTGTTTTTTATTGTCAATGTTACCAGGTGATGGAGTGGAGCCAGGGGAAAGAGAAGAATATCCGTGCACTGCTGTGTTCACTGGACAAGGTTTTGTGGGATGGTGAGAAGCGGTGGAAGACCGTCGGAATGCATGACCTTGTGACGGCCGACCAAGTCAAGAAAGTGTACCGCAGGGCTGTTCTGTCTGTGCACCCTGACAAGGTCAGCAGCATTTTTTCTGTTTTCTTTTTGTTGAAAATGTTTTCACATTCAAAGCTCATCATCTCGCCCACATCTTTACCTGCTGCTTTCCCGCGCTGTCTATACATGTAATACCCGTACGGGAAGTAACCTCACTGTTCTAATCTTACCAGCCAGTTAAAGCCTGTTCCCTCAGCTTACTAATATACGCTGATGTCGCAGGCGTTTATGCAGTTTGGCCTAATGTGAAAATAGCACAGGGTATTCCCATGTCCATTTGAAAATGATAACCCTGTTTGCATTCCACCAATCGCTGTGCGAAGCCTGTATATCACATGAAGTGTCCTTTATCTGACCTTATATCTTCAGGTCAAGGGCAAATGACATCAGACTATAATGTTACTTCACTACCAGTTGTTTCCCTTTACTCTAGAATTGGGGATTTGAGTTACCCCCAAGAAGTGTAGGGGTAAAATGAAGGGCATTAAGAATGTTTGTCCATCCACAGTTCCATATGAAATTCGCAATCCTGGCAGCAATGCAAGTTTTAAAGATGCGTATGATAGTATTGTGTGATACTTGATAATTTACCACCTTGATGTCATATGGAAGGAGAATATGCAGTCAGTACATATTCCATTACTAGTGAGCGTGAAAGTTTACACAGAATCCACATACTGGTCAGTTTGCTTTTGTGCAAAATTATGTATACCATAACAATATCAATGCAGGTATGAGCATTTGCACAAAGGACGTTGTGTTGTAGTCATGCTTCACCCACAGTGACCCTGATCTTGTTTTCAGTTGAATGGCGACCCGCACGAAGCTCTGGCCAAGTTGATCTTTATGGAGCTGAGTGACGCATGGGCCAAGTTTGAAGAGGAAGGCATGAAAAGCCTGTACCAGTGACGAAATGTTCCGAGACGCCAAGACATACGTGACCCAACCTACAAAAAGTATTCGCTTACTTGGGTGATTAGATTGTACATGTATCTGCAGTCTTGCTTTCTGTGTGATCAGCAGACTGTTCCAAACAACTGTTTCATACTGGTACTTACAAAAATCCTGGTCACTTCAGTGAGAATTAGACATCCGGACACTGACCTGGAATTTTGAATGGAACATCATCTGCATTTGGAGATTGAGGTGAATGAAATCATTGACCTGTGACTCTAGCAGGGATGTGCTAGTCTGTGTGACCTGAACTGACCCGTGACTTGAGTTCAACTCCCACCATTGTGTTTTCAAGTGTTCAGGCGATGGAATAGTTTGGCTTGTTAGGAATGAGCCAGTCATGGTTGGTTAGCATCCACAGTTTTTGAGGAGTGATATCCAGTACAGAAGGGACATGTATATCAGTGCGTCTTGTGTTCACATAGGACAGTGATGTGATATTTGCCCAGATGACCACATCTTTGTAACCATGTCCACTTACAATGGTTTCTGTAAATATTGGCAGTCAGCGTTCATCTCATCTTCATTATGACAGGAGTTAGAATCAAATTCTTAGACTGGTTGTTTAGCACGCTGCTGTAGAACATAGAAATTTTCTCTTGAAAAAAATTTACAGAATTATTAGACCTTGTAATCATGTGAGAATTCTAGAAAGATTCTGCCTTTAGATGAGTTTGTCTAGTACTGTAGCTATGCACAAAGTATGTGATAAAGATTTTACCAAGTTCTGTGTGTTTGTAATCTGAAGGTCATTGAAAGCAAGACTATGACGTATTCCTTTGCTCGTTTAAATGTTGTTTAACAATTTTGGAGAAGAATTAAGTTAACTCTGACCTGGTGTTCATTACCAATACAGACAAATTCTGTTTGTCCCCAGACATGTAGGTTTGCACAATACAAAAGCTGCCATCACAGCAGTCCCTTTCGTATGTTCTGGTCCAGGTGTTCTCTCTCTTTTTTTTAAAAATGTTTTGGTGACCACACAGTATTTGAGTGTGCAAGTTTGTTCTTAAGGCATTAGATCAGGTTGGAGAACTGTTGGTTCTTACTAATCTTAGGATTCTTAAGGAACTGATCAGGTCCAAAGTTGAAAAAAGTTGATTACCGGTAGCCTTGCCATCTCAGATCCTGTCTTCTAAGCGTTTCTTTGTTTGTTTGTTTTTTTAAGTATAATATTGTTCACACTTTTGTCTGGCTGTTCATATAAAGTGTGTGACACAATGCCTGTCGCTTGCATCTTTGTTCATGTAACTTTTTTTCATGTTTTGTTGGGTTTGGGTTTTTAAGCTTGCATTTCTTGTGATCTTTGCGGTTTGTACTTGAAGATCGTTTTACATTCTTATAGTTCTAACACTAACATTTCCTTCTACAGACTACACTTCACAGTTGCAGAGCAGCATTCCAGACACAGCCTTTTCCAGGAGAACAGGTTCATCACATTCCATGTACTTGAAAATTTCATCGTCTCTAGGTATTTTCACTTACAGTTGAAATGGAAATTTTGCTATGTGATGTGATGACATAAAATATATTGTATCCAAAGATACGCTTGTGTTCCTAGAAAGTTTCCATATGTGTGTGTAAAGCATGGAGAAGTTGAATTGTTGAACAGACTTTTTTAAAATCTGTAGAATCGAATTTGTGTAAACACACTTACAAATGCCATGCAGCTGAGAAGTGTTGAAGCTGGTGGAGTGACATTTCACTGAGGACCCCCCCCCCCCCCCCCCCCCCCCATTATATGATCCTTAATTTCAGGACATGCAACATTCCTTTTGAACTGCTCACATACCTGACATAGGATAGTGTGACCTTGAAGGTTGGAAGTTTTGTCATCATCAAGGAATAATTTTGTTCAAGATACAAACTTTTCTTTGCTTTGGGGGGAGGGGGGGGGGGTGCGTTGGTTTGTTGTTTTTGCCACTGTTGTTTTTATTTTTTTTTTTTCCCCCTATCATTTGTACAAAATATGCTGATGGAAGCAAACAGTTTTGTTGTGAGAGATGTACATGTATGTTAATGATGTATTTGAGTATACATTATTCTGGCATCAGTGCAATATGTATGTGTACTGTGTTGAAGACTTTGTTCTGTCACATTGTCATTTGATGGTTTCAGAACTGTGTGATTATTTATCTTCTGAATTTGCTGCGGAGACTTCTAGTGACATTGAAATTAAGCACCCGCCGAAGATCAAATTGTTGCAAGCACCGTTTACTCATCTAATATTAACATGCATACAGTTACATTTTGCATTCTATAAAATTAATATACCCATTAGAGTTGACCCGGGCCATGTATCAGAATCTTCACTCAGAATGTTTGATCCAGTGAACCTAGGTTTTACAGGGATAACATGCTTTCCTGATTCCTGAGCAAAGAAAAAAAAATTGTGCTGACCTGCAATCATAGGTAGGTCATTTGCCTTTAGATATTAGATAGACCTGTCTCGCTGAGACAAAGAGATCTAGGTTTTGGCAAGGTATGGCGCTGTAGTTGTCGATGAGTGCAGCAATCGGTGCTAACTGTACGCTTTGCAAAATCCAAGATGGTCCATAGTCAGATATTGTGACTTCTAATGCAAGATTTGGAAATGCCTGGTCTGGGTCATATGAATTTCTCTGCTTAAGTTTGTAGTCCTGACTGTACCTTATCACAAACACATATTTGCCCTTTTTTTATCTCACTCCCACTCCCCAGCAATATGCGCCCTCAAGTATTTACTATTTTCAATACTTAGTGTACCACAGGAGAGACTTTCATTGTCATCTGTATGCCCAAAATATGGTACAATACTTGTGGAATACTGGACAATCTGTCTGCAGTTGTAACGACTGTGTAGTACAGGGACTAGTCAATAGTCATAGATTTCTAGCCATCGTTTCATGCAACAGTAGAATCTGCACTGGATGAATCTTGCGCACACCTGTATTTAGCCTACCATACATAACATTGTCTTGTAGCAGCAAAGGGGACAAGCATTCATGACAGGCTACCTGTAGATGTTTCAGTGTTCCCATGATAACCGATAATGCAGGATGGTGGGTTTTCTTCATTGTCAAGCATTGAAAACAAGTATTTCACAACTCTGCTGGTTTCTCCATAAAACTATTACATGTTATGTCGTTTCTGCATTCTTGTTGCTGCTTACGCAGGCTATTCTACCGCTGTTTGCAAAAACGGCCGAAGCATCTATCAGGTCCATGGCACCGGTCTGTTTTTCCAGTATTTTAGTGGCCAGGCTAGAGAGGCAGGACGTGTTCTTCGCATGAGCCTAACACAGCCAGGGCAATCCAGTGTTGTTTTTAGCCACCACAATGTCCATTGCCAAAAAATGAAGACAAGGAAAATGTGTACTCGAGGAGTTTTTCATCAAGCATGAAAGATTTTTCTTGTCATATAAATAAAATACAGGCATGTAAAGACAGCAGATCCCCGATTCCTCAGAACCTGCATGCTCATCTAGTCTTTCACTACCCCTGAGGACCATGCTGAGCAAAGCTGAAGTTCAACCTCAAAACAGTCGCGACACATTCAAATTGCTTTTTGTTGTTGTTTATGAACATTGATGGCTAACAGCTGTTCAGAAAATGGCAATGGCCAAACCATGTTCTTGTGTACAGTTGAAGTGTTTTTGTCAGCAATATGTGATGATGTCTTGCAGCAGCTAAGAGCATGTAGAATGGTACAGGAAAGTGCGTAAATATTTGTAGATGAAAAACCAGGGAAATGGGTGATTTTTGTCCATGTACAGGTACTCATTGTGTCTGTGTCAAAAGTACTCGTAGATGTGTCTAAAGGCAGAGAGCATAATGTCCAGAATAAATGTCAACATCTGCTCTTTGTGTGTGTGTGTGCGTGTGTGTGTGTGCAGGCATGTGCTTTGGTGTGTGCATGTACCTATACATTATCTGTACTATGTAATTTATATGTGTATAGTTTATAGAATTTAATCATACATGAAAGGGAGTGCGCGTGTGTGTTAGAGATGTAAAAAACACAAGTATAAAACGCAACTGTACCTGTCAAACAGTCTATTCAGTTATGTCAACACTAGTAAAATCAACACACAACATACACTCGATGTTTCACAAAACTTGCCTGATTTGTCATCAGCATCACAAGTGGCTTGAAAAGTAACGCGCTCTTGTAATAACATTTACATCTATTTACAACAGAGGGTGTGCAAAGCCCAGTTCAGTAGACAGCATAGTCGTAATCACGCTGAGGAGTCAAGAGTCACTGTATCATGATCATGTCCGTGCACTTCCATCTCCAAATGGAACACTGCTGCTTGTAGTGGGAGACGTGCTCGAGGCCAAGTTGCTGTTCCACTGCACCTCATATGCCACATCATTAGTTCAGTCAACAGGACAACAGCATATTGAATATCACGACACTGACTGCGCCTGCAGCCGTTGCTCCAGATTGTCCACCGTTTTCCTAAGGCGATCTGGGTGGAGGTGAAAGTATGTGAAGAGTTCCCTCTCCTTGGTCTGCAGCACATCTTTCTTCAAACCCTGCAAGATGGAAGGTCAGAGAGTAAATTCAGCACATGCAAATACAGGTATTGGATCAGAAAAATGCAAGCACAACCACAGCACTGAAATAATGACCATTTCACAAGTCATGTCAATGCACAGTACCTTCCTTCATAAGCAAAACAGTATCACTCTTTCAAAATGACATGCACACTACCCATATGATTATGAGGCACTGACCTTTTTCTTGGTGTTGATGTCTGTGATGGTGTCCAAGATGGCTGCTTCCAGCTTCTGCAGCATGTTGTCCAGCTCGGTCATGGCCTCCTGAACAGCACGAGGGGTCAGCATGGGCTGGCCACCCACAGTACTGGATTCTGCGTACAGCACTTCCTGGCACCGACGCACTTCCTGCTCCCTGGAAAAATTGAAGAAAGATGATTGGCTTCATCAACTTTCACTTGACCATAGCAAACACACTCACACATACATGTACTACCAAAGAAGACCACTCCCCCCCCCCCCCCCCCCACACACACACACAAATAAAGAAGAAAAAAAAACAACAATAAAACACGCCACAAGCAGCCTAAATCCCAGCCTAGCAGGAATACAAAACTGAGAATGGAAACGGAATACAGTGACAAATAAAATCAGAACTTGAGGAACACAAACCAGTTTAAAAAAAAGTCTCAAGATGGGTGGAAATTCAAAGGTGGTGTGACTTAGCTGAACTGAACATAATTTAAATGAAGAAAGATACTGCAGAACAAAGTGAGAAAAGAGAATATATACCAACCCACTTCCTCCACCAATAATTAAGCTTGTCCCTAACCATTACATACATACTGGGGCGCAGTCGTCAGTGCTAGCTAACTGCAGAGAATATTAAAGGGTTACTCACATCTGCCTGATTTTGTGCTGGTATTTGTCAGCAGTGGAGACGGCCTCGGCCTTGGCTGCAGTATGTCTCTGTTTCAGTGTCTCAGCAGCCGACGTCATTTGGCTGTAGGACAGGAACAGCTGCCTCTCGGCTGATTTCGGATCTACTGGCACTGTAAATAGTGAAATATGTCTGTCATTCCTACCCACTCCTATAAGCGCAGTGGCATCCACCGGCCTTCACGTCTCACTCAAATGACCATTGCTTAGATCAGATTTTATTCACCCTTTCCACATCTGCAGATCCGTCGGTGCTCAAAGGAACACACACAGCTAATCATGCCGTACCTAGGAGTCTGTGTAGATGTGTGGAGGCTGTGTCTCTTGTATCGATTGTTCCCCGCTCATGCCTCGCCTTTGTGAACACTGGGTCAGCCATTAATTGCTGCACACACACACACACACACAAAAATCCATCACGTAAATGTAGGGAGCAGACAAGAAGTCTTGTCCACTTCACAGAAGAAAAGAGCTGACACCTTTATTCACCTGTAAAATTTTCGTGTGTGCGCACATAGGCGTGCATGTGTGCATTTCTGAGCACTTTTCACGTTTCTCTCATTGTCTGTTATCATGTGTTGTTTGGCTGTGATTTGTGTCTGTGTTTTGTTTGTGTCGTATTTTATTCATGAGTGACGCCCTTAAACTTGAAAAAGACTGAAACCCAGGCCGGGGTGCAGTGGCACAGGGTTCCCTTAAGGCCGTTCTTAACCGGGCGAACCACCAGTCTGGCGAACTTGTTCGGCGAACTGTGTATTGTATACGAACAGGGCAAGCGCACACACGTACATAGTTCCAGAGGTTCGACTGGACTAGTTCTCTTTCTTAACCGACCGTTAATGATATGCATACGTCATCGCCCGAACAAGGCGGACTCGGAAGTTGAGACAATCGTAAACAACCAAAATGGCCGCCTTCGTAGATCGAGACGACCAGGCATTTGTGTCAGTTATCGTTTTGAGTGAACTCTTGGAAGCCGAGGAAGAGGAGATAAGAGGAAAAGAGCGCAAGAGAGGGAAATGTGAAGTGAGTCGATAGCCGCGATGCCGTCCGCCATTTTCCTCAAGTTTGTACATGCGCACAACAGCTCTCCCCGAGCAACCAATCAGAGCGCAGGATCGGCAAAAGGATCGCGAGGGTTCCCACGACACGCTATGCAGTCCTCGAACCTAGTTCGCCGAACCTTTCGAACCAGGGTTTCCGCACAAGTATTTGGTCGGTTAAGAAACAACGTGCGCGAACCTAGTTCACCGTACTCTCCGAACCTAGTTCGCGAACCAAAAGTCCGCCCGGTTAAGAACGGCCTTTAGGGCAAAACACAAATTTTTAGCAGTTTTAAAAGCACTTGCTGGCCTCTCATAACACTCTAAATGTAAAATATGAATGTGACACTTACCTCTGGCTTGCTACCAATAGTACTATCTGACCAATCTCCCCCAACACACACACACACACACTTAACAAAACAGATTTTTTTCAGCCAGACTGAAAGTGTCACCCATATTTATACTGTTATGTTGTTGTTTGAGCGTCTGTTGTGTTTGCTTGAGTTTTTTGGTTTGTCCCACCTTCAGTGTCTGCCTTACGCAAGGGCACTAATATGTAATACAAAAGTCAGATTAAACTGTCTTATCCCCAAATCACGAAACACAACATACGCATACAGGCAGAGGCAATAATACTAATACTAATGGATACTTATGAAGCAGTTATTCTTCAGTGAGCTCTAAGCGCTAACAGGGCTAAAAGGACTAACAAAGCTAAAACAGCTAAGCAAAAAAAAAAAAAAAAAAACGAAAAAAAGCAAGCCACTGAGCCGAGGGTTGCACTAACCATGCGATCTCTGAACGAGGACAGTCTGGTGTGTAGGAACTGCTGCAAAGCTGTCATGAGGTGATGCGCATCTTTGTGGTTTTGCGCCTCCACCTCATACGCCATGGTGAGAAATTCATTCCTTGCTCTCTGGTCCACCAAGTACTTGATGACCTGCAGATGATGGTAAGAATAAAAAAAATGCATGTTCTTTTGTTTGCCCCCTTGTCAGTTCAGTGCAATACAGTATCTCTGTGCTTGGAAAAGCCCACAGAAGCCCCATCCCATCTCTCAGAAATCTTCCCATTGTCATCTCGAAGACTATTCTAGTGTTCCTTCACACAGGCCCTATCATGCCTTACAAAAGGCATACAAACATCAACCATGGTTAACTTAATTTGGCACTTCAGTTGCGTTCATTTGGCAAAGCTTCTCAGCAACTTTAACAATATGGGGGGGGGGGGGGGGGGGGGGGAGGCAAGAATAAACTGAGAATTTTGAAACATCCTAAACTGTGAGACTTGAGAATTTTGAGACATCCTAAATTTTGAGACTTTATCATTCTGAGACAGCCAAAATTTTGAGACAAACTGGGATTTTGCAGAACTAAATTTGGAGCATTTAGAGGAATCCTAAATTCCGAGACATCCTGCACTACTCTCAAATCAAGACTGCTGGTAACAACCTGGTCCTGATTGGTGGTGAAGTAGTCCTGGCGTACCACTTTCAAGCGGTAGTCACCCGTCAGTACCGTAGTCCCATGTAGCGCTGCCAGCTCTTTGATCAGGTCTGGCACTTCCGTGTCTGTCAGCTTCTTCAGCTGGGCCTTGACTGTTAATAGTGATTTGTTTACCATATCCAAATCCGAACTGCGAAGAAGACGAGAAGGAATACAATTATGGGATGGGAAGCCTGCTTGTACTCAGCTACAGGTGAAAAATATGGGTACAAAGCTTCTCTAATTCCATAGCGAACAGAACATAAAAACTGCCAGAAAGCAGTCACTCATTTTTGTTCTTTTAAAGATCAGGCATTCTGGAACTCGCTGGTACTAGAACTCCCTACTCATTATCCCAGTTACTTGTCTTTCTTAACTTCTGATCGTACTCAGCTACAGGTGAAAAATATGGGTACAAAGCTTCTCTATTTCCATAGCAAACATTTTTTTTTACAAGATCAGGCATTCTGGAACTCGCTGGCACTAGAACTCCCTACTCTGCCCACGCTATCAAAGTTACTTGTCTTTCTCAAAGGCCCCCCCCCCCCCCCCCCCCCCCCCCCCCCCAAAAAAAAAAAAAACACCCAAGAAATCATAAAGTATTATCAAAAACTTCTAGAAATAACACACCAAAATAATGATGGAAGACAACAACACTTTACCGGATGTCATCAGTGTCTTGTGGGAAAGTACCATAATGAATAGTTTGTAGAATGTTGTTTGCCTCTTTCAGCACGCTAGCTGCACACATCTTCTCTACAAGTGCGCTCACTCGGTCAGACTCACTTTTGGGAAAGCTGAAGACATGAAGGAATTGTCTGTCAGCATGTTGTTTAAGATCAGTAACACAAAGGGGGGTAAGAAAACCAAACCCTCTAAATGGTCAGTGTAGGCATTATACTAGAGAATGGCTTTACACAGCATGTGCCCCCCCCCCCCCCCCCATCCTTCTAGCGAGACGAACGATACCAGTCTTGTTTTAATTTTTCAGGGCAGCCTACAGGTCGTAAGAGGACAGACCCAATGCAAACACCCAGCCATCGATTTCATCCCAGTACATCTGCAGGCTCTCAGTGGTGCCGGCCACACCCTCTGCAAGTTTTCGTTATAACTACAGTACCACACACATTTCAAGTCCATAGAATAAGAAGCCGTAGTGACTGCAAAGTGGTAGAAACTTATGGAAGCTATGAAAAAGGCAGAACAAACCACATAACTCCAACACAAGAACACGATAAGTTTTCAAAAGAAGCAGTGGGATTCTGTCGTTTTTTTTTGTTTTTGGGTGTGTATTTGGTTTTGTTTTGTTTTTAACAACAAAACACAGGCTTTCTAGCAAATCAGCTGTTCTGATCCCCTCTGTGCTCTCAGGGGCAGTACCAAAAAGGACCGGGGATGAATTAGTTGCAGCTGACTCCTCATCCTTCCAGCAGCAATTACTACAAATCACTCACACTGCCTGCAGCCTAGCCAGCTCTTCGCAGTCCTGGAGAAATTCCCCCTGCGTCTGGCCCTTCACCAGCAGCCTCATGGGGTCACTGACTTCCAGCAGCTCATAGCGAGACAGCTCTCCTCCCGCCATGTCTGCGATGCCCTGGTAAAAATGAACTAGCGTTTTATCTATAACCGTGAGCACTGGCTTTTTGTAGTTCCCAAATGCAGTAGGCCACAAACTTTATTTTTTCTCCTTTTTTTTTTTTTACTTCTTTGTTCTTGTTTGTTTATTTTATTTTTTTTAAAACAAACTGCACAAACAGGCGGCAATTGGTACCTTGATTCTAAATGGGGATTTTCAAAATGTCTCGGAAGTAAGTGCTGTGAGCACACATCAGTTAAGATGGAGCCATCTACAATACTACCAGAAAACAAGTTGCACACCTTTCACAAGCGCAAGGCTATTTATGGCTGGCATGGTTTTAATTTCTGTAGGCGGCCAGTGCCAAGGCCACGCTCATGCATAAACATGCAAGTCTCCAGCCTGACCTAATTTCCCACACTGGCCGCTTCCTCCCTTTGTCTGGCGTGTCCAGCTCTTTACGCTAGCTTCGCTCTGAGACAACAGACTTCGCTCCACAGCAGCGAATTTCCTCAGTGTTTACAAACTTCATCACTTTTCCCTGTCTAAGGAATGCCATCTATATAAAGTTTACTGCTTCCGTCTTGTACCTGAAAAAACTGTTTCTTAGTGTAGGCCGTCAGTACCCTAGTGTACTTCTCCTCCATCTGATGGAATGGATCCAGATTCAGCTGGGACAGGAACACGGACGTGTATCTCTGTTCGGTGGCAGCGCTTCCTGGCGGGCAACTGTCCTGGTACAGAAACAGCAGCTCCTTCACGCTGTGCACCGCACGCTCCAGACTGGCCAAATCCTGCAGGTAAAGGATTCAATGTGGGGGTAAACAACACAGCAGATCACACAGCTTGAGGAAAGCTTGTGCGAAAATGATCAAACTGATTTCAAAAACATTTTGACCGCATGCACCTTCACATCACTCTAATCAGGGTCCATACAGGTTCACTGTCTCTAAAATTCATGACTTTTCCATGACTTTTCGAGGCCAACTCTCCTGTTTTCCATGACACCTTCCTCGCCCTCTGTCACACTGACACACGCGAGGGTAGAAATTATGAGCTTATCCAAGTTATCATAGTCAGCAAGACCAATGTTCAGAGTTAGTCATTAGCCTTATGGGAAGGCAGTTTGTTGGTATTTTTGGCAATCAGTCCAGTGAGTAATCATCAAGCTGACCGTTTGACTGTTGGGCGCAAATTGGCTGCCATAAAAATCCGAAATTCCATGACTTTTCATGACTCTTGAGATAATTTCATGACTTTCCAGGCTATTTCCAAATTCCATGACTTTTCCAGGATTTCATGACCTGTATGGACCCTGTCACTGCCACAACGTGACCGTGAAGGAGAACAGAGTCCAGAAGAATGTTTGTTTCTGGAATGGACAAGAAAGCAATAAATGTGCAAAGTACTGAAGCAATCAGGTAAGACTGCATGTTTTGCTCTGAAAGTTATAAGGTTACCTCATCATTGGCTCGCAGAAGGTCCTGCAAAGCACTTTTGTAGTCCTGCTTTGCACCCAGTTCCAAATCAGTCAGTTTTGACAGCCGGTGGGTCAGGCCCGTGTGGTGCAGGCTGGAAAAAAGAAAAAACACTTCACAATGGGCCGTAACCACCTAAATACCACCTGGCTAACCTGTCTAGTGATAGATTTATGCATCTCTCCTCATGTGCCAAAAGTGCCTGTTTTCCACACACTAATAGTTTGTCTGCTACCTCTTGCACAGTGTTTCTTGCATACAGTGCCATAAACAAAAATACCTGCTGAATATTTTCTGATGCCACACATCTTTATCCAAGCATGCCACAGACCTATACCTTCCAGCATTGTTGATCTGTCAGAGGTAAGGCAAACTGACAACGTCTCAATACTTCAAGGAAGACAAGGATTTTTCTGCAGGCAACCACAATGGCAACAGTGAGTGATAGAGTTTTTAAAGCAAGTTCTTGAGAAGCTGGGCTTCTTGATCAACAGAGAGAAGTTGGACCTGTCCCCCCTCACAGAGAGTTATCGGTCGATGAATCCATGGTTTCGTGGGATGGGCGGATTGAGCTTCAGAATGTACGTAAAGCTCAAGTACTGGATCAAGTCAAGTGTTTATACCCCTTTTGTTACACTATAGATGCCAGGCATTATAAATAAAGTTAGTACATGTATGGTGAGCTTTCTCTGTAGATGTGTGCCGTTAACATGTGCATTCAACAAGATTTCCTGTGAGACGAGGCTTTGCTGATGAATGCAGCGTTGCACCATATCCTTTTGTGCTTGTCTTGTTTTGTGTGTTTTACTCATTTTTACACTACTTTTGTGTGTGCATCACGTGAAATAGTATGCCACATGTAGTCTTTTTCACCGACAAGTAATTACTAATAAGATTCAAGAAAGAAGATTAATTGTATGATTCCCTATTAACACCTTCAAGATGATTCATGGCAAAAAGAGTCCGTCAACTTGATTAACCAAAAGATAGGATATTCAGGACTGAGGCTCACAGAGTCCATTGACCAAGTATGGCAGGTCTGGAAAATGTCATGAGAACAGTGCGAAGTAATGAAACAGTACCTGAGTTTGTTCCGTGCCTGCACTAACTTCTGCTTTCTCTTCCTGTGTCTTTCAGCATCTTCTTTCAGACGTTCAACATCTTCCCTAGACACGGAAAAAACTTTTTTTTAAAAATCAGTCTATAGTAAGAGTCTGAATTATTTTTTAACAATGTAACACTGAACAACAACAAAAAAATGCCTATAGGTGAAATCAATACGCTTTTGATACAGCCCTGTAAAACTGAGCACAAGATTGTAATGTGTAAATTTACTCAAACCAAGAGGAAAGATACAACAAGTGCTCTTCACAGGGCTGCCACTTTCTGAGAGACAAAAAGCCTGAAAATTGACCCTCAAAATCTGAATATAAGGAAAGCCAGACTGAGACTCCAGGGAGCCAGTGGAAGGAAGGACTTGCCCGAAGAAAGTGAAAAGCCGGGGGGGGGGGGGCAGCGGCATACACACACAGACACAGACTCGCGATCTTTTTGGCTGGAAAACGCTTTAAAGCAGGAAAATGCTTTAAAAACCAGGAAAGGACTTTGCCCGAAGGAAGTGAGGGGGGGGGGGGGGGGGCAGCAGCCTGCTAACGTCCCCCGGAGAATATGGGGCGCAAAATGCACCTTACCCGGGAAAGCTGACAGTCCAGCGATAGACAGACTCGCGATTTTTTTGGCCGGAAAAGCAGGAAAACGTTTTAAAAAGCACGAAAGCTCTTCACAGCCAGTTCAAAAATCAGGAAAGCTCTTCACAGCAGGTTCAAAAAGCAGGAAACCCTGCCACAGCAGGAAGAGTGGCAGCCCTGAATATGAGAATATGAGGCGCAAAATGCACCTTACCCAGGAAGGCCGACGGTCCAGCGATAGACAGACTCGCGATTTTTTGGCCGGAAAACGCTTTAAAAAGCCGGAAAGCTTTTCACAGCTGGTTCAAAAAGCCAGAAATCCGGCCACAGGAGGAAGAGTGGCAGCCCTGTCTTCAAATAGCTATAATCAATACCTCCTGCAGGCAAACTAGGTATTTTTATTTTTATTTTGCCTAGCCTTCCTCCTATGACAACTTCGCTGGACAATTTTTTTTTAATTTGTTGTATTTCAGTCTTGGAATGTACCTCAGCGCCTCCAGCGATAAGCTCTCGTCGTGAGAGGACAAGACACAAGCAAGCGCCTCATCAAGTGCAGCACCATCAAGTGAACCTTCCCCACTTTTCTCAAGTTCCTGAAACCTGCATTAAAAATAAAACAATCAAATCTCATTCAACACATAAATGGTCCACACCGACATGCATTTCATTTGTCAAACAACTTGAAAAAAAGTACTCAGCGCTTTCTGGTTTATAATGCCTTTGAGATAATGTCATGCTTTCACAAATTATCAAAGCTCACAGCGACGATCTCATGGAAATGTCATGCAGTGTTTATAAACCTAAGAACTGCAACTTGCAAGTCTTTTTGAAAATACAAATACAGGTAATTGCAAGATATGATTCCGTCAATGAATGAGATAATGTGTGTGCTCTTTCTCCCCCTTTGTGGTTGTTGTTAAAGTTATTTTCCCTGCAAGTCAGCTGCAAACCAGACCCTCATTACCAGTGGAAAACAGACCTTGAAAATATTAGTGACACCCTGAAAATGTTAGAAAACAAAAACAAGACAAACAAACATACGCAGTTTTCTCTTCTACACTGAGTACATTTTGATGTCCCACTGTGTTGCAGAACCAACTAAGGAATGGCAGTGCAGTCTCATCTTCAAACATCCAATCAAGAGCCCTGGCATTTAGACTGTCAGCCTTTGGATAACCTATCAGCTTCAGTGTCTCTATGAATTGTTGGCTGCTCATGTTGAAGGTTCTGTTTCAGTATTGCTGGATATTACTCCCTTGCCACCTCACTGTCGTCCTACTTTTCACTGAGGCAGTCGCACAGACCCGAGTCAAGTTTTTCTGCAAACAATAAGAATATGCCACCAAATCACTATGTATGCAGAGACTGAAAGTATAACCATGATGGCAATCAGTATCTGAAGGTTATATAAAAATCGTATTTGCTGTAAAAAGGAAATGAGGGACAAGGAGAAGAAAAACAAATTTATACAGACAGTGCCATGCAAAGTCTAAAACCCAAGAGAACTACCTAAGTACTGGCAAGACTAGCATAAAAAGACTGAGGTTTTGGGTTAGGATCCTAAACTTAGCTAATGGAGGTTTAATGGGCTGAGTAACCTAGCTTGAATGAGGTGAACGTGGTCTAGGGTTTGTAATCTAGGCTGAATGAGCTATGTTTTGGGAGAATAACTGAGGTTTAGTGCAGGGTCGGGACGTGTTCGGTTTGTTTTACGCGAAGAAAATAAAAACCCAAATAAATAACATTATCTGGCATTGTAACCCCCCCCCTCCCCCGAACAAAAAAGAAACAACAAACAAAAACAACGTGCATAATGAATCATAATTCTGTCTTTATTTTGTGTTATTTTTCCTCCGGTATTGTGCAGAACCCAAAGGAAGCTCATAGAACCTTACGGTTGGATATGTCAGACAGTTCGGCCAAAAAAAAAAACCCACAAAACTGAAAATTACCAAAGCTGTTGTCTTCAAACCAAAACCAGGAAAGTAATAATCTACTAACGCTAAAAAGAAGACCGAAAGCAGCCGCCGAGCACCCGATCCAAACACGCCGCCATCGTAGTGAAGAATCTCTTACACTATTGGCTGTAGTTTTAGCCTAAACCAATCGCAGCTTACCTTGTATGGTTAACTACTTCCGTTCAATAAATGGCGGCGAACTCAAACTTGACTGAGATAACGCGTTTGCAAGATGCCTCCAAAGGTAGTGTTCTGTAGCAACGATCACCTTCAGTTAATGTTACGGAACTTGTTCTGTTTAATACTATATGTTTAGGGGTGAGAGAGTTTTACTGGTGTTTTATTGTAACTGAGAACGGCTCAGGAAAACTGGGTATCCACAGACTCAATGTCATTCCTAGGCAGTAAGAAGCAGTACTAATTAGAACAAGCAAGTTTATAATGTTTTATTGTCATTATCTTGGCAGCTTGTGTTTGTATTTGTGACAATTTAAGTATTAGTTTCTGACACTTATACAATTAATGACTAATTTACCAGCGCAACTAGTACAAGGGTGGAAGAAAGTTTCAGTTAAAAGGCGATATCTCCAGGTTTACATCTCATTTCTTTCAGAAATTCCAGTCCAGGACAGTGACCAATCCTTTCAAGAACAAAAATATTGGAAGGTATGCTTGTCAGTTTTGTAACACATGGTCAGCAGACCATTTGTCACTATGAAACAGGAACTTTTTTCAGGCAATGATGACTCTCCTCAGCTAACACTAGTAGTAGTAGTACGTGCTAGTAATACATGTACAGTAGTTGATGTTGGTGTGCATGTGCTTTCTCATGTGTTCAACTTTTTAAAGCATTGCATTGCTGACATTGCTCAGATCTGTCTTGTGTAAACCCAGTATCACCTGAGATGGCCCAGCAGTCACAGTTCAGTTAGAACTTAGATGGCCAGGAAACAAAGTTTTTGGTGTTTTCCCATTTTGTGGTGAGTAAACTCAGATGATTTTTTTCATGCTTTGAGTATAAATAGCCTGGGCATGATTAAACTTTCATGATATTTTCCTGTTTCAGGAGAACTGGAAAAGATGTCAGAGCTGGGAAAAATATCCGTAAGGTGGCTGGAGGGTTTGAAAACTTTGATGATTACTGGTCTGAATCAGGTGAGAGGTACTTTAATATTATTACCCTTGATTTAGTCATAGACTCATATAGATCTAGATATACTTTCCGCGCCAGGACTATTGGTGTCTATGTAATATTGTCCTGATCTTCAGTGACCTTGCTGAAATCTATAGTGGTGATATTGATAAGATAAAGATGCCATGATTGATTCTACTTTTTAGTATTTAGTATTTTAGTAATAGTATTACAAGTTTATTTGTTTCATTGTCTCAGGTGTCTAACTAGTCTAAGCACACCTGTAGGTATTCTGGGACACTTACTTTCGCTGCTTACCAAAGAGCTTACTGGTTGTAGATGCGGATATCACAAGAGATGGGACGTTCATCAAGCCAGGCACACCGGCAGGATCTGCAGCTCAGGCTGAAGTACGTGCTACTGTGAAACAGGATCAAAGTGATTGTGGGAAACAAACAGCAACACAGGATGCCCAGATTACCACCAGTGGTGCATCCATACAACCTGCAGTTCTGTCTCAGTCACAGGTGTGTTATAGTTCTATAAGCTGTGAAAGAGTTGTTGCTAAAATCAGTAAAAAGTTAAGAACAGGTGATATAAGATGGACATCTTTTACGCTAAGATTACTGTAACGACCTTAACTTTTGACCACTTCAGTCATCATATCCTCCTTGAATTTTTAATTGCACATGAGCATTTTCCATTTTCTGAACTCCCAAACGGACCACCACAACAAACTGAAACTTGCAAGATGACAGAAACGAAAGTGGTGAGGAGAGACTGCTCTGTACTTCAGGCCTCCCAGTGGCAGTATTATTTACTATCAACAAAGTGTCTGAATGCCAGACTGGCAAATTGGTCAAGTTTATCAGTTTGTTTCATTTTTATCTGAGCATTTGGCATTATCTTCAGGTTGCTTCATAGTTTCAATGGTCTGGTTGAAAACTTGGAAAGAGATTTTTGGTGTTTAGTCGAAAATTAGGGAGATTTTTTTTTTTTTTTTTTTTTTTTAAATAATCTCACTCTCCCACTCCCAGATTATGCACTGTGGTCAAAAAGTAAGGACGGTCGAAAAGTTAAGGTTATTACGGTACTTGGCTTCACAAAACTCTGTCAAAAGACAACTTTTGTTTTGGAATAGTTGTGCTTGTAGGTGCGCCTGTACTATGATAGACACAAACAAAACGCCTCAGAACAATTTGTGAGTATAGATTATCTTTATATATGTCGAAATACTGTCCTTTAGTAGTGTGTCCACAAGCAATGGAGGGTATTCAGAAGCTGGTGCAGTCTAATTTTTAATACACAGTCTATGTCTTTTCAGGCTGGGAATGTGGGACACGTGAAAGGTGCCCTCAACCCTTTCCGCAACAAGCAGATCGGGAGGAGGACGGGAAAGGACATAAAGGCTGGCAAAAATATTGGCATACTCCAGGGCGGCTTTGAAAATTTTGATGACTACTGGTCAGAATCAGGTATGTTTGCCTTGTCATATTGTGTATGCAGCATGTTTACCTGCCATGACTTTGGAAACGGTCTTGCTATCTTTCAAATGTTTGTGTAATGTGACTGTGTGTTATCCTGGCAAAGAAACTTACTTTGGTGCGGGTGTACTTTGCAGAGGTTTTGGGAGTCGGTTTGAACCATCCTGTGTCCTTACTCTGCTTAACTTTTGAGTCTTTCACTGAGTTCACTTTCAGGGAGCTGGCTTAGGTTCAATTAGTAAGTGTCCTAGAGAATTTGCCAGTTTTGTATGTTTCACACCTTTTCTTGGTGTTCTGTGTTACAATTGAAGTAATGTTTCAGGATCGTGTCAAACGTTTATTTTGCTTTTTCAGATGCTGACAGTATGGCTTCTTTTTCAACATCTACCACATCCAGAAGGGTAAGTGATTTTTTTTCTTTAGGTTTGATTCGTGATGCATATGTGTGCAGAATTTGGATGAATAAGTCAAAGAAATTTATACAAAACTGTTTGTTATGATAATAGTGATGCTTTTACTTCAGGTTTGGTTAGGTACAAAATATGAACTGCTTATGACTGGTGATCCTACTCATGAACTTGTCTGTTTGACGCAGTCCTCAGCAGCCAGGAGATCGACAGTACACAATGTTCAACCTGCCAAGACTGAGTCAGCAAAAAAGTCCTCTGTCCCAAATCAGAAAGATACCACGCTAACAGAACCAGCCACCACTGTAGAGAATGCTGGGACAGCTGCAGTGGTGACAGAAGAAGAGACTTCAGACAGTCAGGGAACTGGAGCCGAGGCTGACTGTGAGGACGGCGGTGAAGAAAGTCAAGAAGACGAGGATGCAGCAGGGACAGGTGATGAAACCCTAGTTGCTGAAGGACACGAGTCTGCTCCACGTGCTAAGCAGCAGGACGGGGCCGATGGCAGATCCAGCCAGGCAACCCAAAAGGATCCATCAGAGGATGACCAAGCCAACAGCCAAACGGAAAGTGAAGTTCCCTCAAGCGTGGACGTGCAGCAAAGCGGTCGTTCAACGGTGGACAGCCAGGACAGTTGCAGCTGTGCTCAGGCGGAGGAGAGCAGTGCTGTTGAGTCCCAGGTTTCGGGCTCGGACACTGACCGCCCTGACCAGGCGCCAGCTAAAGATTTGATTCTACCAGAGAGCGGGCAGGTCACAGAAAAGAACACACGAAGAAAATCTCAGAGAAATTTACAGGCCACTTCAAGTGGATCGAGTGTTGTTGAAATCACTTGTGGAGATAGTGAGCCTGATAGCAAATATATGGGAAGGAGATCTTCACCGAGAAAAACAGCAGTTTCAGTTGCAGAAGAACAGGAGGACTTGCCAAGTCATCCTGAAGTTCAAGGTCATGTAGATGAAGCCACAACAGGGGAGGACAGTCAGGGAGAAGAGGAGACAACACCTACCAATTTGGAAATGACAGCTGGAAAACCAGTCTCGGTCATTGCGCCACCATCTCCAACAAGCAAAGGTGAGCTTTCTTAACCCTGGTCTTGCACAATTAATAATCTTATGCTGAAAAAGCCCTAGAGGTAGTCTGGAGTATATTTCATTCTCGACACCACAGGGTTTACGCATGCCCAGAGTCAAAATTAGCCAATGCAGCATGCCATTCTGAGAGAAATGAGCTTGGGCATCAGATCACCTCACAGCATACTTGTACGACAGTTGCACACACAAATACGTCTCACGGTGTCTTGACTTGGGCTGAAGTTGGCTAGTGGAAAGCTTTCGTAATGAAGCACACACATTTACAAGTATAAAAAATTTCTATTTTTCAAGGTGCCAAGAAGCGTGCTTCTCTCTCTCTCTCTCTCTCTTTTGTTCTCTCTCTCTCTCTCTCTTGCTCTGGTGTCACAAATTACCCATTAGACATGCTTATGTTCAGAAGGATTTTATCTGCAGGTGGTGGTTGCCATTTATTAACACTCCCTTATCCTGCCTGTAAACCACTGCTTGATGTGTTATAATTCTGTATTTGCAGTGAACAAGAACTCTCAAGACGACAAGATCACTGCATCGCAAAAGCCAGAAACAACTACAGATGAAGAAGTTTCTCTTGTGCAGCCCACTGAGAAGGCGAACCAGGTCAAGGTTGCAGAATCTGTATCAGCAGCAGTGCAGCTGGTCACTGACCATGACATTGGTTTGGGGGTGCACTCTCAGACCAGTGTGTCACACTCACAAGTGGGTCAGGTATGAGGCAATCATAGGGTGGTCTTAGACTGTTAAGAAGGCACTCCTGTGCTTTTCTGCTTGTTGCCTCATTGTAATACATGTACAGGCTTTCAAAATTCTTTTTTTCTAAAGTTTGGAGTATTGTAATTTGTATACTGGTATAAACTGGTGATGTTATTTAAGGTTCACAATATTCTACTACTAAAGTCACCATAAATTTGTGGAAAACTGTGATAAATGAAAATTCTTTTAAAAAAATTAAACCAAGTATGCATGTGTAAAACAGATTTCTTGCAAAAGCTAGTTGTCCGTCTTTTGTAGCCTTGTGTGCATCTTTCTTACTACAGATGACTACCACTGCTCCCAGTCCTGAGCCCATGACACAAAAATCGTCCATCTATGTCTCTATTGCTGGTGATGTCACTGGGTCAATCACGCGACAAGACAGTGAAGCTCTTTCCCCAGGGCCCCGTCTCTTTGGCACCAGGAAAAGGTTTTGTGGATTTGAATTCAGTGCTAGCATTAGCAGTAAGATTATGTGCAGCTGCAAGGAAGCCTGCGTCTATCGATGAAGATTTGGTCGTGTGAACATGTGGTCATTGTTTCATCAAATAGTGTGTGCAACAGTGAACATGAATAATATTTCCTCAGTCATGGGCTTGATGCCTTCTCGTACTTGGAATGTTTTTATCTCAGATGGTGACAGACAGGTTTCTCTAATGCACACATCTTTTCAAGTTTAACCATCCTGAAAAACTACAATCTCTTCTTAATATGGTATCTTATTTGGAAACTTTTGTTAAGAGGGTGTGCCTTTGTTAGAGAATGACAAAGGCTTCACAGCCCAACAAGATCCTCTTACTTCAGACAAGATCAAGAACTATGATGGTGTTGCATTGACTATTTGTCTTAGGGCAGAAATTTTCTAGGTACATTAGGCTAAAATGATTTGTCACGCTCACATTTGGCTGTTCCAGGTTGTCGTACAGTTATGCCGCCAGCCCAGAAAAAGCAGAACAAACCAAAAAGAAGGAGAAGAAATCAAAGTAAGTAATACCTGCTTCATGATTATTGTTATGCTTGTTGTAACGATGCTGTCTTGGTACATTCAGGCACGACTTGATTTGAAGCTTAGGCGTAATAAAATGTGCATTATTAGTGTGTAATTTTCATAGTATTATAAAATGATAATAATTACTGAGTGTTGTTCGTGCTCTTTTACACAATTTCTTATACTGGCTAAAACCGCCTGAACTGAACCCAGCACGCACGCTCATGTAAATCACACACATTCTCTCACACACTTGACATGAACACATTACAGTCACATGGTCTGAATGGTCAACTCTGCTATTTCAGTTTCAGAATTTTAGATTGCATTTATTTTCAAATTTTTGGGCTGAACATTTCCAAAGCAGAGGAGGAGGAAGCCCAAATACCCAGAAAGAAACCCTTGACTATCGGCCTGAAGGAACAGCGCCAGATACGAGAAGGAAAAATTCTTTGCCTCGAGTGGGACTCAGAGTCTCTTAGTCTTAACCACTAGACCACTGGCAGCCTCAGTGGTTGTGTATTTAAGTTTGCTTTTCCGAATCCTCTGATGAATCCTTGTCGTGAAACTGTCATGATGCATAAGGCATGTTTCAGTGTAAACGACGACATGTACATGTATGTAAATGCCATATGGCCCTCCAGTGCGCACAGATACAACAAACTTAAACTTGTATAAGCTGATTAAGGTTTTCAAAAACAAAACTTGTGTGTTGACAGAGGTAACCTGCCCAGAGAACCAACCATCCCAGAGCATCATCAGGAGACCCAAGACAGTGACGAGAAGGAGTTGCCTCACAATGCACCTCTGTCGCAGTCCAGCGCTTCTGAGACTGGCATGTTTGTCTCGCTCGCCACCAAGTCAACTCATCAAGACAAAACTCAGGCCACCATCACGCACGTTTCAGTATCTGATGACGAAAATGAATTTGAAATTCTTGATGATAGTAAAATTTACAACACTAAGGTGAAAAAAGAACACAAACAGAGTGCAAAGGCCACGAACGCATCTCAGAGGAAGCGAACTACATCCAGATCTGCACATGCAGGGGATAGCGATGAGGTGGAAAAGACTGCTGATAAGCCAAAGAAGGACACAAAGAAACCGAAAGCCAGTGAAAAGCAATCTGTTTCTGGTCATGAAAGTGAAATTCACAGACAAAAAAACAACAGGACAACTCAGAGGAAGCAGAAAAATAAAAAGTCTCTCGAAGAACCTGAAGATCTGCCTGATGGAGAGCAGGAGTGTTTAGCTGAGGACAAACCTGACGCTCAAACTCAAAGCAGAAAGAAACAAATGAAAAGGAGCAAAGAGGACCAGAGTGAAGATCTAGCTGCAAACAATCAGGAAAAATCTGGGAAAACAACGGATACTCAGACCACCAAGAAGAAGCTGAAAACAGCGAAGACCCAGGATGATGAGACTGAAAAAGAAGACAACACAAGCATGCATACAGAGAAGACGGGAAAGAGAGCCAAACGACGTGACAGCAACACAGAACCTGGAAGTGTTCAAGTGAGCAAGACCCAAAGGAAGCGTGGGCGACTGGTCAAGACAAAGCACATTGAAGCTGCTGAAGATGTATGCTCAGCTGATGATCAGAAGGCGATTGACACCATCACTCACAGTGAGACTGAAATTGATGCAGACGAGTTGACACCCAAGAAGCAACAGAAGAGATCCAAAAGTCAAGGCAAAGTCAACACAGCAGAGGAGGCTGACAATACAACTAAAAGCAGACAAAATAATCAGACAAGAAAACGTGTCAGACCTTCTACTAGTTCTAGAGGAGTGGCGATGTCTGTGATGGAGGAGGCATTTCCAGAGAAGGAAGATGGTGTTGATGGAGAATCTCCTGTTGAACTTGAAGGTATGACTGTCGTTTAGGTTTTGGATGTGATGAGAGCAGTGAGTTGCAGGGATATGCACTCACATCCTTCTGCTTTTATGCAGTTTGGATAGAATTTAACAGAAATTATACTGACAGGAGTGCAGTGATGTTTACTGTTTGGGTTATAGCTTTGTGGTGGTGATAGGTTTTTTTTGTTTTGTTTTTTTCGTCATTGGTTTAAATATCCTAGCCAGTTAAACAGTTTCCGCACTTTTACTTTAACTTTTCATAAGGTTGAAATAAACTTACTTTTTAAGTAATATTAGCCATTGTCGCACAAACAGCGGAGACTGCGGAGTCACAGACACCAGCCACCCCATGCCTGTCAAGAATTGAAGTGGGTGATTCAGCTCTCAAGAGCGGCATTTCCTTCAGGCGACTCAGCCACCATCCAACCAGCAACAGTGTCAAGCGCTCCAGAAGGCACCTCTCTGTTGGAGAGAGTCACGAGATCCTGCCTGATGACATCGCCACACCCCCAATTCGTAAGCTTACCATTTCTCACTGTGAGCTTCTCTTGTACGGCTAGAGGATTTCATTCATGTGTGGTAGGCAGACCATCGTATTTTGTGATGACATAACTACACCACTGTTTCATAACTGACGTAAGCTTACCAACTCTAGGTGTACCATAAGCGTCTGTTGTGCAAATCAGAGAAATTTATTCATGTGTGTTTAGGCAGGCAATTTGAATGGCTTTGCTACACCCCCACCTCGTAAATTTATCACTTGCACTGTCAGCTTCTGTTATTCAGCTAGAGGAATTCATTCATGTGTGGTAGGCAGACCATTGTAATGACATTACTACACTCTGTTTAGTAAACATGCCACTTATAGTTGTACCAAAAAACTGTTTTGCAATTCAGAGAAATGCATTCCTGTGTGTGTAAGCAGGTGGATAATTGTAGAAAATAGAACTGTTATCGCTTTTTACCAGGTGCTATTTCATCAGTAGTGAGGACACAGGGGCAGACATTTTCACTAACTTTTTGACTTGTGGGCCATTGAGTAAATTATGATGGACAGTTGTTCACTGAAGTGAAAGAAACCTGTGTCAATTGCCCATTTGTAAAAAGCCATATCTGATATCAGCAAGGTATCACGCTCTCTGCTTTTCAACAGTAAAACAGTCAAGGAGGAGTGACACAGACACCCCTCTCACACATCCTAAACAAAGGTCAGGGTTAACGTCGTGTGTGAGACAACCTGAGGAGTCAGCTGAAGACATGCCTAGCAGGAGGAACGATCGCCGAGTCACCATCAGCAACATTGTCACACATCATGAGTTGAGCTCTCCAGCCAGTCCAGGTCAGTTGTGGTCTTCATGCCTGGGATTCACCTCTCAGCTCTGGTGTCAGTCATGAGTTCGTAAACGGGGCATGTGGTAAATAAGTCTCCTCCCTTTGTTAACCTCACTTTATCCCTGCGTGTTTCAAGTAACAAAAAATCTGAAAAAGCATAATGTATTGTTGAGCATGATGTGAAAAGAAAAGAAAAAAGGTATGTTGAAAGCTTATCCAATGGGTTTGTTACAACAGGGACATCAGGTGAGGTCAGTGATGCGACAGTGCTGCCCAGTATGTCAACCACACCTGTCCACTACTTCCACCTCAGTTCGCCGGTTTCGGAGCCACAGGAACATGACTGGGAGAAGAAAATCAGTAAGCCGCCAGCTCCATGTGGATACTGTTGACTGTTGCACTCTTTTGATTGCTGTTGGTTGTTTCAGTCAAATTTTGTATCCTTCATTTGCATTGTTCATCAGTTTGGAGAATGTCGGTTTCATATCATTTACAAATTACAAACAAACCAACCTGCAGAACAAGGGGATACTGACTTGCCATACACTGTTGTTTGCCATGTTCTGTGACTTCAGAGTGGTCCACTCATGCCATCATTGTCTCTTCAAGTCTGGTTTCTTTTCTGTGTTCACAGTCCAGCCACAGCACAACACTGCCAGTGGTCTGCGGAGGTCACAGCGTACTCGGGTCAAAGCGCTTGAATGGTACAAAAACGAGCGCATCATTTATGACAGGAGAAAGTCAGGTAAGAATCTGCGTGTGCTCTGACTTTCTGTGCGCTTAAATGGGAGGGACAGGGTTTCAGTTATCTGTAGAGTGTAGTTCAGCACTGGAAAGTATGTTTTAAAAAATCTACTTTGAATATATTTTTTAATGTTAGAGAATGTGTTCCTTCGTTTCCACTCAGAGTGGGTGCAATATCATTAATATGCCAGTATTTACAACACTGTTCAGGACTGGCCTAATTGTGATAAGGATGCCATTTGTGTGTTCAGTGCGACATTTCATCTCATACATAAGAATTTGTTGTCAGGTCCAGTGATTGTGGCAGTTCAGCCCTCAAAGGAACGAGTCTACCTTGAACAGGAGAGTTTGAAACGAAGACGGCGTCGTCAGGGTTACTGTAAGTATCCCAAGATGGTTCTTGGCTTTTTCTGTGCACACAGGGCTTCATACCCATGTTGAACGTCTGTCATAGACCGATTCGTTTTCGAAATATCTGATTATTTTCTTACCAAGGTCGACATGTACAATCATTTCTGTGCCACAGTGGCAATATTCAGGACAAATATCCGATACTTTTATTGTCCAGCCAGGACTCTTTGTCTGAATATAGTTCACATGGATCTGAAGCCCAACAGACTCTGGTTGATGTAGAAATCTTGCACTAGTTTTTGTTATTCCTCAAACTTTCACATGGCATTTGCCCACAGTTACATGTACAGGGGTGGCAGAGTTCCGATTTAGATCGGATTTCCGATTTGAAATTTCACCTGAACCCAGATTTCCGATTTGGCAGAAAATCGTACGTGTTTTCCAATTTGCAGGGTGGCAGATTTCCGATTCAGATCAGATTTCCGATTTCAAATTTCACATAAACCCAGATTTCCGATTTGGCAGAAAGTCGTACGTTTTTGGGTGGGAATTCCGATTTGTCGTTAGGTGGAACTTTCGCGAGACCGTCTTCGGCGGAGTACAAGTTGCAATGGCCTCCTCATCAACTAGAAACACTTTTAACCGCAAAATCGTGAAAAAGAAAGAGGTGGCGCGTGCAGGCGGCTACGTAGTTTGTCCGGTGGTAGCTAGATTTGCTTGGCGTGTGCCGAGTTTCAAAACCTGCATGGCTCTCGTCGTTGAGGGCCAATTCAGTTTCAGGACTGCTGTCTCCCCATAATAGAGTTTCAAAACCTCCCCATAATAGAGTTTCAAAACCTGCATGGCTCTCGTCGTTGAGGGCCAATTCAGTTTCAGGACTGCTGTCTCCCCATAATAGAGTTTCAAAACCTCCCCATAATAGAGTTGTCTCCCCATATTAGAGTTTCAAAACCTGCATGGCTCTCGTCGTTGCCCCCCCCCCCCCCCCCCCCCCCCCCTCCCCCCGCATGGCTCTCGTCGTTGAGGGCCAATTCAGTTTCAGGACTGCTGTCTCCCCCCCCCCCCCCCCCCCCCCCCCCCACTTGTCAATTTTTTCTGGCTTTCCTTGCATTCCGAGAGTTGTGGCTTTTCAGATTTGGCAAAACATCTTGAAGTGGTTTCAGATTTGTAGGTCCCGAGTTGCTTGCACCCCTGCATGTATACTCTCTTGTGGCCTGTATATTTAATACTAAGAATGTTTTAAGTTGAAGTTTCTATTACTCAGCTCTTCGTCAACACAGACAGCCATGTCAGCAATTCACCTGTTGACTTCTTCATAATGTTTTTATGTCACTGTCAGTGAACACTCCATTCAGCAATAGTTGTATCTCTAACATAGTACCGGTATATATGTATTTGTGTCATTTGTTTCTAATGCACTGGAGATAGTGTGTACCAGTATACTGCAAACATTTGATAACTGTTTAAAGACAGTTTTTGATCAGTGTTGATGTTCTCTCAGTGGTGCGCAAGAAGCAGCAGCTGACCAGAGGTAAGGCAGCCCGACGCCTCTCCACCCAGGTGCCCGTCCCCGAGGATGTGCAGTTGACCCCTCGCACTGAGGTCACCGTCCTTCACCCCCACACCAGGGAGGCTGTACACATGGGTGAGTTTGGGGTTGTCTCTAATTCATGATAATACCAAGGTTTCAGAAGCTGCATGAATGTTGTGACTAGATTTGGAGACTTGCCTCGCATTTCGGTGTCGTTATTACATGTACCATAATAGATCTGTCTATGCAAGGTATTAATGCTAGCTATGAATCTCAAGCATTCACTGCTGAATCTTTTTCACCTTTTTCAAGCTTTTAGTTGTGCTTATATATTCATTTTATGTTTGTGGCTTGGAGTGATCTTGTGTTGGTCTCTGATACTAGTGATAGATCTCTGTCCATAAATCAGTCACATGAACTTCTGGCAAGTTTTTCCGATGTGGCAGGGTTACCACACCCATGCAGCCATGAGGTTCTAAATGATCATTGCTGCTTTCCTCTTGTCCAGCATGTTTCAACCCAGCTTCCATGGCTACAGAGATGGGTCCCCGTGGTGATGACCCACTGCCCGATGACCCTTACACCATGAAACTGTTGACACAGCAGCGACTGTTCACCACGGGCGTGTTGACCCTGGCTCCTGCAGCAGAGAAACCACTACAGAGAGCCATCAGTACGGCTGTGGTAAGGGGGACGTTTCTCGTTAAAAAATATGCCACTCAATGGTGTTATTGATAATTTATAACTTCCCCCCTCCAAACACTGCTGTTGCAATGGGGCTGTTTTTGAGATGTGTGAAAATTACCTGGTTGCCAAATTATGATTTCTTCTCAGCTGTAATTCTGGTTTAATTCAAGCTTTTCTTTTCGTGAAATTCACAAATGACAACACTGTTAGAAGGAAGCTTGACTGCCTGAAACTTTGGCTGCTCTATCGTGGATAGGACAGCACCACTAAATGCGGAGACTGATTGCCCCTTGGCTTGTTCACTCATACACTTCAGCCTTTACCGTAAGGAGCGTTTTGTAATTTTCTCAAACTTCTTAATTAAATGTGAAATGACATGCATGCTTGTTTGCTGCAGGTGTTTTCTGTCACATTCGGCAAGATCTTGGTCACTATCAATACAGCCAGCAAGATTATGGAGACAGGGGACCACTTCTTTGTGCCTGGAGGTGAGATGAGAGAGCGGTTGTGTAGTATCGTTGACCATTGTGACTAGCACTGTGGTACAGTCTGATGATCTGGAACTTTTGTGTGTGTGTGTGTGTGTGTAACTGAGTGTAATCAGTACACTTGTCAAATAACATTTTTGGTTCTTGATATGTACATGGCATTGTGACTGCTATAGAAGTATTAAGGATTTGGGAGAAAGTCAGTTGGTGGCTTTTTTGTTGTTATGTTTTTTTGTAGTCTTCTCTATTTTACCATGTTTTTTTTGGTTCTTTTTTTTGTTGGTTTTTTTTGTAGACCCGACGGCACTAACTAAAATGGTAATTAGGAAGTGTGTGTGGTTGCGTGTATGTGTGGGCGTGCGTGTGTGTATGCATGCTATTGTTGTGATATTTCGTATTTAACTATTGGGACATGTTATATTGTGTATGTGGTTGTTGTCTTGTTTTTACGCTGCAACCGAATTGCCTCCTCTTGAGGACAATAAAGAATTATTGAATTGAATTGAATATGCAGTACACTCCAATGTGCACTATATTGAAGTTTGAACATACTGCGTTTTCTTTGTGTACTATATTGAACATACTGTGTTTCTTTATAGCTTCATTAACTTCACCTGAGCCGGTTGTTAATTCTGCAGGCACAGTGTACAAGCTGAAGAACCTTCGGAAAGAGGCGGCCACACTCACCTTCACCAACCTCATGATGGATGCCGTTGAGCAGCCTACTGAGCAACCCAGTGAGCAAGTCGGTGAGCAGCAGGAAGAGTCGAGTGAGCACTAGTGTCGCAACAGGTTGTCCTGTGAATCTGCAGCTTTCCTTTGTTTTGGTTCAAACTCTCGTGGATGTCACTGTACATATATTTGTTTGATATCCATGTTACGTTTTACAGTGCCATGCATAACTTCCATTTCAAACAGATCATACTGTTTTGGCCAGTTATGGTCTTTCAGTGAACATTTTTATGTCTGTGTTTTTATGTTTGTGTATGCCATGTTGTCAGCTTCACAGGAAAAAAAGACCATGAACATTGAAATGGTACTGCTTTTTCTTCAGAATGGATGGTTCTTAGTGGAATGGTTCTTTAGTCATAGAGTTTGTTCTTTAGGCTGCACACGTACATAAACATAATTGACTTGACTGTTTCCACTTGTTTATGTGTCACTGTATATATCCTTGTAAATGTCCTAAAATAAAATGCAAATGCAAAAATATACGTTACATGTAATTATGAAATTATGGTGTTCATAGCTGTAAATAAGATGCACAGTATTCATGTACAAATGTACGTAGAGTTGTTGTGTCAGGAAAATACACTCTTCAGTACTTCAGACTATTGCCTGGTGTTTGTTTCCTTCACAGAAGAGTAAATGGTTGTTTGCATAGTGATTGCATCCTCCTCTAAACAGCACAAAAACTATCCCCCCCCCCCCCCCCCCCCCCCCCCCCCAAAAAAAAAAAAAAGGAAAACATAGCTCTGCATATTGGATTTTTGAATATTTATTAGCAATAAAATATGGAATGATCAACAAGTATGATACACAGATGATCCTCTGAATCTCAATTACTCAAAGTTGGTGCATGTACCCAACAGAATAAACTGAACTGAAATTAAATACAGCATATATTTACAACTAAAAGTGTGCTATGTAACTTGAGTAGGTAAATCATGGGCAACGCTGCCTGTCAGAAGTGAACACTACTGCAGCTTGCTCAGTAAAAATGGACATGATAAAACTTGTCATCTACATGTATACATGCAGATTTACTACATATAAAATCAGGCTGTGTTTACAATTGATAAAATACTTAGTGAAGTGACAAGTGCTTGAGTCACAGCCTTGCATGCACAACCGTTTTAACATGCTGCATTAGAAAAGCTAATACATGTACCACAACCAAACCCATTAAACATAATACACTGTAGTTGAAACTAGAAAAAGTACCCCAACATTCAGCCTAACAAGACCGACACAATTTGTAAGTCATGAACATGTACCAACATGATTTTAATGCTATTTTAGCAACAGTTCTCTGTTTGTGTGCATATACTACAAATCTGATAGAAGAACGCTGAATCTGTAAAACATTGTTAAGATCTGAGGCTGCATTTGCTGGAAGATAAGTTCAATTATTGCAAGTTTTCCAAACTTTCTGACAAAGTCTCGCACAGAATATTAAATTTGTTGGCAAAAATTCTTTAGAAGGAAAATGTTCGTTGCAGAATGCTGTAGTATGGTATGTATGTAAAAACTCGGCCCCGCTGTCAAAGCCATCCTGTACCTCCCCTAGCCCATAAAATGATTGAGATCTCTTGTTAGATGTAATTTCCCCGATCAGTTTGGATTCAGGTTCCATGCTTGTCGCATCATCAGGTCAAAATAGCTGTCGTTGTCAATAGAGGCTGACACTCCCACGTAGTAGTTCTCAAACTCTTCCTTGGTAATCTGTCAGATTCAACAAAAAATATTGTCCAGTATTAGCATATAATTTTCATCAAAAGAGTGTGGATTTTTTTTTTTTTTTTTTGGGGGGGGGGGGGGGGGGTTTCATTCCAGCTGCTCTACAGACAAACCATAGGCACGTTTTCAGACTTTTTTGTCATCTTCATTTTGCACCATTCACGAAATTGATTTGTCCCTGATGGTTTTATAGAAAAGAAGACATCGTCCTTTTTCCCTTGAGGAACATTTCACAGACGACCAGAATTGCCTGCTGAGTTAAGGGATCCCACATGAAATTATTTTGATTTGTTTGATTCTAAAAAAGTTGCACGCTCATTTTTGTCATTCTTCAAAAGATGCACTGTGCACACACCAGTATCATCATAAACTGCCCTTTCAAGAAAACATGGGCTGCCTTCTCTCAGGTTTGTCTGTACAATTCGCAGCTGTTAATGTGAGATGTTGGTAACCAAAGAAAAGGAAGCATCAGATTCAATTCAAAGAAGCAAGACTCTAAAGCCATATACAATGATTAATGCGTCACTTTGGACATTTTACATGGCACCAATAGTGCATTTTTTTTTTTTTGGTGAATCTTGCTTCTTTGTTGTTATGTTTGACACTAGATGTGCTGTGAGTATGATTTGTAAAAGCCATGCTCAGCTTGTGGAGATTAACACCTACACTATTCAGTTAGCTGCAGGTGTGAAATGCAAAAATCAAAACAAGTGGCATCAGTGTGCTTGTGCACACATCAGCTTCAGCAGTGACTGACCACATGTTAATAGTGCTGAAATGGTCACTGTTTTGTTTTGGAAGCACGGTATGATACTGTATGACGAGAACTGCTCCACAGCAACGATTTCAGCATTATAATATTATCAGTTCAAAAGCAAACTTGTGCAACATAAAATACCATGCATGATTGAAAAGCATACAGTTACAAATGACATTTGTCTGACATGATCACATCCCTAATTTTCTCTACAAACTATAGTCATACCTCTAATGTTGGTGCTAATGTTAATGACAAAATAAAACACTATTATAATATCTCAGGGTGGGTTTCAGCATGAAGACTATTTGTTTGGAACATGTGCTTAAGGACTGTCAGATGTTTTTTTTTTTTTTTTTTTTTTCAGGTTGTAGCTAGTCTGTAACACTACCAAAGATTATCTTTGACACAGCTAGGGTCTGAACGTGCAGATATCTAAGATCAAGAAATGGTGAAGACGTGTGCTGAACCTGCGGAAAGAGTAGACGTGCAATATAGAAATGTTTATAGGATTTAATGAAAGATGTCTTTGTCGTAATAGTCTTGTAATACAATACCTGAAAAGAAAAAGTATAAATGTCGGAGGAAAGAGCAATTTTTTTCTACTAAATATAGCAAAGTTTCTGTTTGGATCCCTTCCACACAGGGACCGTAACAGCCCCAACCAAACCATCAAGCACGAAAAGGTTTTGCTGTAACTAATAATACATGTATCTAATTTGTGCAGTCTACAGGAAAAAAAAAATCACTGTCGATCAGTGTTTCACAATCCCCACATGCAAGCTTCAGTAAAGCTGTCACTCACACACACACACACACACACACACACACACACACACACACACACACACACTCACACACACACACACACATACTTGAATGTTTGATGTGCAACAACTATTCACTGAAGCATTGACAAAATTTGATTGTGCAGACAGCAAGACTAACATCACAGTGTGACGTCTTACCTCTCATGCATTTTACAGGTACCATGTACATGTACCTCAAACAGCTCAAGGAGTCGGCAAGTTACAAGGGTGTTGTTTCACTTAGACGATGAGTGTGTTGTTGTTGTTTGTTTGTTTGTTTTGCTTCCCAGGCTAGGATGAAAATCTGTGTTTCAATATAATACTTTTTTGGGGGGGGAGGGGGGGGGGGCAATCTCCGTTTATCTTTGCACGCAGGGCTTTGGATCAGCATATATGGTTTTCATGTCTTTTGGTAAATGGTATGAACATGTTTGGCTAATGATGCTCGCAATTACCTAGATGTTTTTCTTCCTACGTGTGTAGTCCAGCGAAAGCATCAAGTGTAGTTAAAGTTAACACTCATTGAAAAAGTCAGAGGCAACAAGCCAGGAGAGTATTTTTCTAACTCCTGAACTTTAAGCAAGTACGAATGTGTACAAAGATTTCTAACTGAACCAAACAAACTCCATGTACCAGTGATAGTCAAAATATAATTTATTTTTGAGAGAATGAAGAAAAGAACTTTGAAGAGGGGGGAAAATGGTTAAAGCTGGACAAGACGAGTATGATTAGTTAAAGCCCACGTGACACATTTCCTCCCTCTCTGTCCAAATACACATGTATAATAAGACGTAGTATACCTGTAATGTGCACTATATTTTCTCCGACAAAGGTTTTTTTAAAAATGATATTCATTTAACTCTCCTCTTACCAACTTTTCACAGCTGCTTCAGGTTTCCTCACCCTATTTAGTTGGAACAGGGGATATAACCATGGTGACAGAATGCTGAAAGGCCAGAATAAGCTTCTCTTCTGTGTATATTTCAGCTCTCTAATGTTTATTTCTGCTAGGGTTTTGTGTCCTAAGCTTTTGTGGTAAACAAAGTTGGGTGGGAATCACGGTCTACAGTAAGAGAAGAGTTATTCATTAGTAAAACTACAAAATGTTAAAATCTTTTTTGCCTTACTGAGAATGTTCAGCTCACACATACATGTAACTTGCAAGTGCTCCCTTGTGCAATTGTCAGTGTAAATGTTAGTGGTTTTATAATTTGTGTTTTCTCTCAGCTTACAGTGACCATTCAGCCTTGATTACCCTGTGCACCAAATCATATTGTGCAATTGGCAATGTTAATGTTGGTGGTTGTATAATTTGTGCTTTTTCTCAGTTTACAGAGACTGTTCAGCCTCGATTACCCTGCACACCCTGATTATATTGTGCAATTGTCAATATTAATGGGTTTTTTTTTTTCAGTGTACACAGACTTTTCAGTCTCAGTTACCCTGCACACCCACATCATATTTTGGATTCATCAAGCTCTCTAATATTCTAATCGCAGTTTCTTCATTAGTAAATTATTTTGTTAAAAAGGGCGGTTAGTTCTATGAGAAGTGTCAGTTCGGTTGAAGGCCATAGGCACTTCGCATCATTAGGTCGAAGTAGGCATCGTTGTCAACAGAGGCAGAAACGCCGGCGTAGTAGTTATCAAACTCCTCCTTTGTGATCTGTGCCACGGAATCAGCATGCGTGGAGAGAAGTGAAAGAGACAGAAGGTTAGTGATTAGCGGCATGCAGACAATTCAAACAGACACTTGTGTATTCACACAAACACCACTCAGATGAGCAGAAGACAAAACAAACTGAAATACAGGCCACCTTCAGGATAATGTGTGTGTACATGTATTCTCTGGTATCGGTTATTATACACTCCCATGCGTTATTTGTTTTCTACGCTTTTTTGTAACCGGGAGTTCGAGAAATGAGCACGAAGGTGCAGCATCTCCTGCATAACCTAGGTTTATATTGCCCCGTAGATCAGTTTGCATCAGCTGCCCAACGTTACTTCTTTTTTTATTTTTATTTTTTTTCACGTAGTGCAGACACACTTAGCCGCAAATTAGTCTTTGTCGCTTGTGCGGCGTTAAGCCTCAAAAACTCGTAATAATTTTTTTTTTAAATTCATGTAAACTTGAAAATCAGCCAGGCCCCTCAATGAAAAGAAATTTCACACAGAAATCCTTTTAAAAAAAATTGGGGAGGGGGGGTTCAGACTTTTGTAGTTTGATTTTTGTTGTTGTTGTTTTTTTGTTTTGAGAGAGAGCCCTGGTTGTATTTACGGGACACATGTCAGAGTTTTTCAACCCTATTTTCTTTTAAACTTCAAAGACCTGAGGCATAGACAGCACTACCCTGAAGGTAACCTTTAAGTTACAGTGAAATCCTCTTGTGCCTTCCTTGGCAGGTTCACAGTGAAAATCAAAGATTGCCTGCTTTAAAAAAAAAACAACAAAAAAACAACCTTTGTTAAAGGCTGACACAGTCACTGTCGTACTCAGGTTTGGCAACAAGGTGTGTCGCATACCCTTCCGCCGGCAACATCGTATGCGACGTACCCTTTGGCCAGATCTGTACAACGACACCCCTGTATAGAATACACTGTTATAATCTTTCTTTGAAGAAATAATGTAAGAGGATTTCACCGTAACCAGGAACAAACAGTTACAAAATTAATGAGAGAAAGAGCTGATAATCAGTTCTACAACCCAAATGTTAAGTGAGTTAAAAACAAACTGACAAACATGGATATATATTCAAATCAGTGAATGTTACTGGCCAGGTCAATGGTAGCACTAAATGACAAAATACATATACACTACTGTACATGGATGAGACTTGAGAGTGCATGTTTTTCAGTCACACTGGTGAAGATCAATGGATTAGCTAGTACAAAAATTTCTTTTTGTGTGCAAGTTATCAGTTGTTACACAAAGACACTTCTGAACTGTACAGTGTGAAGCTGTAAGTTTGGTTGGTACATAGTGGCATGTTGATGTGTCACCAAAAAATCCACATGCCATCGGAGTTTGAACCCGGAGTACATTTGGGTTCGTTGGCAAGGAAACACTGAAAGCACATTTGAAGAGAGTTTTGTCAAACTTTGGAAAGTTAAAAATATGATCAGACAAACTAGTAAAATTAAAAAGGGACCGGTTTAGACTACTGTAGCAAAACAAACAACACTATAAATAGGTACAGTAAGCACACACACACACACACACACACACACACACACACACACACACACACACACACACTCACACACACACACACACACACACACACACACACACACACACTAAACGCCTGGTGTGAGGAGCTTCACTAGTCAGCGAAACATGTTCCTGGGAATCCCCTCACTTATTGCAGAGGCCATCTTCTAGTGTTTCGACATGATCCTGCAGTGACTTACGCTGAGTTGGCATAGTTCGCCCCCTTGTGTCATTTGCACCTGTTGTCAGTGCACTGCGACTGCCTAAATATAGCGACTGCACAATTACCATAAGGTAACCCCAACCCTAAATCTAAACCTAACCCTAAACTGATCTAAACAGACAAACTCTACTAAACGAGGGTTGCTGCGTTGGTATAGTTTGCCCAATATGGCCGAAGGGTGCGAATTATACTTACTGAGCAATATTTATCGTAAAGCTAATAAGAACCAGAATTTGTTTCTTTCCAGCAGTCCAGTCTTTGAAATTACAACCGCGATGGACCCTTGTCCGCTCCACCCACCCCCAAAAAAGAGAATCATAATGCCCACTCGCTTGCTTTCTCTGTTACACACACACACACACAAACACAAACACACACACACACACACACACACACACACACTTTTTTTCTCTAAACCCATGCATTATTTTTCTCAAAATGTGACCAGAGTTCAGTTCTCCTGTCCAAGCTGAAATTGTAACACTACCACACACACCAGAAACTTCATGAACCAAACTGCATCCATTCTGAACAGATCACAGTTACTACACAAGCACTAATACTGACAGAAACACTGACAGATTTGAGCCAACTTTACACCAGTAATCAAGGTCATATTTTGTTTATTAAGGCAGTGTGTCACGACAGTTAAACATACATACATTTTGCCTTTTTTCCTGGGTCTATCAATAGCTTCCTTAGACATCCACTGGTGCACATAAAGAAACATCCATACACCTCAGGCCTACTGTAATATTTTGTACATGTACATGTATAATGATACCTTCAAACCCGCATACCCACAGCTATTGAGTCAAATACTTTAACTATTTGATGTACAGAGATGAGGCAAAATCAAGAAAATAGATCACTATTTCCAGTATGTATATACACTGTCCATGACTCCCTGACTGTATTTGCCGCGAAATAGTCTTTGTTGCTTGCGCGGCGTTAAGCCCTAAATAACTAACTAACTAACTAACCCTGACTGTATAGCAGTCAAACATGGTGGAAACGGACATTAAACTCCCAAATACCCACACCCTCACCCTGCATAGCAGTGGTAAATTGGCCACATCTTTTCATACAACTGGACCGGGGTGGGTGGGTGTTTGGGAGTTTAACGTCCTTTTCCACCACGTATGGGTGATACCAAAGACGGGGCAACGAGAAAAAGGCCAGCACGGGATTCGAACTCATGACCCGAGCATTGAAAGTCCAATGCTCTACCATTCGGCTATCCCGCCTCCCCACAACTAGACCGTATTATGTTAAGCACAACACTGCTGTGAAAGCTACTATCTGGCGACAACTGCTTATTGTTTGGCTAATACACTCCTGCATCCAACTGATTCTCCAAAACATGGCTAGCAGTTTCAGTGAGACGCCAGTTGGTGAAGACAACAGTTCCAGTTACTTGTTCTTCACATTTACACGATCAAAGTATTTTTTAGTGTGACTTACCAACAGCTTTATTAGGCAGCTTGGTGACCATACTTACGCTCACACCTTCTTCCATAAGCCAGTGATAATCTTAAAGTCTCAATATGTTTGTCGGGCATAAAACGACACTATGGAAAGTTTTTCATCCAATGCGCTTAGTTTGTGCATTAGAGTTGAGTGGGTGGGTGGGTGTTTGAGGGTATAACATCCTTTTCCACCACATAAGGATGCTATCAAGGATGGGGCAACGGGGAAAAAGCTATCAACAATTTTTGGCTCCCTACCCGGATTAAAACAACACTATGGAAAGCTTTTCATCCAATGCGCTTAATCTGTCCATTAAAGTAGAGTGGGTGGGTGGGTGTTTGAGGGTATAACATCCTTTACCACCACATAAGGATGATATCAAAGATGGGGCAATGGGGAAAAAGCTATCAAAAATTTTTGGCTCCCTACCCAGATTCGACCTCATCCGTATCAGAGTAAGTCACTTGGAACACAATACAGGATCTGAAACCATTGTGGTAGCTCCGGTTGGCGCATATGTTGATCTACAGATGTAGAAGTGTACCGCATACTCTGCAGACTATGTTACTTGGTTGCGGACCGAAGACCAGCTAGACAGTACTGATTGGTGGCTATTTTTTAGTGACTTTGTCGATCAATGTTTAGTGCAGTTATGGAAGCATTAGGTCATATTTCTCTACTATTAGAAGCTGCAAAGTCATGATCATGATCGCAATGGAGAAAAGGAACACCTATTCATTTGGAAAACAGCCTCAGAGCTCTGCAAGCGGCGGATTTTCCACCCGAAGTACAAATTACGAACATAGAGACTTTAATCATTGTGTACCAATTCTTAAATGCTGCCTCTCATTGGTATTCTGTATACCCCTTACCAAACTAGTTGAAAATGATTAATGACAACATGCACAATGCTTCGTACACGTAACAGGCTCTTGTAGTCCATACACACACTATGCACACGTACGCATTCACTCAGGCTTGGAAGCAATAATCCTCTCTTTTTGTCAGTTTTACCACAATGGTAAAATAAAACAAGAACAAAAACACGTTACACCATACTTTCACATGTCATGCCCGTTACACCATACTTTCACATGCCCGTTTCACAAATAAATATTATCACTAACAGCATGCACTTTTCATGAGGTATGAGAAGAGCAAATGCACGCTAATGCTTAGTGCTAGGTGATACATATACGGTATATATACAATGCCAGTTTACAATTTTACAGATCTATACATATCAGATATGTTTTTGATAAACTCTGAAAAACAATTGAGGCGGGCAACAGTAGTTTTGACAAAGGCAGAGTGGAATGGTTTTCATGACAATGACATGAGTTAAAACGTCACCTAATTTATTCTTCCAAAGTCCTTCCATTCTAATAATTCTTTTCTAAACTCGCATGTTACTGGTGTATACATAAAACATCTCAGTATCATTTTGATTTCCATCAAAAGATCCATAAATACTCGATGTAAAAAGCTCTAAATTAATGCTTAAAAGAGGTGAAGCAAAATGGAAAAAGAGTCCTAAAATCTGACTATAAAATGCAAACTAAACTCTTAAAAATGAATAAATAAATAAATGAATAAATAAACAAATTTAAAAGAAATTTACAGTCACCAAAAATTTACCAAACAAATATGACCAATTGTGCACCCACTACCTTGCAAAACTTCAAGCAAACAAAACTCAGCTTGCCATTTTCCAAGCAGCCTAGGTCAATGCCACTTATTTGCAAAATAAAATCTAAACTTGAAACCCTTTTACTGCCAGTCATTTGCAACACAGTATATAGAGTGTAATAATCCACTCAAAAAGTGTTATTTTTGAAAAACACTTCTCCTTGTTTTTCCCCCCGGTAAATCAAACTGAGATTCTGCAATTGATCTGGCTGTAACCGGATGACACGTTAAACCAACAAAGCAATATCACTACATGTACTGACAGTGACAATGACAAAAGTATGTTCAAGTGCAGTAAAAAAAAAAAATAAAAAAAATGCAGTAAACGGCATGTTTACCAATAAAATGGGCGTCTCTACATGTACACTGTTCTAAGAAGAGGCAGGAAAGTCAGTGGTGATGGAATGCCAGAGGCTGCGAATCTATTTATCCAATTTCCATGCGCTTCGCATCATCAGATCAAAATAGGCGTCATTATCAATGGAAGCGCTCACTCCCACGTAGTAGTTTTCAAATTCCTCCTTTGTAATCTGCAAGAAGTCAGGAAGCACAGAGACGGGGGAGAGTGAAAATCAAGGTGCAAACAAGGGTAAGATGTGAAAGTGGTGCGCAGTACTAGTCTGCGATATAATGCAACTGCAATCTTTCTGACTTCTGGGCAGTGTGTCTTCAATTTCAGTGGTCTTACAGTGAGACACTGGATTTATTTATCAATATCAAAAACATTTTCAGACTTGCAACTTTGTTTTCAAACAAACTGTTCAGGCCAAACCATTAAACTGTTGTCTGGCTGGTCTGATCCTAGTGACTATTCTTAATACATGTACATGTATCATAAACTAAATACCAAAAGTCAGAAAGATTTGGGGATAAAACTTTACAGACTAACTATAAACAAATTCCCAGATATCTGCATTTCAAGAAATAAGGAGAAAGCTTATGAAGCTCAAGTTTAAGAAACAAACAGAAAATGCAATAATAAAGAGGAAAGATAATCAGTAGCAACATATTTGCAAGCAAAATAAATAAAGAAAGCAAGCAATAGTGAAACAGCATAGGCAAGCGATACGTAAAGTGAGTGCTGAAGCAGTGACCCTTCAGTAATTCAATCTATTTATTCCACTAACACATGGTCTGCATATATTATTATATCACACACAACACCACATCATCAAATCAACTGTTTCATGTAATAGTCTACATCAGTCTACACTATTTCTCTTGCTACCGAACTGTTAAACTTTGAAACTTTGAACACTTCAATATGTAATGCTTCAGTTGCATGCGTAAGTGCAATGCATGTATTTAGTCACTTTGTTCTGATGTACCAACACCAAAATACAGATACATGTTTCTGTAACTAGTTGGTTATGACATGCACTTAAAGTGGAAGTGAATCATGCCACTGTGAGTGACACAGGTTAAAGAAAGAGGAAGCTAAGAGATGTGAAAATGGTTAGGGTGCAACAGTGTTACATACTCATGACTGTTCTGCTGTATTTATAGTTGATACGGACACTGTTAAACTATACACACTAGACAGACTAAGACCAGTTTTCTGATTATACATATGTGGGTGCCAGTACATGTACTTCACCAATACATGACACTACCCACAAAACCGATGTTACAATTAATGACTTTAATGAAAGTGGTGTTGATTTTTACTGATGAAGTGTCAGCTGAAGAGCATCGCCTTCTGATTAATATTGTCACTGTTCAAGCAAAATTTTCATTACCTCTATCACACACACACACACACACACACACACACACACACACACACACACACACACCATCTGCTGCTGCCTCTGAGACCAAGAACAAACAGCGTCCATCTAATCAAGTAACACTCGTCCAGTCTGATTCTCTGCCCTTTACAATGGTAGAGCACAGATCAGTCTATCCTCTACTGTGAAGACATTAATTATATGCATGTGACATCCACTGAATTCATCCAGTGGCTGTGGAGGAAGAGGTTCAACTTCCACATAAGCACACGCTCCCTGACAAGCAATCCACTGCCACATGACTCTCTATCTGCAAGCCCTCTTCAAGTGGAGAAGGACATAAAACACCACCTCAGTCAGTCAGTAGTGTGACATTTTCATGACATACAGCAAAACCTGCACTGGGACTACAGCCACAACAGCAAGAGGTGCGAAACAATTAGAACAACCCATGCCCTTGGCACAAGACCTGAATTGAAATGATATACCGAAACCGCTTTATCTGACAAAAGCTAAGGACTGCAATTCACTTCACTTCAACTCAAAAATTAATGACATCACTGATTCCGGAAAATCCCATATGCACTCCAACCATTTCTCATAAACTTGCCTTGCTCACTATATGAAAAAAAAACAAAAACAAAAAACAATGCTGGTTCATTTAAAAAAAAAAAAAATCCCCTGCCTTGTAAACCACCGTCCCCACTCGCATCCTCACCGAAAACTGGACAACACCCAACACCCACCAAACCAGCCCATAGCCACACCAGCCCACATTCCCTGATGTGTCTCCTATTGCTTATGTGGAACCAGGACAAGTAACTTATAATACCTTTAGTCATACTTGTAACAGTAATAAAAATTACTGGGTATGGATTATGCTTTTATGGTCCTACAGCACTACCAACATGGTGAATTGCCTAAAACAGTGAAACTGCAAGACAGGAACCGTATAACGCTGTATGGAACCTTTCTGGAAATATCTGAGTTTGGCAGCAAATCACAGACTGACTGACTTTAAGTGTCTACATGGTACATTACAGGCAGGTACAACAGCAACCTACATCCAGTTCAGGTGTAAAATTCTGCCTCTATGGTACATATTGGTTTTACAAGGATTTGTACACACAGTTCCCCCTGGCAGCATTACATTGGTGGCAGCTTGTATTGTTTCCAAAAGATAGCAAGACTATTGACATTTTTGGAAAACAAAAAACATGACTGCCAGCTAAACATTAAGGACAATCTCTCTACATGCTGCCTGCGCGATGTTCAGTGGATACCGGAAGTTACGAACTCATAGATGAACACAACTGCGTAAAACTGAAAGAGGAACATACTACCCATGCTGAGTGACTGCATTGCTTCTATGAAAGAAGAATGTGCATGTTGCTGGGTTGTTTTTTTTTAAAGCCCAAACCTGTTTTTATATTTCCCAAATCCCCTAAACATCGTGGATCCAGCACGTTACTCTGGCGTGCTTAATCTCCCTCCAGTTTTATGACATGAGCAATTCGGTAGTTTTGCCGGATGTGTGTGCATTCCATCTGCGATAAAAGTACCCCCCCCCCCAAAAAAAAAATACACAGAGCCACAAAGCATGTTGTAATGTCGTTTTTGTTTTATAACCCACGCAATAAATGCCATCCGAACTCAGTCCTTTGAAACTAGCATTGGATTCATGGTCCTTGCTTTACAGACGAGCTGCCTCATAAATATAATTCAGTATGTGTATGTGTGTGTAAATAATCACAACTGAGGTGGCTCCTTATCTGTTTCTGTGATGTTTAAACCTGTTATAGGTGATTCAACACTCTGTGTGTGTGTGTGTGTGTGTGTGTGTGTGTGTGTGTGTGTGTGTGTGTGTGTGTGTGTGTGTGTGTGTGTGTGTGTGTGCACGCGCACACGCGTGTGTGTTAGCGGGTGTGTATTTAAACTTCAAATATAGAAGCTTACGCATTCAACGCAGTATATTATGGTGAACAAGTTCACACATGCTCCACAAATTTATTTGTTTAAGCAGTTCCTTGGGTAGGAAACACAAATCACACTCCCCTATAATTATGCTCACCATGGATAAAACTGATTTATTGCACCGGTAATCAAGAATATATACATGTAAGATGGAAATCAGCGTACAAGCCATTTGGGAGCACTATACATGATACAGTACATGTACCACTATAGTCTCTACTACAGTCATGCATGCATATTACTGTCTCAATTTGTTCTGTATAGTTCTTTCTTGGCAGAGCTCAAGCACAGTGGAATCAGACAAGTAGTTATGGCGTCCGGCTCAAACTTGAGGCACAGGTTCAAATCCCTGATGGGCAGGAATTTGGTGGGATTTTCCCTTGCCAAATCAAGGGATGGGTGGCGCTGTACTATGGCAACACCCCCTCCCCCCCCCCCCCCCCCCCCCCCCCCCCCCCCCCTCCCCCCCACACCCCCGGGGGAAGCAGCCCAAATTTCCTGTACCACAGCAATGTGACTATAAAATATACAAATGCATTTGAGCTTGACCTCCCTTGGAATGTAGCTAAGATTGGGGCATTCACTGACTGAAGATGACTGGATGGCATATGTGGTGCCTCACCACTGATCGCATGAACTAACCCACTGGAAAACTGTACATGCATTTCTGTGATTTATACTTGGTTGGCATTGTTTCCAGTTCATCAAGATGGCTGCTGCAAATATTTCTAAAGTTTCCAGGCAGTACGCATCATGAGGTCAAAGTAGGCATCACTATCAATGCAAGCGCTCACACCTGCATAGTAGTCCTGAAACTCTTCTGGCGTAACCTGCAAAGTCCATTCAAGAGATACAAAAAAACCCCGTGACAACTGAATCTTAGATTGATAAGTTATATGATGGGTTTGAAGAGATTTGTGCCAGTGGCATCTTTATTAAATGTTTAGTTTCCTTCAGTTTTGGGGGAAAAAATTCTTCACGAATCAATCCACAAGCAGATGTCTTCTGTCAATACTGAACTTGAAAGTCTATCCAAACAACTTTTTAAGAATAAGTTTATCCCTCTGTGAAAATAACAAAGAAAATCCCAACAACAATGAAGAATACACCCTGTTTACCCATATCACAAGCTGCAGCATCACAAATATTATACAAATGAAACTCGCAAGAAGAGTAAATCAGACTTACTGCAAAGCAGGACGCACCAGGCAAAGGGATGGAACATCGAAACAGAAGCCATTAAATAAGTACCGGTAGTCATTCTGCCTTTGCTGAAGATGTAGACTAAATCAATTATCTACCTGCTTCAGACCAAGGATCTTGCAATATTTCAAATCACTGTCCCCCTCCACTGCACATGTACTGCACCACAGAAAAGTTATCAGTGCATATGCACAGCTCTTTCAGGGCTCCATATCAACATCGGACACCAGTCACACAACAATTTATTTTCGATATGTCCCATTACATTCTCACCTAGGTGGACAAAATATTGTGTCCTATCGTTTTTGCACCACAGAGGACAGTGTTCAGGACAAATGTCCTATACTTTTACAGTCAGCCAGGACATTTGTTTAAAGCAGCATCTGGCAGGATGAGCAAGTCCCACCATGTCAAAGACGTGTTCCATACAGAGGCTGCCATTACTGAGTCAGTGGTCCTCCCAAAGTGTATTTTCGAGCTTTGTAAACTTGTAATGTCGCTAGCGACCATGTGCAAGTTTCACTGAGATGGCCACTTGGCTGTGGCTATGGTCTGTTTCATACAAACGTGTCACTTCACTTGCAAGTGAAGTAGGCACATGTTTTGGCTCACGTTTTGAGTCTTAGCACTATCTTAGCAATGACAACCCCAAAACGCTTTGTATTTTTTCCATACATGGTTTGTGATAGAACCAGTTTTTTTGTTTTTTTTAAATCCCAACAGTCGGACTCAGGATCCAGCAAAGAACACGCAGACAGAGAAAACTGCGGTAACAGCAAAGTAGGTAAACAGGGTCGACGCACCAGACAAGCTTGAAACGGAGATAGCCAGCAGAAATGCATAGTGAAAAGACAACTGTAAACAGAAACTCTTTCAAAGTACGTATACATGTAACTGCCATTATCAATCCAAGTATGATCAGTTTAGCAGATGTAACACAGTGTGTGTGTGTGTGCGCGTGCGTGTGTGTTGTGTTGTGTCAGGTGTGTATCATGTGTGCTGCGTCATCTTATCAATGGAATCCTGAACACTTAGTGGAAGCTTTTCATGCATGCAGCAATACAGAAAAGCCAGAGCAAAACACAAAGTTTATCCACTCATCCTCCAGTCCTCATACCCACTACCTCTCCTAGCCGGCATTGTAAGTAGTAATAATAATAACTGAGTACTGTATAGGCGCTTTACCCAATTTCTTGAATCGGCTCAAAGCGCCACAAACTCAACCCAACACGCACGCTCATGTAAATCACACTCATTCTCTCACACACTGGACATGAACACATAACAGTCATGTGGTGCGAAGGGTCAGCTCAGCTATTTAAGTTTAGGAATTTAGAATTGCATTTATTTTCAAATTTTCAGGGCAAAGAATTTTTTCCATTTCCAAAGGAGAGGAGGAGGAAGCTGACCACCGACCGCCCCGTAACCATAATGAGTAACTAAAATGAGTAAGGTTCCAATAGCAACTGTGAATATAAATGTAAAGCTGAATCCAGCATGTGGAAGTATAATGCTCTGCACAAAACAATTATGCTGGTGAGTTCATATAAACAAACAGAAATGCTTTTGACGGCAAGCTGTACATGCAAAAGCTATGTTGTCTCATGCAAGCTGACAGAATGCAGCTGTAACACTCATGTAGCATTTGTAGCACGCAAAAGACAGAGAACTGCCCATAATGTATAACTATATGCCAGTTTTACACACACACACACACACACACACACACACACACACACACACACACACAGTGTTTATCTGCATAACACGTTCACCCTCTTCACATTTTCACACACACACATTCTCACATGCCAGCATGCACACACACACACACACACACACACACACACACACACACACACACACACACACACACACACACACACACACTCACATTCAAAGTTACCATACTTGCTAAATATAAGAAATGAAGGTGTGCATGTGTGTGTGTGTGTGTGTGTTTGGGAGTTTATGAGATAGGAAGGTATTAAAATACAAGCACCATACATGTAAATAAGAAAACACCGGATGATCACATCTACTTTCACCAAACACACATGCAACCACACTCCCACAGACATGTACAAACACAGAAAAATCTGCAGCTACTGTTACTAATCTACCACTACTAAACCTACTTCTACCGCTACTACTTACCACCACCTCTATCACTACCATCGCCTCTGCTCAGAGGTGCAACTGACCTTTCCGTCTTTATCCTGACTGTCAAAGGAGTCGAGGAAAGTCCTCAGGCACTGCTCTTCTGACCACTCTCCGTTAAGGTATTTTGGGTGTTTCGAGACGTTGTACACGCCCTTCAAGTCGTCCACGGTGACGACGCCGTCACCTGACTTGTCCAGCTTCTGGAAGGCCTGGAAGATGAGGTCTTTCCTGTGTTTGCTCATTGGTGGCTGTGGACAGAGATTAAAATAAAATAAAATAAAAGCACAAAACATGTAACTACAACACAATAATACACTGTATAGGAAAAACTGAAAACAAGGCCTTGAATGCTTCAAGGAAAAAAACTGCACTCGTGAAAAGGAAGGTGATCATAGATCTATGGATTCCACCTGCTCCCGCAGTATAGTGGTTACACTTCAGACCATGGACCAGGAGATTTGGGTTCAAATCCCAGCCGAGGCAAGTGGGATATTTCCTACTTAGGTCGGATCCTGCGCAGAGAGGTGTGCCATGGGTCAAATGCCACACAGTTGAGGTTCACCCACTTCATGGGTGTAACTTTGAGGGTGCTTCCCCTGTTGTGAAACACCTCACGATGGATCATAAGTTCATAACACAGCCAGCACCCTTGGTGCTGTAAGTCCCAGGCCTGGTTAATGCAGGGATATTTATGACAGGTAGCTCAGAATGCTGCTCTGTCATTTAGCCTCAAACCACATGGACCTCCACAGCATCCTCATACGATCATCCTCATTATCATGAAATAATTGCCCCAGCTTCCAAGCCCTCTGTGGAATCCACCCATGACCTGGGAGAAATACCACTGCAGCTAATGTAAAGTTGAGGCAGTAAAAACAAGATGGTCACCAGCCCAATATGTTGTTTCCATTCAGTGACCTGCTGTCGTCGTGGTCGTGGTGTCATGTATCCTGCCGCGCGCACACCTACGCAAGCTCTCGGACATCAATCATGTTGACATAAAGAAAGTACTGGAAACCCATTCCGTGCCTCTTTGCGCTCGCAAAACCCCAAACAAATGAGGTCATGTTAGCTCGCCTAGCTGGTTGACATCACTAACTTTTTGACATATGCGAGGTTCTACATGGGTGAATGAATTCTTGTAAGAAAGTCGTTCCCCTTTGACGGAGTTACTTCCCGCAGGCCTGATTGACAGGTGACAGACAATTGCTTACTGGTATCGGAGAAGAGAAACACCCACTCTCTCTCCCTCTCTCTCTTAGATGCGCGCTTGTCTGTGTGTATATGTGCGTACGCACGCGCGCGCACACACACACACACACACATACACAATCTCTCTCTCTCTAAACTAATCTATCTCTAATCTCTAATCTATCTCTGTGCGTGTCTGCATGCATGTGCTCCACTGAGACCTCTGTGATGTGCTCTCACTCTATTATGCTGCTGAGTGAGTCACTGGCAAACACAAACCCCAGTACAGAAATTCCCGCTTTCCACGTCTCCAAATAGAGGAATTCAGAAAAAAGTGGTGAGACATCCCCAAGAAAACCCAGCATCACGTCAATCAAACATGACGCTCATACATGTACTTTGCGTCAGTGCGCGTGCGTCGACGTCTGTTAGGTGTGTGGCTTCAGTGTGGAGGAAATGTGTTTTGAGTATAAATTCTCAAGGCAACTAATGATAACAGCTGCAGTGAATTTTTGTTTATTTGTTTGTTTGTTTTTTTGTATATTTTTTATGGCACCCCAGACACATTATGTAGATATAGTAGGAGTGATTTTGAGATCTAAAATGGGTTCTCCAGCACTTTCATGAGGTACGGTTTACATCATAAGTATAAAAGCGACTACCTCAAAATTCACTCTGTTTAGAGTCCATATTCATGCTATCTATTTCCAAAAAAAATGGAGTGATTTAGATAAATATTATGCCTTTAAACGCCAGAAAGCCAACTTTTCTGAAAAGGGCAATTACGCACAAATCATGTGTGCAATTGTACCTGGATCGAGACCTCTGTTCAAAGATCTTGATTCATTAAGAAACCTGAAGTTTGAAATCGATCGGTTGAGTATTTTTGGAGATACAGGCATCTAAACTGGGTTCACATGCGATGTCAACTGAGGTACGGTTTACATCAAAACTATAAGAGCGACCATTTCCTAATAGTCACTCTCTTCAGAGTCAGTATTCATGCTATCTACTTTAAAAAAAAAGAAGAGAAAATAAAAAGAGAGTGATTTAAATAAATATTACGCCTGTAAACGCGAGACAACCAACTTTTCTCAAAAGGGCGGTAACTCCCAAATCACTTAAGCAGTCACCAAACGCTCGGTTGCTCTAATAAAAGATTTTTATATATTCGGAGTCCCCAAATTTGAAGCCATTCGGTTGAATATTTTCGGAGAAACAGGCCTGGACACACCACACACACATCCACACACACACAGACGGCACTCACTGCAACGGAGAAGTGACAGTTACAATGACGCTGTTCTCAGAGTTACACTTGCATCACATCTGTGCGGAGAATGCAAGCAACGTGCGTTTGTGCCACAAAAAGTTGACTTTGAACGTAGAAAAATCAGCCAGTCTTATAATGTTGTTTCCATTACTATGGAAACAACATAAAAAAGAAGAAAAGAAAAAAATCGATGGATACCAGCATAGTTAGGGAAAACAGGATAGAGGGGGTGTGTCTGTGTGACTGTAGCTCCGAAAGTATTGTTATCTTGTTTCCCCCCCCCAATCCCCCCATACACATTCTGGAATCAATTTCAGGCCCTGAAAAATCAACGCAGTGAAAAACTGACCTTATCCACCATGAAAAGTACCTACCCTCAATTTGACCAAGAACTCGTCAAAGTCGATGGTGCCGCTGCCATCTTTGTCAAACTTATCGAACACCTCTTTGATGGTCTCTTTGTCGAACTCTGTGAGGCCGTACTCTCTCAAACCTTTTTCAAACTCCTTGAAATCAATGGATCTGTTGCCATCATCATCCATAATCTTGAACTTTCTACAAGAAGAAAAATCCAACACATCCTAATAACACTGGCTGGTCACTGAAATCTTACAAATACCTTTGCGGACATTCATAATTTGCAAATACATGTACAGCATACAAGTAGACTGCCCAATAGTATATGAAGTGTTCTGTATCCAATACAAGGCTATCACACAGGACAATTTGCTGCTGTAAAAACTGGAACGCTTTTCCAGTTAATTTTCATGCACCATGGTGTTCACATATATATATATAATTAGGACTCTAAACTGTATAGGCCACTATGCTGTTTGTTGTGTGTTACATAGAAAACATTTACTGATACATATACAATGGAACACATATATTTTAATCACATCGTCCACATTCAATCATTAATCCATTTTACCACCAACCCATAACCTTCAATACATTTTCATTTGGGACAGGTGTGCAATGTTCCCCTGTACCCGAAATTTATTGCCCTTCTGTCAAACACTGTATGATCAACAACGCAAAACATGACATGACCTGTCACATTAGCAGCATAGAGCTGACACAGTACACAGCACAAACACAGCTCCCACGCACACTTGTGACACGAACAGACACGTCTGTTTTTCGTTGCCGGCTACGGCCCTCGACAAACTCTCAACTGAACATGGCACCGTACCTTGCTAGCCCCTTGATACCCGTCGCTCCTCTAGCCAGACAAGCTAACTGAAGTTTCTCCAACGGGTCTGTGGCTTTGGCCAACGCCTGTTTGGATTTGATCTGCATTTCCTTGTTGGTCCGCTGTGTGCACGCCATGTCTGTAGAATACCTCTCGTGAGCCGCTCTTCAGGTGTGGAAGTGTCACTGCAGGTAAACAATGCAGTACAACACAGTAACCACGCGCAAATGTCACCGATCGTTTTTCCAGTGCAGAGTGGATGAAAGCTGAAAAACAAGCGTAAAGAGATGCGCGCGAAACCCGTATTTAGTTCGGAAAATAATCACAGAAATTCTTACCGCTCTGCTGGCTGGAACAAGGCTGGAATCGAAACCCGAATTCTCGCAGAGGTCTCGCGAGTCACTGCGACACTGTTTACGACACTTGTCGCTATGGCAACAGGGAGACACGGTTATTTTTGTCCTCAGTGTGGAGGGCCGGAACGTTTCAAACTTTATTTCACAGAAGTTCATGGAATGAAATAATATCCACAAAATTCTGAATACTTTTATAAGCGGTTTGAAGCACACGATTTTCGTCTTTGCGAAGAAATGTTCGCTGAAAACTTACTCCACGGGCCGATCTTACGACAACTCCGTCGACTTTGGCTTCATGGAATAAGGTTGCCTCCCTTGCTTTGTCTGCTCCACAAGTCTCGGTCTGGAGCTGAACTGCCGCAGCGTTCCTTGGCGATTTGAGATAAATTAATTTGTAATGCAAAACAGACGAGCGCGAATGGGTCACAGATTTTGGCCACCCCCTTACAACTAACTCTGTGAACCATACCAGTTTACGAGTTCAATGGTCTCTCATGGTTTTGGTTTAACTGACAGATTTATTCAGTAACCGACTGCAATACAATTTGTGCCTGCAAGTAAAAACAACAACAACAACAAATTACTGAGCATGAACAAGCACAGCTTATAATAATGCTCAAGGGTGGAACAAGTGCATGTTAATGGTATTGCAATGATAGTAATTATGATAAATTAAAGCTAAGAGAGAGAGAGAGACTCGGGGAGAGAGAGAGAGAGAGATGGGGGGAGGGGGGGTCAACGTAAGTGTACTCACAACAAAAAAAATTTAATTTTTTTTTTTAAATCCGCTGGGCTGCGCTAGGCTCTATCAAGGAAGTAACATGTAACTAAAACTAAAAACCTGTCATGGTTTTGTTATACATGTAGTTGTTGTTCAAGTTTGTTGATCAGCTTTTCCCCCCTCAGAAAGCAACCGAAAGATGCTCGGCTGTTGGTGGTGGCACGCTGGTCGGATTCTTTGCATGTTTAAATTTTTGCTTCACTGGTTGGATGGTTTTGTTTTTTCAGGTCATTGTCAAGTTGCTACCAGTCACGGTCATGGCACGGTAGCCGGTATCATAGTTATCATGATGGTGGTGCTTTTTGTCACGGCAGTTGGGACTGACTTCGCAGTTCAGTTGACAAGTCATACACTTTGCTTGAAACACTGCGGGCCGTTTTGATATGTGTGTGTGTGTGTGTGTGTGTGTGTGGTTGTTGTTGTTGTGTCAGTGTGTGTGTTTAAGGTCCGTGCAGTCGCACTGGCCTTGGCCGGCCGGGGCCAGATATTTGTTCTGGCTTTTTCATCAGTCGTTGCCCCGTCTTTGATATTACGTATGTGGTGGAAAAGGACGTTAAACCCCCACCCCCCCCCCCACCCACACCGGCCTTGGACGTCAAGGCCTTTTCGCACGAGGAGTGCCTGCAGCGAGCTCGCACCCTCGCCCAGTGGATTTTTTTGTTCATATGATACCAGCGTGCACTGCCGGGGCGGACTGCTAGGCTTGGTGCTAGAGAATACCCACAGCGCTCGGGCAGGGACTGGCTGGCGTGGCGAGTAAAAAGTAGGACCAGATTTTATCCACGGGTAAGCAAATAAATAACTTGAATTAAAAAAAAAACGAAATAATTAAAAGTTGAACTGAAAAAAAGAAGGAAGCAACCAGCATTCAATTGAACAAACCCCACTGAAAGGCAACAGCGGCAATAACCAGCAACTTATGAAACAATGCCAAAGTAAAATGAGCCTGTCTTACTCAAGGGACTGTTTTTTGTTTTGTTTTGTTTTGTTTTTCGCCTAGAAGGGCACATCACTCCCCATGTTTGGGAGTGCTTGTTGTTTCCCAGGTTCAGGTTTACGACCGTTAATTCATTTATTATTCAGGCTCTCTCTTTTTCAGATGGGCCATTGAAACCGTGACGGAGGATGCGCGCTGGAAATCAGTTGTTGAAGCTCAAGCGTTAGCGGTCGATAAATTATGCAAGTGCTACCTGCGCCATTAGACACGTTTTAGAAAAGAGAGAGAGAGAGAGAGAGCGTATCAGTACAGTCTACAGTTCAGCCCGAAGAATCACGTGCTCTCTAGTACGGGTTATGGACCGCAGGCAGGGTACATCAGGTTTGAGGTAGATCTTTTGGCTGAATTGTAGGCTGAACAGAGACTGAAGCCGAAGGTGTACTAGTGTAGCTTGGGCGACCGTACTGGCAGACTGTCAGATTTAGTGAACTTACCCCGACTGAAAACTCTACCTCAGATCTGATGACGGTAGCCTGCGCACTGTCCCGTCCCCAACCCGTGCTGCCGTGCACCAACGAGTACACGATTTCTCAGCTTAAAGGTCTACTCCTTGTACATATCGCGTGGCATTTCACGTTGTTGTTTTTAGTATATAAAAAATAGGGGCATGTGCCCCCGCCGTAAACCAGAGAGGGTCCCAGGAAGCTTCGACCCGGCCACGGGAAATCGTGATATCAGCCATACAGTGGTGGAAAAACACCTTAAACACCCATCCACTCACTCACGAGAACATTTGCCGGTGGAGGGGAGGGGGGGGGGTGTTGGAGGGGGAGAGGGCGTAAGGGGTGGGTGGGTGGAGAGTGGGTGGGACAGGGTGGGGGTGGAGGCGTAAAGGGTGGGGACTGAGGAGGAGGGGCACAAACTGACTCCACGGTCCGCATGACATCTACACCTACACACAAGGAACTGTATATAAGTAAAGTTCTGTATTCACGAGCACATTCACAGGGCCGTCTCTCAATTTATACAGTTCTCACCAACGTCTTACTCCTTAAGCCCTTGGCACACGCTACAAGCCTGCGAGGCGCCCGTTTGGTGTGTGTGTGTGTGTGTGTGTGTGTGTGTGTGTGTGACTGTGTGTGTCACTGCGTGTGTGTGTGCCGGGGTAGTGGTCACAGGCCAGGACACACTTTGGCTAGCGGCGCGAGACTGTTATACACAAAGAGCCGACAGCGTAGCTCCAGCGAGCAGATTCAATTGGATGAGAGTGCATTTTACCGCCGGTAAGCGAGCAAAATCGGTGCGTGTGACCAGCCTGTAAGGACTCCGTCAGACACGGCGGTAAAATGTACGCCCAGCCAATGAAGTCGGCTCACCACGGGCACTGTTCAAAGCGCGACGCCGTCGATTCAACAGTGAATAGAACACGGTCCTATTTTTTCCTCGCCACGCCGGCCAGTCAACCGCCGCTGACCGCGCGCTTTTGCTCTTTGTGTATTGTCCAGCGTTAGGCCGGCGGCGCAGTCCATTCGCTGCATGCTCGTAGCGTGTGAACTGAACAGAAAAGCCGTTCGACCAGTGTGCGAAGGCTCCGCAGGCTCGCAGCGATTGCTTTAGGTGTAAGTGCTGTTTCACACGGAACTGCCGGGCGGACTGCGCTGCCGGCCTGGCACTGGACAATACACAGAGCGTGCGGGCGGCGATTGTCTCGCGCGGTGAGGACAAAATAGGACCGTGTTCATGTAGCATGTACAGCAGGTATGTGTGTATGTACTTATGTACCAGTCGGTTACACGTACATGTGTTGTTGTTATGTAAAATGCGCACAGCATGTAGGTATGGAATGCATGTATATATTCATGTACCATGAAAAACAAGAAAAACATTTTTTTTAAAATAGGACCGTGTTCTATCCACAGGCGTGGTCATGGCGTTCCCGGGGAGTGCCCGCTACAAGCGGATTTAATTGGTTGGTAGGGCAGTTTACCGCTGGTACACGTAGAATCGCCACGTGTGACAGAGGTTTAAGCAGCTCTTCCACCCCTCTGAATGAAACCTGACTGAAGTCTATAGCCAGTATATAGATATTCTGACGGCTGTCAGTGGCGTTTCTTTTCAACGCTTGATATCAAAACCCCATCAATAGTAACTGTGCTTTTCGAACCGAGTCACCCAAGCTGAAATCTTTCACGGTAGAGTTCATAGCTGCAAAGTCTGAATAAAATACAGACCCCCTAGTCAGTGAATGGGTTGAGTTGTTGCCACATTCAGAAGTATATTATGTTCGAATAAATACACACTGCGAATTCACGGACATATTTGTCTCCTCCAAAATGCGCGCCCATGAGCTGCCTCGATCTAGAAGTCACTGAAGCGTGAAGTAAAATGTACATGTTATTGAAATAATCGTTTGTGGTGGCATGTGTGTTTGAGTACGCAGTTATGAGTTTTTCAGTGTTTACACCGCAGAACTTGTGACTAGCGTGGACTGGATTTTTGTGCTTGCATGCTTTATTTGGTTCTGTTTTATTTATCTACACACACACACACACACACACACACACACACACACACACACACACACACACACACACACACCGCGCACACACACACACACACACACACACACACACACACACACACACACACACACACACGCACGCACGCACGCACGCACGCACGCACACACACACACACACACACACACACACACACACACACACACACACAATGACTTGAACTTGATGCACGCACGCACGCACGCACGCACGCACGCACGCACTATACTGTACTACATGTAAGTATGACTTAGGAAAATCTGTGTGTGTGTGTGTCAGTGTGTGTGTGTGTGTGTGTGTGTGTGTGTGTGTGTGTGTGTGTGTGTGTGTGTGTGTGTGTGTGCCAGTGTGTGTGTGTGTGTGTGTGTGTGTGTGTGTGTGTGTGTGTGTGTGTGTGTGTGTGTGTGTGTGTGTGTGTGTGTGTGTGTGTGTGTCTGCGGCACTGGAACTGAGGAGACGGGGGGGGGGGGGGGGTTCCGGGGCGAGGGGGGTGGGTGGGTGGGTGGAGGATGGTGTTTAATATCTCCCTCCAGTCTGTCTGCCAGAACTTGTTCTGCATTTGGTACTTACGCTGCCATATTCGAGTTATTCCGAGCGCCAACGACACTGCCATTTTAATATTTTTTTCTGGATGTCGCCTTGATAATTCATCTTGGCACTTTATAGTCTCACTTCTACTTCAATGCACAACACCTCTGCACTATCAATTATGTCGAATACACAGCGAAGTTATCTCCAGTCAGGTCAGTGTATCATACAGTGACACAAGGGCCTTTTTTTCCAGGATGGTTATATACATACAGAGAAATGCCACTAGTATACTTTATACTGTACAATGTACGCTAAGGGTTGAACAGTTTGCGAGGGGGTTGAACAGCGCGTCACCCCTTTGAAAAAAAAAATATGTGGGTCGGTCTTGGCAACTGAATACATTTCGTCAACGCATAGCAAAACCAACCATGGCTGTTTCTAAACCACCGCTGAACCAGTACCAAGGTACCAAGTACATGTGTACCATGCTTTGTAAATGTGCAGCAGTGCATGAAAAAAAGTTCAAAAGTGATGAGCTGTGGGGAGGAGTAGGTAGAGAATATGATAGGGCGTTGGCGTGATGTAGTAAGCAGTGATGGTCGAAGTAGTTCACCGTGAAACTGGGATGGGAGCATACACGCTCTTTCAGGGGAAAAAGTACTCACGACCCGCAGAAAAGGGACTACACTCTGGGCCCGTATGTAAAAGTCGAGGTTAATTTAACCTACGGCTACGGGCCTAACCCACACTAGGACAAAAGAAACCCAAAAGCAAAATTAAATACAAAAGGAAGCGAAGAAAGGAAGAAAAAAATTAACGGCTTAGGCACCTTGCTGGAATGGGCCCGCTTCTTGATTTAAAACAAAACAAAACAAAACAAAACAAAACCCCAAAAAAACCCCAGAAAATGTAACCCTAGAGCTAGTTTAGTTCGAGGTTAGACTCTAACCCAGGGCTAAAAGCCCTAACCTCGACTATTACATACGGGCCCTGGGGTCTAAGGAGCACAGACAGAGTTCCCTCCCTGCTACACTGGGTAAAAGAACAATGACCAGGCTTCAAACTGGGATAGTTGGTCGGTTTGTTGTTTGAGGGTTTAACGTGTTTTATTCCACCACATATCAAAGACGGGACAACGAAAAAAAAAAAAAAAAAAGCCAGTACAAACATTTTGCCCAGGCCGGGATTCAAACTCACGACCCGAGCATCAAGTTGAAAGTTCAACGTTCTACCACTGAGCTGCGCTATCGCGGTTTGGCTTGAAATTGGAAAGAACATGACCAATCCCTGGTCGAAAAGAACAGTCATACAAAACATCGAGACCATGCGTGGACCGTCAATGCTCACACAGCTAAATGAACTTGTAATCTATCCACTGATACAAGTTAGTTAGTTACTGACTGACTGACTGACTGACTGACTGACTGACTTACTTACTTAGGGCTTAACGCCGCGCAAGCAACAAAGACTATTTCACGGCTTTACAAAGTCCCATTCTGCCAGATTCTTTAAAACAAAATATGTCCAGCTTCAGTAAACATGATGTATTAAGAATTTGTGTAGTTTAAAGAAGAACCAATACAAGATTAATTTCTTTCCAGGCTCTAAAGGAGTAACACTATATCACAGATTGTATTGCACAAATGTCTAAATCTTATAAAAGAGGTTGGACTCTTATAAAAGAGGTTGGACTCTTTCAAGAAGCTGAAGATGCTGTCAGCTGAACAGCACCCTCAGCAAGTCCACTGATACAAGCCAAACTAGGACAGAACTGAGTCAGAAACGTTCACGTACGTGAGATATTTCCAAACTTTGCATCTCGGCCCGGAGTGAAAGGCCGTCTAAAAATAGAAACAAGCACTTTTCGATGCTGCTTGGTTCCGAAAATATCGGTTATGGGTCCTCTCATCGTATGACATGCCATTGGAGCTACAAGTAACATCCCATTACTTACCCAACGGCGCGTGCGCGAACATCTCCTTCCAGACCTTTGTAGCTTCATTGGATTGCGTGTGGCTGTTCTGGGCCTAAGCGGTCTATGTGTACAAATTTGTGGGGCAGGTCTGTTTGACATGAGGGTCCTTTTTTATGTTGTTTCCTTAGTAATGGAAACATCATTTTATTCAAGTCCTGCGCACACTTGCCTACGTCGCTCAGCTCTGACCGCATATCACGAAGATCAGATAGGTCCAGTTTTCGGACGTTCTGGTGTCAGGAGGCGCGGGCTTGATCGTGAAGTTTACAGTGTATTTTTCTGAAAGTTGTATACTGTGTTACAGCAAAACACAGGTAAGTCCTCAAACAGCGCCCACCAGGGTCACTCCTGTTGAGAGAGAGAGAGAGAGAGAGAGAGAGAGATGATGATGATGTTGAAACTTTATTTTTCAACGGTAAAAGTTTTGACGGAAAAAATTACGTCAGTTTGCAAACTTGCCGTTGCTAATATTACAAAAGATTAGAGAAAAGGAAATAATAAGAAGAAAAAGACAAAAAAGAAACAACAATCAAATTGAAGAAAAAAAATCTGGAACCAGAGAACACAGTCATGCACATTCGCAGACACCCGCTCGCGCGCAGGCACACCCATTCACTCGCACGTATTACAAACACACCCGCAGGCGCGCGCGCACACACGCACACACACACGCGCGCGCGCGCGCACACACACACACACCACACACACACACACACACACACACACGCACGCGCGCGCACAGAGAGAGAGAGAGAGAGAGAGCTCTGTGAGTGGTTGGTTTATGCATAGTGATGTTTTTACTAAACTCGAGCCAAAAAGTTAAGCAACCTTTTGCAAAACAATGCAGATATGTCTTTTGCTGATTCGCAAGGATTTTGTAGATGGATACAATTTTAGCTTATCCATTTACCGTGCTGCGTGGGCATTTTCACCACATCCACGTGCAATTTACGCTGTGAGTAACGCTCAGAGCACTGCCAGGGGTCACTTTGTGAAAAGTCAAGTTTGACGCATACGTTTAAGGCCGCTTACCTGAACACGTCAGACATGGCAAGAAGAAGAAAAAGTGATGCTGAGATGGTGGGCAAATAGTGGGCGCTGCTCAGGCAGGGCAGTCATTGTCAGCTATCGCTTGCTCGTTTCAGAACGACAAAGGGGGCAGTCAGTCGACTTGTCGCCAAACACAGACAGACAGGAAACGTCCAAGACCACCCAAGAAGCGGACGCCCAAGAGTCACAACGGCCAGAGAAGACAGACTGATAGTGCACCATGCCAGAACCAACAGACTCATGCCTGCTCGCCATATTAGAGACGACCTTCAACACGTCATTGGCAGGGTGTCCAGACAGACCATCAACAACCGTCTTCTCGCTGCAGACTTGCCCTCACGCCATCCACCAAAAAAGCCCGAGCTGACCCCGCAACATCGCCAGGCGAGACTCCAGTATGCCAGGGTCCACGTACACTGGAACATTCGACGTTTGAGGCGGCTGATGTGGACTGATGAAAAGAGATTCTGCCTGTATTCAAGCGATGGCCGCGTACGAGTTCGCCGCTCCCGTGGACAAGCATTCAATGATGACTGTGTGAGACAAATTCCGGCAAGGGCTCGCCAGTCCATCATGGTGTCGGCAGGCTTCACCTACGATCATAAGATCGCCCTTGAGGTCATTGATGGGAACATGACTGCTGTCAAGTACAGAGATGACATTCTCCGTGACGTCATCTTGCCCTTCAAGCAGCAGCACCCTGTGGAGAACTTTATTCTGGTGGATGACAACGCCACCAGCCATCGTGCAAGAATCGTCCAGGCATACAAGTATACGACCAACGTCGTCACTGAAGACTGGCCAGCACGTTCACCACATCTCAATGTTATTGAACATGTGTGGGACACGCTACAGAGAGCTGTCAGAGACAGACAACCACCTCCAAACAACGTGGCTGAACTCACCAGAGCTGTTCAAGAGGAGTGGAACAATCTGGATCAGCAAAAGCTCAGACGGCTGGTCCGCAGCGTGCCAAGGAGGTGCCGAGAGGTGATTCAGGCAAGGGGAGGTTACACCCATTACTGACAGCACATAACACAACTTAAATCACGAAATGTGTGTGAAACTGAAAGACAAGGATTTTTTCCCTTTTTCTCGGTGATAAAATGGGCATCGCATCTGTATTGTTTTGTCAGTGGGCTTTCAACGTGAAACTTTTCCCGAAGAAATGAAATGCTGGAACTTAGTCGCCATCTTTGCGGGATGAAATATGGTGCTTTGGTTTGATATTTCAGTTTTGTTTATATTCAGTATATGACACAGACTTGTCTTATCGATACCGAGGAAGAATGAAATTTGTGTGTGTGTGTTTGATTACGTTTTATGAGGTATTAAAATTCTGTTGTGGATTTCAAGGCAGGGTTGCTTAACTTTTTGGCTTGAGTTTAGTTATCGTTTCCCAAGTATTGTAAGTTGGTACATTTTCGGACATGTATCATGCTAGGCCGTGTCTTAATGTGTGAGCGTCTGGTTCACTGTATGTACTCAGTGTATATGATTTTATTGTAGCGTATCGGCGTGCATTTTGGAGGAGACAAACATGTCCGTGAATTCGCAGTGTGTATTCATTCGAACATAATATACTTCTGAATGTAACAGGCTTATTTGCAACATCAGCTTGTCTATGGGAACATATTACTTACTTAGGCCCCTGGCTCCACATGGAGCATAGGCCATCGACAACCCTTCGCCATCGCACTCTGTTCTGGGCTATTCTTGCCACTCCAGTCCCAGTTGGTCCCCTGCTTATATAACTCTGCCTCAGTGTCCCGCCTCCAGCTGTTGCGAGGCCGGCCTCTCTTCCTTTTCCCCTGTGGGTTCCATGTCAGGGATTGGCGTGTGGTGCTGGATGCTGGCTTCCTGAGGGTGTGTCCCAATCCAGCCCCACTCCTTCCTCCGCAGGATCTGCTTGGTCCCGCTGGTTCCTGCCCCCTGCCTCGCTCCCACAGCTCTTCGTTCCGGATCTTCTCTGGCCATCGGATGTTGAAGATGCGCCTCAGACAGGTGTTGAGAAATGTTCTGGATCTTCTGCTGCATCGTCTTCGTTGTCCTCCATGTTTCGCATCCGTAGAGCAGAACTGACTTCACGTTGGAGTTGAAGATGCGAAGTTTGGTTCTTATGCTGACAACTTTGGATGCCCAGATGTTCTTCAGCATGACCATTGCTGCTCTTGCCTTGCGATTCTGGCTGTGGACGTCTCGGTCTGTGCCTCCCTGTCCATCAACCACACTCCCCAGGTAGACAAAGGACTCTACCTCCCTGATGGACTCTCCACCGACTGTGACTGGTGTGTTGGCAGTGGTGTTGATCTTCATCAGCTCGGTTTTCCTCCTGTTGATCTTGAGCCCTGTTCCGGCTGATGTGGCTTCCAGGCATGTAGTCTTGTCCTGCATCTGGCTGTGGCTATGAGACAGGAGCGCCAGGTCGTCCGCAAAGTCGAGGTCATCCAGCTGCGTCCAGAGTGTCCACTGTATCCCGTTTTTCCTGCCTGTTGTGGTGGTCTTCATGATCCAGTCGATGACCAGGAGGAAGAGGAACGGGGACAACAGGCATCCCTGGCGGACTCCGGTCTTCACCTCGAAGCTTTCTGACAACTGGCCGGCATGGGCAATCCTGCAGCTCATGTCTTTGTAGGTGCACTGGATCAGGGAGATGATCTTCCCGGGAACTCCATAGTGCCTTAGCAGCTTCCACAGCGCCTCTCTGTCTACACTGTCGAAGGCCTTCTCATAGTCTATGAAGTTGATGTAGAGGGGGGAGTTCCACTCCAGTGACTGCTCAACGATGATGCGTAGGCTGGCGATCTGGTCAGCACAGGACCTGTTCCTGCGAAAGCCCGCCTGCTGATCTCGGAGCATAGGGTCGACTGCCTCCCTCATCCTCTCCAGTAGAATTCTGTTGAGAACCTTGCCTGGCACTGACAGGAGCATGATCCCTCGGTAGTTGCTGCAGTCCCTGAGGTCCCCTTTCTTTGGCAGCTTGATGACGATCCCTTCTTTCCACTGGGCTGGCACCTCTTCCTTCTCCCAGATCTTGCTGAATAGGCTGTGCAGCATGTTGACGGCTGTCTCTGTGTCTGCTTTGATGGCTTCTGCTGGTATCTCGTCCGGCCCTGCAGCTTTCCCATTTCTCAGTGTCATGATGGCTTGCCTGATCTCCGCCTTAGAGGGCTTGTCGCAGTTGATGGGTAGTTCTGTCTCAGCTGGCGGGATGTCTGGTGGTGTTTCAGGGATGGGGCGATTTAACAGCTCCCTGAAGTGTTCTGCCCATCGCTTCAGCTGTTCCTCAGTTGTTGTCAGTGGGTGCCCGTTCTTGTCCTTCACTGGTTTGTCTGTCTGCTGAAATTTGCCCGCGAGCTTCTTGGTCACCTGGTACAGGTCTTTTAGGTTCCCTTGTCCAGCTGCTTCCTCTGCTTGATTGGCCAGGTCGTCGATGTAGTCCCTCTTGTCCTTTCTGGTGCTCCTCTTCACTTCTCTGTCAGCTGCTGTGTATTCTTCCTGTGCCTTTGCCTTAGCTCTTCTTGTTCGGCTCGTGTTCAGTGCAGTTTTCTTCTTTTTCCTAACTTCCAGCTTCTGGATGGTATCAGCAGAGATCCATTCCTTGTGTTGGGTCTTTCTTTTGCCAAGGACCTCTTCGCATGTGTCGTGCCAGAGTTTCTTGCTGTGTTCCCACTGTGTCTCGATATCCATTCCACTGTCTTCTATCAGGTCTTGCAGTGGCTGGAACCTGTTGGAAAGGCTGATCCGGAATGCTGCTTGTGTCTCTATGTTCCTGAGTAGGCCAACGTTGTACCTGGTCCGTGTGTTGTTGGCGTTGGTGTGTCTCTTAAGCCGAAGTCTCAGTGTTGTTGCAAGAAGGTGGTGGTCTGATGATACATCGGCACCCCTCATCACGCGCACATCTCGCCACGATCTCCTGAACTTCCGGCTGATGCAGATGTGATCAATCTGGTTCTCCGTGACATGGTCCGGCGATCTCCATGTGGCCTTGTGGATGCGCTTGTGTGGAAAGATGCTTCCTCCTATCACTAGCTGGTTCAGGGCACAAAAGTCTGCAAAGCGCTCGCCATTTTCGTTCATCTGTCCCAGTCCGTGTGTTCCCATGGTGTTCTCATAGCCTGTGTTGTCTGATCCAATCTTGGCGTTGAAGTCTCCCATAAGTATGGTCATGTCCTTGGCTCCTCCTCTATCTATCACTGTCTGCAGTTGTTGGTAGAAGTCATCTTTTTTCTCCTCTTCCGCATCATTGGTGGGAGCGTAGCACTGGATGATGTTTAGCTTGATGTCTTTCTTCTTGGTGATGAATTTGGCTGTGATGATGCGGGAGTTGACAGGTTCCCAGCCGATGAGTGCCCGCTGTGCCTCCGGTGCCAGCATCAGGGCCACGCCCTCAGTGTGGGGGGCTCCATCCTCTGTGTGTCCCGAGTACAGCAATTGCTCTCCCGATGAAAATCTCAGCTGTCCTGTCTGTAGCCACCTTGTCTCACTCAGTCCCAGTACTCCTATCTTGTAGTTCTTCATCTCTCTTGCTACTTGTATGGTCCTTCCTACTTCATACATAGTCCTGATGTTCCATGTGGCTACTCTCGTCGTTGTCCTGGGTGTTAGAAGGGGGGTCGGCCTTGCAGCTTCCTTTCGGCTTTCACTGCAATGCGTCATAGGTCTCCGGGATGGAGACCCTTCCTTGCCCAGGTGAATGTTTTGGTTTGTTGCTGTCGATGCTTCTGTAACGTTATGTTTTTTACAGGTAGGGCTGTTAACCCTACGCAAACCCGTTTAGCCTCTTGGAGAGGTGGTCCACATTCGTCTGACCTCTACCCTTTGACCTGTCCAGCTTGGGTGACCCTGCCAGGAGCACGTGCTCCCGCTGGCGTAGTTCTCTGGGTCATTGAGGTACACAAGCCACTACCCACGACAAGGGTTGGACCATGTAGGGTATGGGAACATATGCGAAACAACTAAAACCGAAGTGAAGGCGTTTAGACAGGATTTTCAGTGTCTGCGCTTCATCGCGTGGTTCTTTTGGTTGTGTTGATGTTTTGACGTAACAACGATAGCATTGACGACATTTTGGTTTATCATCATTGTCCTGGCCAGAGTCACCAATACAACGGCAAAAGCCTTCGCGACAGGCAGGTTGAGCACTTCGAAATTTGTTATTACTATTATTCTCTTTTTGAACAGAAATTTACATTTGTAAAAAGTACAAAGTCATTCCAAAAATGTACTGACAGCACAGAGCATCATCCCCCCCCCCCAAAAAAAAGAAAAAAAAACAAACAAACAACAAAACAACCCCCCCCCCCAAAACAAAAAAACCCACCAAAAACTAACCAAACAAACAAAAAACAAACAAACAAGCAAGCAAACAAACAACACACACACACACACACACACACACACACACACACACACACACACACACACACACAAGGAAACAACAGAAATAACAACAACCCCCCCCCCCCAAAAAAAAAACAAACAAACAACCAACAACAAAAAAACAACCCACTATAGCTAAAACCAACACAAAAAAAAAAAAAAAAAAAAAAACACTATAGCTTAAAACAAAGAGAAAAGTCAAAGGAAAGAAAAAAAAAAAGAAGAAAAAAGACGTGTGTAAATGTGTTACACTAGCACTTCGAAAGTTATAACTGTGAAAACATTGCATCATCATTCCTCGGAATACTTGGTACATCAAAGCAGTTTATATGTACAATCATTTGCAGACGTTTTCCGTAACGGTGTCCGTTCTATACTGCGTGCTATTTTTGCTATTATAGCAAGTCGTCGCTTTTTGTTTGTCAAAACAAGTGAATAGACAGGGGATTTGGCCTAGTGGTTAAGGCATCCGACTTCGGATCCTGAGCTGCCTGGTTCGAGTCCCCGGTGGGCAGGAATATAGTGGGATTTTTCCTACCATATCGAGTCAAATCCATGTGCAGACTCGTTTACAGTGCTTGCCTCGCCTTTGTGTACACACGCGCGTACATACATCAAGTGTGCACGCTAAAAATCTCACGCTCATCTTTCGAAGAAGCGTAGGCTGTAGCCGGTGTCGTGGTAAAACAGAAATACTGTCGCACAAACCAGAGTGAATAGCAGGGTGGAGGTTTGCGCATAAAGTAGCGCTTAGCGGCAGCAGGCTTTCACTGCTTCGTCCTCCAGCCCTGCGGCGCCGAGAGCATTTCAGCAGAGATGGATATGTGCGCCGAGGAGAAGTCTACCATACCATACCATACCATACCATACCATACCATAGACACCCCGTCAACAAGAGTGCTTTATTTTCAGGTATCATGCGACTACCGTTCTTCGTTTTTCTCCTTATGCTTGTACTGGTGACAATGACTGCAAGTCGGAGCGTTGACCGCGGCAAAGGAAAAGGGGGAGGTACTGGATGGCAAGTCGGTATGTCGGTAATAGTTGTGGCGGACGTTCTCATAGTCAGAACAGGTGTGTGTGTGTGTGTGTGTGTGTGTGTGTGTGTGTGTGTGTGTGTGTGCGTGCGTGCGTGCGTGCGTGCGTGCGTGTGTGTGTGTGTGTGTGTGGTGTATGCGTGTGCGTGTGTGTGTGTGTGTGTGTGTGAGAGAGAGAGAGAGAGTGTGTGTGTGTGCGTGCGTGCGTGCGTGTCTGTGTGTGTGTCTGTGTGTGTGTGTGTGTGTGTGTGTGTGTGTGTGTGTGTGTGTGTGTGTGTGTGTGTGTGTGTGTGTGATTCTGTGACCTGACCTTTAGGAAAGTTCATTAAAAAAAAATAGCGTTGGAATGTCCTTGTCGCCGAACACAAATGTGCCAAGTTTCTAATGCTCAAAATAATGTAGTCCTTCACAAAAAGCCAGTGTTTGTCAAAGACAACATAGATAACACAGACTCACTTTGTAGCACACTTGAGTCATGCTTTTATTTATCTACTCCGTGCAACAGGTGGGGGAAAGATCGCAGAAGCAGCTTCAGTCCGAGAAAAGAGAAGCTTAACTGCAAGCGAATTCGTTGGTGACAACCTAGAATTGGACAGCCGTAAGAGACTTTTTTTGAAGTTCGGCGATGATCGTCCGTGTTCATAGTGAAACGGTCATATGTGTGTGTGTGTGTGTGTGTGTGTGTGTGTGTGTGTGTGTGTGTGTGTGTGTGTGTGTGTGTGTGTTATGATGGCATTCACTTTCGTCTAGTCACGCAACTTCCGCATATAGACCTTGGGTGGGTGGGTGTTTTGGAGTTTAACGTCCTTTTCCACCACGTACAGGTGATATCAAAGACGGGGCAACGAAAAAAAGGCCGGCACAAAATATTTGGCCCCAGCCGGGATTCGAACTCACGACCCCAGCATTAAAGAGTGGGTGGGTTTTGGGGGTTTAACGTCCTTTTCCACCACATAAGGGTGATATCAAAGACGGGGTAATGAAAAAAAGGCCGGCACAAATATTTGGCCCCAACCGGGATTCGAACTCACGACCCCAGCATTGAAATCCCAACACTCTACCATAGGGCTATCCTGGCTCCCCACATAAAGACGTTGGACTAAGTCATTAGCTACAATTGTGCCAGCTGTTTGATGCTTAACTGTAGTTAGTGACAAAAAAAAATCCAGTGTTAAAGTTTGTCACAGACAGACAGGCAGACGGACAGACGACCGACAACGGATGATTGAGGACTATAGCATAGACTCACTTTGACTCACATGACTCATGTTGTGTTTTTTTTCCCCCCTGCTCCATGCAACAGGATCACGTGATACAAAGCTCGGTGACGCTGCCCTAGGACGAGAAAAATGAAGCTTGCTCCGTAATGCGTTGAAAGTATATATATAGCTGCACGTTAGTTTTATATATATGGCCATTCTGGCCACTGCAAGGTCAGTCGCTCCCCTTGATTTGTCGTATATATTGTCAGTGTCGGCAATGTGTAATGATTCAAATTCAAAGAGTGGAAAATTGTTTTATGAGGGTGTCAAATGATCCTGTTTCGATGACAGGTGTTAATCAATCGGTTGTAACACCTACGAATGCTGTATAAACTCAAATTTGGATATGTGCTGCAAAACAGATTGTATTTCGTGGAAAATCACAGTTTAGCATGAATAAATTCATAGCATGGAGTTTTTGTTCTCTGATTATTCGCATTTTTTTGTGTGTGTTTTGTCTTGGAAACACTATTTTCGGGGACCTCAAAGGTCGCTATGCTTAGCCGAAGCGGAAGCATGCCAAAATTCACGTATCATACGAAAGTGCAGTCATGTCTGATTAATAATAATAATAATAATACATTACACTTGTAGAGCGCGGCGTTCTGCTTCGAAAAGCACTCAATGCGGCTTTTTGCTCACGCACACACACAACATTCATACGCACACATTTATTACACATTTCAATACAGTGCGGTGGAGTTTAACTGGAACTTAAAGATTAAAAGCTAGTTTGAAAAGATGTGTTTTGAGTTCTGCTTTAAACTGTACTGAGGTGAGTGATGTGTAACATGATGATGATGATGATGATGATAATGGTGATGACTGGCCAAGTTTGCATAGCGCTACAAGAAAACTTCCATACAGTAAGCATGCTCACGGCGCCTTTGGAGTGAGTGTGTGTGTGTGGGGGGGGGGGGGAGAGAGAGAGAGAGAGAGAATGACAATGACAATGACAATTTATCAACGATTAAAGCTTTAACACAAAGGTCAGTTTTCGAACTGACTTGCCGTTGCTACAGCTACTACATAACTATAGATAACAGCCACACTACACAAAAAGAAGGCGCAATCCAACACACACACACACACACACACACACACACACACACACACACACACACACACACACACACACACACACACACACACACAGAGGATACGTCAGGGATCATAACTGTACACTGATGTCGATAACGTACAGTGCCACAGACTGAGCAAAAAACAAACAAAACCAAGAAAACACACACACACACACACACACACACACACACACACACACACACACACACACACACACTGACACACACACACACCGTACACACACACACACACACACACACACACACACACACACACACACACACACACACACACACACACACTGACACACACACACACCGTACACACACACACACACACACACACACACACACACACACACACACACATAGACAGACAGACAGACAGACAGACAGACCGGACAGACGGACAGACAGGAAGAGAGCCGGAGGACGACTTTCTTGCTTGTCGCTAGTTCTAGCATTCCTAATTTCCTATCGCTGAGAAAGCTACTACATAGCAAGCGAGACATTAGCCTGAATAAACCGAGTCAGTTAATCCCATGCCCCCACTCCACTACCGTCCCCCCCCCCCCCACCCCCTCCCTCCCTCTCCCTCCTCCCCTCATACACAGTGCGTGCAAAATTTCTCGCGAGGGGGGTTTGTGTGGCGGGGCAGTGGGCCGTGCCTCTCCCAGCCTACCGCCGCCTTACCATTAGCGCACATGTATCCCGAAGCGGCGGACTCCAGTCACAACGCGGCCGCTCTCTCGTCGCCAAGGTCACCACAGTAAACAATACCAGTCCACGCTTGCAGCTCCCTCCCTGCTGTCGCCCGGACAGAACTGCTGCTGGTGCGCTTACGCTGTGACGTGCAGACGAGGAGTTGTTCGTTCCAAGTCATCGTAAAGTTCTCTTCGTTCATTTCTAAAGGTGAGTATGTGCCTGTCGGCATTTGGAGTATTTCGTTTTGTACTGACCTGTGCAGAGAGGTGGCTAATTGAAGGTTATCTTTGGACCAGGCATATGGCAGCCAGTTCAGTCCGGCGTGCTCAATCAATTGATTACTGAGTAACTGTTTACCACTTTGCTCAAACACCGTTGGCCGCCGTCTTTCGGTAGAGCTGGAAACAAATGCAGTGGGAAACTGAAACGTGCGGTAGTATCGGCTTATGCTGTGTGCTGCAATGCGACGTGGTACATTATGTGATATCTCTGCATAGGCTGCACCGACGGTGATTTGTGAAAACAACACCTCCTCTAAACATAGTATTAAGGGTATAGGCGCTAATCATACCACTGGCCGGATGTTGTGAGCGGTTTGTATGCACGCCAGGGGAGCTACAGGCCTTGCCAAATCGGTTGTTTCTTTTGCAGGAGACACAATACGACTAAGGCAACTGAGTGCGCTTAGGTTGGGTCCTTATCTGTGAGTGCTCGTATCTCCAGCACTTGTCGCTACTGCGTGAAAATGTCACTGCTTTGGCATGAGGTCGAGTATTTACGACGGATTATTTGTACTTACATAAAGATCTCGGCCTGATGGACCGTAGTGTTGCTGGATTATTACTGATGTGGGCTGTTTGTCTGTCTGTCTGTTTGCCTGTTTGATTGACTGTACCAACAATCCTTCCAGTTTTCCTTATTATAAATTAGGGAATCTTTATTATAGAACAAAGAGGGTCAGTCCCGACAAGGAAGAATTGCATTGAGTAATCATATCATATATGGGCAATCTCCCAGAGCATACCCCCCCCCCTCCCAACTCCATCCGCCATTGGCTCAGTCACAAACAAATTCACTCTTACGGGATGCCTGATACACACGACACAGTCCACAGTCGACCCTTTCGAAATTTTACCCAGTACTCGGGTCGTGAGTTCGATTTCCCAGCCAGACATTTATGCTAACTGTTTTCCCTGGTTGCTCCGTCTTTATTATCACCCGTGCGGGTGGAAAAGGACGTCAAACCAACCAACCAACCAACCACCAATCGGCCAACTTTCACAGTTGTACAGTTTCAACACTTCCAAAACAACCAGCTCGAAAGCAGGCACTGAGTGTCGCGTGACAACGGCGCCGGGTTTCACTGGAGTAGACTAACGCCGAGTATCTGTTCCACTGACAAAAAAAAAAAAAAAAAAAACAGCCAGCGGGACTTGCACAGGGTTCTGATACAGCTGCTGATAATCGATAATCTCTCTCACATTACTCGGCCGGCCTGTGCACGGCAAGAGAACTGAAATTCGCCATTTTTAAAGCGCGTGACATATCTACAATCAACTTCTCAGTCCTGAAATTGCACGACGTAGTTTGGACGTCACGTACCGCGTACGTGACATCGGGGCAAGAACACTAAAGTTCACTATTTTTAAAGCGTATCTACAATTAACCCATCAGTCTTAACATCGTACGACGTAGTTTGGACAACACGTACGTTACACTGGGCATATCCATGTTGTGACAGGCCTAGGGTTGTTCAACTGTCATCTCAACCAAACTGCTTTAAATTTTCATGACGCTGAAAAAGCAGGAAAAACAACCCTCTATAATGAAAGAAAGCATACAAACGTGGTCGTCAGCTTTCTAGAGATTTCATCCTGTCCCTATTCAGCAGAACTACTCATTGAAAGGAGATCGGTGGGAAAGAAGAACGTGGTCGTCAGATTTCTAGAGATTTTCACCCTATTCACCAGAACTACTTATTGAAAGAGGATCGGTGGGTGGGTAGCTGGGTTGGTGTTTGGGAGTTTAACGTCCTTTATCCACCACGTCTGGGTGATATCAAAGACAGGGCAAAGAAGCAGCACAAATATTTGGCCGCAGCTGGGATTCGAACTCGCGACCCGAGCTTGGAAAGTCCAACGCCTTACCATTCGGCCTATCAGTCCCCGCCGCTCCTCACATTGACAGGGGCTAAGAAGAAGCAGGCAGAAGAAGAATACGTGTGTTCGTGTTGCGTGATACGAGAAGTATGACACACGAACACTCAGCCGGGGTGGGACGTACCCATAGCTTAGTGAAAGAGAATAGACGATCGCTTCAGTTGCCAGGTGGGCTTGAAACCAAATTCCCAAGCACAACAGCTATGACTCCGTATGTCTCTGTCTGGGCGGATCTCTCGGTATGCACTTCAAGTCAAGCGGATCTCTTGGTATGCACTCAGTGTCTCTATGTTCAGTGATGTCGCCAGGATTTGTTTTCTTCGGCGATTTAGCCGAAACAGCCATGAAAGTTTCGGCTTTTTACAGAAAGTTTCGGCTCTCTCTGCCGAAGCAGTATCACAAGTTTTTCGACTAGATTCCCTACTGTTACGTGCTCCCTCCACCTCCATGAATTAAAGATGTTCTGTAGGAATCTCGCAGAAACGGACTATAATCGAGCCGATTCACTCGTGAAAACTTCGGCTCGGCCAGCCGACATGACAGACAGATTATCGGCTTTTTCAAAAACAATTCGGCTTTTAGCCGAGATCCGACCCCAAACGACATCCCTGATGTTCGTTAATGATGAGTTTCGAGGGGGAAAAGCTACATCTTACAAAGCTCTAAGGCTGTTTCCTAAATGAATAGATGTTCCTTTTGGCCATTGCGACCATTTTCGTGACTTTGCGGCCTCTAATTGTAGAGAAATATGACTTTCTTTGGGCCAACGCTTCCATACCTGTACTACACGCCGATCGACAAAGTCGCTAAATATACAGATACATGTAGCCACCAGTCAGCGCTGTCTAGTTGGTCTTCATCCAGAATTGAATAAAGTCGTCTGCTCAGTACGCGGTACGCTTCTACGTACGAAGGACAGCATATACGCCAGCCCGAGTCACTACAATGGTTTCGGATGCTATATTGACTATTGTGTCCCAAGTGACTGATTCTGATGAACGGATTAAGCGCAATCGATTGAAAGTTTTCAGCAGCGTTGTTGTATGTCTGACAAACGTATTTAAACTTTAAAGATCTAAGCTCCCAACAAAAAGTGTTAAAAAAATTTAGAGTCGACCCAGTTACAGAGTTTTCAGCGTCCCTGACACCCCAATAAAAGCCAAGGGCAGCCTGATTTCACAGCACAGTTTGCATTTTGACACTGAGCGAGAAAGATCGTGCAGCACTCAACATCCGCTAGACACGGTAGCGATGTGTCTCGCTCACTGACCAAAAGCCAAATAATGTCACGTACTCGTGCTCTGGTTTTATAAGGGTCCCCGAAGCGCTGAAAACTCTGCAACTGTGACAGAGTTGCCTGGATTATGCACAGTCGAAGGAGTCGCAGTTTAAAAAAAAAAAAACGCAATGTTTGCGGCTTTTTTGCTGAGATTGCAGACCTTTAAAACAAGGGTATGTTTTGTGTTCTGTTTTGGGACAGTACTTTTGTGGTGGATGACAAAGCTGTGTGCTTGGCTCATCTTTCGCTCATTAGCGTTTATATTATCGTCGTTATTTTCTTTTCAGTTCAGTGTCTTGTTTGGTTTCCTGTCGTTCAAACAAACGCATATGGCTATGCTAGTCGTAAAATAGCAATGGAATGTTTTGAAAAGCTAAAAAGAATGTTCAAATCAATATTTCATATCCGGAGTGGTTGGCTGGGCATATGCCGATATGCAATATTAATTTTTGTCTCGATTGTTTTGAGATTGTTTTTTCCGTCTGGCAACTACATCACGCAGACATGCGTGACTTCGATCAGTAGGGATGTCTCCACCGGTCTGGGTAGATTGCGATTGATGTTACAGTGAAGCTGTAACTGCTGGTCGGCTTGTTTGTCACTGTGCTTACCCATGGGGGAAAAAACGCATGGGGGCATCGAACCAAAAAAAAAAAATTAGTGCGCATTCACATTAATGGCAAGACTAAAGGCACACCCTAATACAACGTAGAACGAGTACTGGCGTTGAAATGCCTGCATAGCAAAACTCTGAGAGCGTCTAGCCAACAGCTCTGCGCATTGAAAATGCCTACGGCTGCGGCTACAAATCCTATTACATTAGGAACAGCCATTGGTTAGACTTATAGGCTCACCCTCCGCCCCTGGCATTGGGACATTAAAATAACCACCAGCTGAGAGACTGGATATGGTTGAGATAAGCAGTTAGCAAACGCTTCACGGAACACACCGTCAGCATTTCAGCGATTCTTCTTATTACTATTTCACCGATATTTATTCGAGGTAGGTATGATACTTATCTGTGAGTTTTCTTATCTCCAGTACTCGATGCCAATTTGAATCTGAGAAAAGGTTGTACTAATTCACATTGTTTGTTGGATGGTTATCCCATTTGGCAGAATGTACGGGACCCTCATGGTTTATTTGTTGCTGTTGCTGTTTTTTTTTTTTTTCACCACTTCCACGGAAAACGACTGCTAAACCTAGGCGTGACAACGTCCCCTCCAGGATTCCTGGAGTCGGATGAGTCAAAGGACTGGGCCCGCATGTAAAAGTCGGGGTAAGGGAGTTTTGCCCCGAGTTAGACTAACCTCGAACTAAACTAGCTCTAGGGTTACATTTTCTGTTGTTTTTGTTTGTTTTAAGTCAGGAAGCGAGTCCATTCCAGCAAGGTGCATATGCCGTTATGGAAGGATTTTTGTCTTTCTTTCTTCGCTTCGTTTTTTATTTAATTTTGTTTGGGGTTTCTTTTGTCCTAGTCTGGGTTAGGCACGTAGCCGTGGGTTAAATTAACCTCGAGTTTTACATACGGGCCCTGGACAGGTTAAATATCAATACACCGGCCGATCCACCATTGTTTGTCTGTTTGTTTGTTATGGGGGTTATCTCAGTTGACAGAATGTACGGAACCTTCATGGACATAATTGTAACGCATCCATGGAAAAAAGGGCCCGTATGTAAAAGTCGAGGTTAATTTCTTCTCCGGCTACGGGCCTAACCCAGACTAGGACAAAAGAAATCCAAAAGCAAAATTAAATTTAAAAAAGGAAGCGAAGAAAGGAAGAAAAAAGAATCCCTCTATAACGGCTTGGGTACTTTGCTGGAATGGGCCCGCTTCTTGATTTAAAACAAAACAACAACAACAACAAAACCCCATAAAATTTAACCCTAGAGCTAGTTTAGTTCGAGGTCAGACTCTAACCCAGGGCTAAAAGCCCTAACCTCGACTATTACATACGGGCCCTGAGCGCTAAATAGTAGACCTCGACGCACATCCTCCTCGATTCTTTGTACGCCTGTGTAACACGCAGTCTGTTCGTTTGCCATTTGTTTTCGTCACCGTTGTACGTCCACGTTAAAAATGACGCTATCCCGGCGAGGACATCTTTAAACAAACGTCTAGCGAGTCAGTATAGACGGTGTTGAGCGTGTAGATAGGTGTAACGCTTGAATAACGAGGCGGGGTCGTCAGGTCGACCACAGCAGTCGGCTCAAACAGTCGTGTAGGGTGTCTCAAGGGCCCCGCATGAATAATGTCTGTGTGTCATTAGTTTGGCAGTGCGTGATAAGGCTGAACTACAGCACAAACAAATGGGACAAAGCGAACGTGTATCGGTTAAAGGCACAGTGATCCACTGGGTGTTGGGAAGGCTCATCCGAGGGTTTTGCGAGGGATATCGTCCTTTCCTCCAATGACTTAGATAAAGTATGCAGTCGTTTAGCGGAGGAAATTTGTATCATCGTCGGATGTTAGTTGGACAGTTGGTTTAAACAGGTTTATTGTCATACATTTCGTACAAGTAAACAGTTAGTGAGCATGAACAAGCACCGCTTACGATAATGCTCATGGGGTAACAAGTACATATTGACAGTATTGCAATGGCAGGCTAAACTGGTCAGTAATTATGATAAATTAAAACAGTTGGATAGTTCATTCAAGGCTCTGCCTGCCCTCTGGCACATGAGGCAGCACTGAGCCAAGGCTTTCCTGAGTGTTGTTTTCTGTAGTGTGCTGGAGGACATTCTCAAAGATTTCAAACATTTTATTCCTTTCTCCCCATTTGGGGTATGGAGGAATGTCAAGTAAAGCATCATACAAGATTCTTATACGTACAGAATTACAAAAACACATGCAGGACGGAAGAACTCACAACAGTCCAAACTGCACATCGCATATGTTACAAAAGAACAAACAAAAACATAATTGCACGTGTGTAAGGCGAAACATGTCACCATAGTTACAAACATATCTACATGGCATACTAGACGATTTTGCTATTTCTAATGAATTTTGCCAGACTTAGCAATGTTTTCTTTGGTAGTTCTAATGACGTGTACCTGCAGAAATTAAAAGATGAAATTGGTCTGCGAAATGTGGATGGTATAACATGTTGCCTTTCAGCTTGACATCTTGGGCTTTGCCAAGCCATCTAAGATCAGTGATGTTGCCAGGATTTTTTTCTTCGGCGATTTAGACGAAACAGCCGTGAAAGTTTCGGCTTTTTACAGAAAGTTTCGGCTCTCTTTGCCGAAGCAGTTTCACAAGTTTTTCGACTAGATTCCCTACTGTTACGTGCTCCCTCCACCTCCATGAATTAAAGATGTTCTGTAGATACATATCCTCACCGAAAGTTGCGTTTTCTTGGAAATTAGTCCAGCCAGCACAGGAATCTCGCAGAAACGGACATAATCGAGCCGATTCACTCGTGAAAACTTCGGCTCGGCCAGCCGACATGACAGACAGGTTATCGGCTTTTTCAAAACAAAACAACAAAAAAATCGGCTTTTAGCCGAGATCCGACCCCAAACGACATCCCTGAAGATTGTAGTGGGACAGTTACTAATCTGAAACGCCGGTTTAAGAAGGAATTGAGCAGAAGTCTTTTCGTCGGTATGCATGTCACTTTTTTGTAGATCACATTTTGCACAGTTTTGATCGAGAAGTGAAAACTGTAAATGTTGGTTTTCTGGCTCTTCCTGTTTGGCGATATGTGGCGGAAAAGGACGTTAAACTCCGCTTCTCCGATTTTTTTTTCTGTCAGAATGAGTTCGGGGTTCCCCTGAGTACAGCCACCAATTCTGATCCTGATGCGACAGCTGACACTAAATTAAGTTTTATCGTGTGCGCGCGCACACACACACACACACACACACACACACACACACACACACACACACACACACACACACACACACACTGTTCATTTATATATAAAGATGATATGCCAAAACAAATTTTAAAACATGACCTACTTTCCAGATCGAGCACGTGCTACCCGGGGATGGATTGTAAAAAGCAGGACGCCCAGTTGAAGCAGCGATGCGCCCAGCAGCTGGCCACTGAGACTGACCCCGTCGAGCGCTTCAAGTGTCTTGCTCTTAAGAACGGAGCGGCCGGAATTAAATCTATTGCCAGGTGTGTGTGTGTGTGTGGAACTAAATCAGTTGACAGGTGCGTGTGTGTGTGTGTGTGTGTGTGTGTGTGTGTGTGTGTGTGTGTGTGTGTGTGTGTGTGTGTGACTCTGTGTGTGTGTGTGTGTGTGTGTGTGTGTGTGACTCTGTGTGTGTGTTTGTGTGTGTGTGTGTGTGTGTGTGTGTGTGTGTGTGTGTGTGTGTGACTCTGTGACTCTGTGTGTGTGTGTGTGTGTGTGTGTGTGTGTGTGTGTGTGTGTGTGTGTGTGTGCGTGCGCGCACGAGTGTGTATTGTGCTTATTCCTAACTTTGCCCGCTTCCTCTTGCCGTGTGAACTGGGCTCGTTTGTGTCACTTGTCCGTCACAGTCAAGAACATATCAAATGTCAGTCTGTCCGAATTGAATAGCGCTCTTCTGGGCTGTTTTGTTCGGGTAGCTATCACTTTCCTCCCGATAACCCGCCCTTCAGGATCGCCTCCAATCAATTTTGTGGTGTGGCGTCGAGCTCGAGAGGTCTTCAGTGTGCATAAAAAGAGACTAGTTTAGTCAGAGACGTACCTCTAACCTCAGACTAACTATTCCTGGACTATATTATCAGCGTGTTTACCGTTTGGTCCCCGAAACAGTCGTAAACCACAGGCAATCATTGCTTGTCAAAATTTAAAAATAAAGTCCTATTTTCATGTGCCATGCCGACACACAAACCCCTCTCCTCCCTACTGTAATATAGTAGGATGATGGTGTTTGCATGTCGGCATGGCACACTAGTGAAAACACGATTTTATTTGTACATTTTGAGAAGCTACGAGTGCCTGTGTCGTAAACCTGCCTTAGCCTCCTTTTATGCAACTCGTACTAATCCTTTTGGTCTCAGCTTAGTCAGGTTAGTTTCCGGACAAACGTCCTAGTCTGTTTCCCTGCTCACCACTTGAACCAGCCAGCCAGCCAGCCAACCAACCAACCAACCAGCCAATCCCCACTAACCAATAACTAACCAAACCTGCGTAAGGCGGGTCGGTAAGCCAACTGGAAGAACCACTCATTTACTCAATAGCATTTATTTGCCTTCCCTCACTTGCTTCCGTAACACTACTTTGGTGTACTACACGCCAAACGCGAGGAAAAACGCCGCGGTGGAATTAACAGTCGGCAAAAAGCATTGCAAACATATTGTGTAATAAGGATTTTGACTGGGGAGGGGGGGGGGGGGGGGGTCGTGTGAAAAGCTTTCGACGCAAAGGAAAGGGGGAAATTTCACCACGCCCGCAACGGAAAGCTTATGAAGTCGTCAACACAACACCCTTGTACATGGTTGCGGTAGAGCGATATGATTAGTGGAGACTAGTAGAGTGCATTAATTTGGTAATTCAGTCGCCAAAGCTTTTCTGGAAGATTTTGTTTTTAAATGTGATTTTTTTTTTTGGTTGACTTATTGGAAGTAGATGTTTGAGACTCTTGTATCATGCCGCACGTCAGTCTGTCTTTTAAGTCGTTTCTCTGTAGAAACAGCAACAATGAAATCACAAGACATGAACGAGCATCCTCTGTCAGACGACCTGCGTGAGGCTGACGTCAAAGTTTTAGTTCACGGAATTGATGTCATCTCTCTCTCTCTCTCTTAAGATTCTAGATCCGCTATCGCGTAGCGGGTCTGGTGTCTGTGGTAGTTCTTACAATTGGAGGGAGAAAGAAAAAGAAAAAAAAAATCCAACAAAACCTCACAGGCAGCAATGAAAACAAAACAGACCCCCCCCCCCCCCCCAAAAAAAAAAAAAAAAAAAAAAAAGCATGACATTTGGAAAAACAGCTTTATTGGACGGGGCCATTCCTCCTTGTTACATTCGACAGGAGATTCCGCATCATGGACACCTCTGACGACAACAAAGTGACGTTCGAAGAGTTTGCGATGGGATGCGAGGAATGCCGCGTCAACAAAGAGCTGAAGCAGGTGTTCGATGCCTTTGACAAGGATGGCAGCGGTGCGCTAGACTACGAGGAGTTCCTGGCAGCTGTACGGGTAGGTCACGTGGATTTTAACTGACAAGTTTGAACCGAGGTGTCAGTTTCGTCTGCGTTGTAAAGGAGAATTGCAACACCCCGCAGCTGTTATATTGTTATTATTATTATTCAGCCTTGTCGGTATAGCAAGGCTGTGCCTGGGGCAGACGATGCGCTCCATATGGGGGGAGCCGGGATAGCAAACGGTAGAGCGTTGGACTCTCCATGCTCGGGTCGTGAGTTCTTTTAACGGCTGGGGCCAAATATCTGTGCTGGCCTTTTTCTCGTTGCCTTTTGTCTTTGATATCACCCTTACGTGGTGGAAAAGGACGTTAAAACTTCCATACACCCACCTACCCACTCCCGCGCTCTATATGGCTATGACAGCAGTCGGAGAATTTGAATGTTCGACCGCTTTGAATGTTCGAACAGCCTTCTGTCGCATTAAGAGCTGTACTAATCATCAAGCTCGAGAACTTCGCGCGTACAGGCGCACTCGCGAGAGAAAATGTTCCAAAACGTAAGCTGGCTCAGCAAGCAAAAGTAGAATTAGCCCGTTTAACTACTAGTGATTTTGATCTCCACGGTGTTTTTTATTGATTATTTTTTGTATACTTTATTATCCCTTTCGGGAAATTCGGCTTCTCCCCACCGCTTGTATAAGGCTACGTACGCAACACACATGCAGATTTCAAAGAAACCGCTATACACACAGACAGTACTCAGTACGGCGGGGAAGTGCATTCGCTGCACCATACACGTCAGCATCGATAACGCAGAGTTATACCAAAGACCTTGAAATCAGAAATATGTCTTGGAAACATATCTTTCTGATTCCAAGGTCTTTGATTATACTTGCAAAATCGTCTTTGTGGGAGATCAGCAGTGACGTGCGTTTGTAACACAGAGGCTTGCTACTATGAACGTGGAAAATTTAGCCCGTCCTGTGTTGTTGTGGAAACTATGGAAACAACGTAAAAAGGGGCAAGAATTCTGTGCTATGTACAGCCTTCACAAAAAGTTAAGGACCACTTGCAAATATGCACACACACACACACACACACACACACACAAAAAAACAACTCGCAAAGCAAATTACTCGTCCGTGTGATGATGGTCGAAATCATTCAACTTTTGTCGTGATGACATGCTGGTGTAGTGCTGAACATCGCTGAAACGGCGGCATATGTAGGCAAACAGATGAGCACAGTTCATAACCAGGGATGCATTCTTTGACGTGCATCTCATTTTTGCCATGCAGAAAGCCCCAGGTATCGCTCACTGAACACTGAAACTCGGTCTAGTTTTGCCGAAATTGCAGATTTTCACACGCGCTAAGCATGCTGTGTGATGCGCACGTGCCATTCACACAGTGGTCGCCATGTTCACTAATTACCCCTTAACCTTGCTACCGAATTTTACGGGAAATATCTTATTCGTTTATTTTTTTTCTGATTTATTAAAACTGTCACCCATTATGTTGACTGGTCCTCAACTTTTTGTGAAGACTGTATTTAGCATAATTGACACTACATGCCCCGGCAGCTATTAGTGCTCTGTAGCCTGTAAATGGTAGATGCTGAACATTGCAGCCGGCGATGAGCGAGACCCGGAAGAAGCTGGTCATCAAAGCGTTCGCCAAGATGGACAAGTCCGGTGACGGCGTGATCACTGTGGACGACATGATGGGCGTCTACGACCCCAAATTCCACCCCAAGTTCCAGAACGGCGAGATGACCCGCAATGACGTGTTCCGGGAGTACCTGAAGAACTTCGAGGCCGAGAACAGTGTGGACGGAAAGGTACTAATTGTCTTTCCGCTAGCAAACTGAGTGAATACGCACAGGTCGTGGCTGGTTTAGATCAGAAGTTTATTGTAGATGAATGTGCTCGCAAACATGTATTACGTCAAGACTAAAGATACATCAAGTTTTGCTGTTGTTGTTGTTTTGGCAAGAGGCTTAGGGCAAACGCTGTATTTTTTGGAGGGGATGGGAATGTTGGGGGTGGGGAGGGGGAATGGGGTGGGGTGGGCGAAGGGGGTTGCGGTGGAGATGGAGTGTTTAATAATGATAACTGTGGATTGTATACTCCCCAAAGAGTATTTTGAGTCTAGTCGTTGACGCTTTCAATGATCTGTGGGAACTTTATCCTTGAAATAATACCCGGTTTAACCATTTGAGTGAGTACATGTATCTAGATATTGCTGGCAGCAGCTAAGGGGTTAATGCGTGTGTCTGTTATTGTTTTTTGTTTCTTCTTCTGGTTCTTCTTTAGGTGACGCTTGATGAATGGTTAGACTACTATTCCGGTGTGAGTATCAGTATAGACGATGACGCCTACTTCAGTCTTATGATGTACAACTGCTGGGGGGTCAAGGCATGTGACTAAGATGTGACGCTGTACTGTTCATCCTCGTCAGTTTTTGGCAGCTCATTTCGTGAGTATTACGACTCTTTTTTCTCTTCTTGTTTCCCATTCTCTTCTTTTTGATAACTGTGGGGTTATTTAGCCCCACATGTCTGGAACTCGCTGTCAGCCGAAGTACGTAATCTGCCCACACTCCCCATGTTCAAAGCACACCTTCAGACCCACCTTTTCCGTCAGGCCTTTGGCGTCTAACCCATCAGTTTTTCTGTGTGTGTATTTGTATCAGTGAGAAGTTGTGTGAGATGGGGTGGGGGTTGGGGTGGTGGTGGTGGTGGTGGTGGTGGTGGTGGTGGTGGTGGTGGTGTGTGTGTGTGTGTGTGTGTGTGTGTGTGTGTGTGTGTGTGTGTGTGTGTGTGTGTGTGTTAGCGCAATGAGTCCTATCTGGAGAGTCTGCGCTCTACATATTCTAATTATTGTTTTTATTATTTCTCCTTTTCCTTCCTTTTGTTCCAATCCCGGCTGGGTCCAAATATTTGGCCTTGTTCTCGTTGCCCCGTCTTTGGTATCACCCATACATAAATTCCCAAAAACCCACCCCCACCCATCCACCCGAGAAACTCTTCTATATAAACATAATTTCTTTTATTTTTGCATTTTTGTGTTTTCTTGTGTGTGTTTCAGACTTGATGACATCGCATCCTAACGACAATAAAGAGAAGGGGCCTGAAGGAGGGGGGGGGGGTCGAAAGAGGGAAGCGGGGATAGAGCAGACCGAATTTATTTCTTAGATATGTCATCACCACGTCCTTCGTTGTATTCCTGTTTGTTTGTTTCTTGTCGTTGTCTGTTTTCCTCCGTTCCTGTTTCGTGTACATGAACGTACAGTCAAACCTGTGTAAGACGGTCACCCAAGGGACTGGGCCAAACTGGCCGCCTTAGACAGGTGGCTGGGTTATCCAGGGTGGCATGTCAACAGCTAGCATGTCAGGGGATCCTCTAGAGTGACCAGGTTAGACAGTGGCATAGCTTATACAGGTGACCGCCTTGGCAGGTTCGACTGTATTTGTAAATTTGTAAGCGTCCATCGAGCCCCTATGGCAATGCTCATGTCAGAAATCACATTGTGACTGTGCAAGCTGCGTCGGTTTTTGGTACCGCGTGCTGTATTTAAGGTTTAGAAACTGACAGCTTGGTTAACAGACACGCCTGGAAGGGGGAAAGAGTACTTCCTGTGAGTAAAGTACAACCGTAGCTCATTGTTATCATTGCGGCCACATCGTAGTGTTTTTGCCAAGGACAAATCAGGAACGTCTTTCAGTTTTTTTTTCTTTTGCGATTGAAGTGCTTGTTCAGTCAGGGAAATCAAGAAATCAAAAAAGCTCAAGGCTTGATGTTATATCATTTTGCTGGTTATCTGCGCATGAATCAAAGTAAATTTCGATGAACTTTTTAAGGGACGCGCAGTTTGTTAGCTGTGTGACCAAGTCTGTTTGTGTACAAAAAAAGGACTCTTTCTTTAAGTTGTCAGTATATGTTTACAAGGTATTCAGATTCTGTACAGTACTGGCTTTGCACTTTATTTTGCTTCAGTGCATTCTTATTATGAGTTTCAAGGTTTTGTTCATGCTAAGTATTACCGTGTATTCCTCTTCTCATCTCTTACTATTGTTTACCGTATTAACAACCATATTAACTCGCAAAGTGTGGGGGGAAGTGGTTGCAAGGGGGGGGGGGGGAGGGGGTTCGGGAAGGTGGCAGAGAGGCGGAGCGTAGGGGGTGGAGGGAGGGGGTGAATAGTCGTGTACATTTCAGGACGTGAGCTAAAAGCAAATACTCATAATCGCAATTTATTTCATGTGATTCACTGACATATGTTTTAAAGCGAATATGCACACACACACACACACACACACACACACACACACACACACACACACACACACACACACACACACACACGTGTACTAATGGTAGTCTGCAATCGAGTCAAATTTTTAAAAAATCTTTTCAGCATGCAAAGTGACATTTTTTGCACTCCTGTATATTGTAACAGGAAATCATTCAACTGTACATTCCATGTGATGCCGCCATATGAAATACGCAATTTTCATCTGTACTTTTCACTGGTCGGAAAAATAAAATCTCTTCAGAAGAATCAGAACCGAACGGCTGTCTTAAAACATTCTTCCTCTTTTCTTCGGTCTGTGCTTTAGTTAATTTTTTTTTGTCTGTCGTAGACCAGTTAGTGTGTGTGTGTGTGTGTGTGTGTGTGTGTGTGTGTGTGTGTGTGTGTGTGTGTGTGTGTGTTAAGGTTGCTGTGTTCCTTCACTTACTGAATAGTGTGATTCCACAGTATCTTGGATACGACATGCACCCTTCTGATGACAAGATCAATGACCAGCAAACACAAACTCTCTCCCTCTCTCTCTCTCTCTCTCTCTCTCTCTCTCTCTCTCTCACACACACACACACACACACACACACACACACACACAAGAGCGTCTTCAAATTTGCTCCATTTGCTTCAAATTTATTTACAAAAGGAGATGAATACACTGCTCTGCATAGCACCGTCAGCGTCTGAATGCTTTAATGTATTGTAAACATTCGTAGTGTGAAAGAATCTACGCGCTTACCTAACTTTGACGGCTGCATTAAAACTCAGGAAAATAAAGAGACATCTAATTTTAATGTCTACAATAAATAACTAAAAGTGATATAAATTGCTATGTACTGACTGCTGGCACAGGTAAATGTTTGATACGTATGAAGAAAGGTACTAGAAATGACGGGGGGGGGGGGGGATACGCAACAGAAATTGTGATTATTTAGGAAGTATTACATTGCAAAAATAGATTATTTGTTTGAGAGCGGATTCAACAACAAGTCGCATTCCCCCAAAATCACCGTCAGATCGCGAACTGCGTTGGAATGCCCCTGTCGAGACATCTGTCGATTCGACCATTGTCTCTAGGTTCACTAAACTGACATGTAGCCAGATTCTGATTGACACGTCACTGCAGCCAATCAGAGTGCGTCAATACTGACTCCAACATACAAATCACACGTGTGAGATTGTCTGTCGGAGTATTCGAGGTTTCTCTTCCAGAACATCCCATCTCTCTTCTTTCTATCTCAGGCTGTATCGATGTCAGAGAACCCTCGATTAGCTCGACAAACTGTAGAAATCAGAGGGGTTGCCATGGAGAGCCTGAGTTAGAGGGCGTGGCTACGGGCCTGTGGGCTAAATATTGATTGTCCTTTCAGGATACAGCAAATACAGAAGCGCGAGAAAAAAGATGGCCCGATGGTCACAATCAGATCTTGAACCGTTATTCTTGTGTCCCATTATTCTGTAGGTTCTCTCACATCAGTCACTTTTCCGTGAACGGTAATCCTGGCGATGATAGAGGGGGGGTTGAAGAAAGCTGAGAACTCGGAGTCATAATAAAATCCACAAAAAACAGGCACCGAAAGGAAACGCCAGGCATGGCCCACCGAACTTAACTCACAAATTCTGCACCGAATCCACCACATTGTTCACAATCCTTCGTCACGCTGAGTAACAGTAACACTCTCAAATGCTTCCCGCACGGAAACATTCCATCGGCACACTTGAGCAGACCGTCAATACGTTTGTCAGGCGTACCACAACGCTGTGGAAAACATTTCATCGAATGCGCTTAATCCCTGCATCAGAATCAGTCACGTGGGACACAATAATCTGAAACCATTGTGGTGACTCCGGTTGGCGTATACATTGTTCTATGTACGTAGAAGCGTACCGCGTACTGAGCAGACGACTTTATCTGGTTGCGGACTGAACACCAACTAGACAGCGCTGATTGGTGGCTATTTTTAGCGGCTTGGTCGTATCGACGCGTAGTACATATATAGAAGCGTTCTGCCAAAGAAAGTCATATTTCTCTACTATTAGAAGCCCCAAAGTCACGAAAATGGTCGCAATGGTCATTATGAGCATCTATTCATCTGGGGAACTGCCGTAGAGCTTTGTAAGCTGCAGTTTCCCCAGTCAGAACCATTAGGAACATAGAGACTTTCACCGAGGTGTTGCAGAGGGTATCAGTCACAAGCCTTCACTCCCCAACAGTTGTACATCATGAGACTGAAGTAAGCGTCGTCGTCCACGCTGGCGCTCACCCCGGCGTAGTAATCCATCCACTCGTCGAGCGTGACCTGCAGAACGAAGTATGTTGAGCACTGACGATTCATTGTGTTTTTTGTTTTGTTTTTTTCTACTACTTTATTATCCCTTTCGGGAAATTCGGGCTGATTCCCCCGAGGGCAGCGCGTTGCCGCGGTGCAGCGCCACCAATACCAATCCTATTTTTTCCCCGCCCCTCCATCAGACCTGACTCTTACGATGTCTGTCCCAATCTGTAATGAAACCACGTAAACAGAGCGGTCTGGGTTGTTTTACCTTATGTTGCTATTCGCCTAACATCCGCATTTCTTACCCGACCGCCAATATGGTCTTCTGCCTCGAAGTTCTTCAGGAACTCCCGCAGCACCTGCTTCTCCGTCATCTCGCCGTTCTTGAACTTGGGATGACGTGTCACGTCGTACACGGCGATCATGTCGTCAATAGTGATGACCTCATCTCCGGTCCGGTCCATCTTAGCGAACGCCTTCTGGACAAGCTGCTTCCGGATTTTGCTCATCGGGGGCTGGGAAATACAGTTTTTGTCCTTTCATGAACGCGCATAACAGTTGATGTCTCGTCTGAGTAACTACGTAAAAGTTAACACTGATTGTCGGGGGAAAATGCCACTGCTGAATTCATTTGTCTTTTGCTGAAAAAGCCACAGAGGTAGCCAGGAATATTCCGGGCTCAGCCCTACCAGGGTTAAATCTCTGTTTGCAAATGAAGTGACGCTCGATCCGGGCATTGATGATGATGATGATGATGATGATGATGATGATGACGACGACGACGACTTGGTATAACGTACAGCTCCACCCAAACTGAGTACTCACGGCGCACTAGGGGAGGTGTGTGTGTGTGTGTGTGTGTGTGTGTGTGTGTGTGTGTGTGTGTGTGTGTGTGTGTGTGTGTGTGTGTGTGTGTGTGTGTGTGAGAGAGAGAGAGACAGACAGACAGAGACAGAGAGCAAATACTTAATGGAGTGATGCGCCGAAGAGATGAGTCACTAATCACATTCAGTCTTCATTCCGACAGTTTCTGTAACGTATGGCCTTGACATTGAAGAAACCGATTGTCAAGAAACCCTGACCTTTTCAATACGACTCGGCTTTGCCGTGTCATAGACCACGGGCGGGAAACGGCAGATTTTTTTTTTTTTTTTTTTAACGTCTAATGCAGTTTGCGGTTTACAGTTCTTGTTTCTGAACAAGATTCTTGGGTTCTTACCCGTATAGCTGCCAGGAACTCCTCAGAGTCTAGGGTGCCACTGTCGTCTCTATAGAAACAGTCGAACACTTCCCTCAGTTCTTCCCTGGACATCCGGGTCATTCGGCATTCCCGACAACCCACGTAGAACTCTTCCCAGTCCGGTTGTCTGTAGCCGTTGTAGTCCATGATACGGAATTTTCTGTCACACACACACACACACACACACACACACACACACACACATGCGCACGCACGCACACACACATGATCATTCAAAACTGCACTCACAAATACTTCGCAGAGATTTTTCTGTGCGATCATTTTTTACGTGATCCAAGCGAAATAAAATTTCACCCCCACCGAAAAGTGAACAAAATATCTCAACACCGGCCGTGACGTACGAGTGCTAATTGTTTGAAATGACGCACTTTCTGGGCGTCTTTGACTGATGACGTCACACGGGTGAGTGCTTGTAAACTCATAAACCACTAAAGGGGTTATGATAGTCATATCCCACACTTTCACGCTCTGTTTCCACTAATTTCGGAGGTAAAGCACTGAAAAATTTGTACTGGCGAGTGGCGGAAGTCAGTTTAGAGGCTCGGAAGCAGAACGCTTCAAAAACGCGTGTCTCCTTAATCGGCAAACAAAAACAACAACAACAAAACAATATATTATATACCTGCCGAGAGTTTTGATGCCGGCTGCTCCGTTCTTGAGAGCTAAACACTTGAAGCGCTCAATGGGATCCCTTTCCTTGGCCAGGCGCTGGGAGCATATCTGGGCCAACTTGGCGTTCACATCTCGACAATCCATTTTACAGGAGTCACGTGCTAGGTCATGAAAGAAGAGTTGGAGAAAACGACGCTAATAATAATAATAATAATCCGAAAGCATTTTTGTATTCATGGACCGGTTAAAACCCA
>JACVVK020000027.1:365000-457500 GCA_018292915.2 Batillaria attramentaria | reverse complement strand
CCCCAGTCTTCACACTCTCTGTAACATTTGGACCTTGAACGGCACTTGCTACAAATTCACAGAGAGCCGAGCATTTACAGATGTTGACAGGAATACTAAACACAACAACAAACACACACCGACCACAACACACACACACACACACACACACACACACACACACACACACACACACACACACACACACACACACACACACACACACACACACACCAAAACTGTTTCAATGACAGTTTACAATTACATGTAGCTTGCGTATGCTCGCCTTTTGCTGTAAGCTAATCCTTAATCGACACACCCAACTTAAACAGAATCAAATATCGAATTCACACTTGGCTCCCGACAAACGCGGGCTTGAAAGACTGGCAGTGACATGTGCGTTACACACTTAACCCGAACAAGCTTTTAAACCTTTCAATCCGCAGCGTGTGTCACATTGCTGAGCTGGCGTACTGTTCTCACACAGAGCGCTGCCGAGCCGAAATGCACAATAGATACAATCATACGTATGCTTGGTTAATTTTTCTCTTTTCTCTCACAGGTCGTGACCCGAATATCAGGTGCCAGACTGCACCCAGCAACGCAGGTATACAAACCCTAAAACACATTACCTACAAATTCTCAAGGCCCGGTGATATTCCTTTCAGTGTATGAAACCTCATCGGAACACTTCAGGGGGATTGTAGATATGTTATAGTGGGTGGTTTTCAGTGGCCCTAGGCCTGACCTTAGTGAAAGATTTCTGAAGATCATGAAGTCACGCGAACCCTTTTCCTTTTGTGTCACCTGAGTGAAAGATTTCTGAAGATCATGAAGTCACGCGAACCCTTTTCCTTTTGTGTTATTATCTGAGCAAGACGTCGGCTGCAAGACACGAAACAGAAGACATGGTATTAATACAACAGAACTCAGTTAAGAAATAAGAAAATAAGTGAAAAACGCCAGCCGACCGTAACGGACCCTTGCAGACTAAGAAAAAACACCCCTTACTTTCGGAGTATTTCTACCCCGGTAAACTTAATTGACTATTCCATCTGGGGACCTAGATATTGTTATCGCGACATGCAAAAGTCTTTGACTGAAATCAAAAGACGTACTCTGATTATACACGTAGATTGTTTAGCCTTTTCAAGAGCTGAAATTGTACCGGGCTTTACCTTAGACTGTGTGAATTTCTGAGTGAATGTTTCTGGATGTCTGTGCCTACAGCCATGTCGAAGGAGACACCGAAAATGTTTAATAAACACTTAAACGCAGAGAGCTGCAAATATTACTACTTTTTTGAAAGGGGAGCGGGTGGCGATAATTCTCATCGAATTTTTGGTAGTTATAATAAAATTTTGAAGTAGATAATCGTCAGTCCACAGGGGCGTATAGTCGACTGAATAAACAGAAGTTTGTCGATACCCTCCTTGTTCTAAATCAGGTAGTTCATTCTCTGTATTGATTTGCACCAGAGCCCGTATGTAAAAGTCGAGGTTAATTTAACCCACGGCTACGGGCCTAACTCAGACTAGGACAAAAGAAACCGAAAAGCAAAATTAAATTTAAAAAAAAAGGAAGCGTAGAAAGGAAGAAAAAAATCATTCTATACCGGCTCAGGCACCTTCCTGGAATGGGCCCGCTTCCTGATTTAGTAAAACAAAATACAGAAAATTTAACCCAAGAGCTCGTTTAGTTCCAGGTTAGACTCAAAACCGGGGCTAAAAGCCCTAACCTCGACTATTACATACGGGCCCAGGAGTCCAAGCTGTCGTTTACTTTGCAGCGAGGAGCACAACCCCAAGATAGCTAGTTCGCTCTCCATCCTTTTTTGGTTCTAATTTTCAAAACGAAGATAGCAATGAACACTCTCCCTGATAACGATAAACATGGCCATTTCCTTCGAGTCCCACAGAGGACTATCCAAAGATAGCTAGGTCTTTGTACCAATAAACATAAACCGGAGGACAATCCAACAATTGTTGTTAATATTTAACGAGCCATCTTGACCAGGGATTACACAGTTGTCTTTGTTGTTACTGTCGTTGTTGGTGTCGTTGTTGTCATTTACACGTCGTTCCGGGTTACGAAACTACAAGGCTCTGAAGGTGTTTTCCTGAAATTTCATTGTGAGTTTACTCATTCCTCCCTCATTGCCCACATTCTGGAACTGATGCAATTAGGGTCTCAGGTCTACGCCATACCTCACCATAAACGTGCTTGTCTGACAAAATCTGCGAATGTGACAGCTTTAGCAGTAAAAGCCTGTGAAAGTCGATGGTGTCCGGCTTTCCCTTGGAGAAACAGGCACCATTTCCCTCGTCCTTTGGAGTATGGCAGTCAAGCGTGGCGACTTTTCACGGGTGACCTAGTGCTAGACCAGACGAATCACCATCTAGGCCATTCCGTGCTGGAAGACGTAATTATCTGTCGAGAATTTCTGAGACTAGAAACCTCCTAGCTGACTTCTTGTATCCGGAGTAATCGACATAAGCTTTTGAAGACATACTGGTCAGCGCGTTTGCATTACTTCCAGATTCGAAAGACTGAGTTCCATCTAAAAGTGTCACATTATTGCTGTAACCGAAGATATTGTAAGTTACGTAGTATAACTGTTACGTATGAGGCTGAATTGCTTACGTTGAGAATGTCACTTGGCTGACATCGTGTATCCAGTTTCCGATCTGCCATCCACCTGGGTGGGTGGGTGGGTGGGGGTTTAACGTCCTTTTCCACCACATAGCCATCCACCTGGACCATATGCACAAGTCTGTAGTAAGTATTACTACGTAAATGTCAAAGACTGTCTGAGGGAACGTGACCGGGGTACCTGCTCGCAAGAAAGACACATAAACTTGAGTCTTCTTTTCTTTCCTGTCTAGAATGTAACTTTAACTCAATTCCTACAAAGTAACTTTAGGTTTGTGCATCAGTGGCCTCACCACAAAAAAAAAATTCATATTTATGTCAGCATGGATTTAAATTTGGCTTGGTGGGAGTGTTGCACTAAGTTTGATTATACTCGTGTTTGCTGCTGTAGGAACAGAAAAGGAAACGGTAATGACTTCGAAGTGGTCAAGGAACAGTTAATCTTGCCTGATTCTCGCATACAGGGCCAAAGCCGAAAAAGAGTCGAAAACGTGGGATACTCGTGAGATCACAATACACATTAGGCCAGTCAAAAAGGGGTGGAATGCAATTAGATACCTTGACTATACATGTATACACCTCTATGTGTGCATATATTATCATCTCTCGTGTATTGCCAAATCAAAGAGCGAGAGGTACGTGTAAAAGCAAACTCCGTTTCATCTCTGTTTGAAGGTTCATGCTGAACTGGCTCTCAATGTATACTTCACGTAACAAAACCAAGGCACGCGAGCCTGTTATGCCAGCGTATCTTCTCATTCAGTGTATTTCAAGAGAGGGTGGGATTTTCCATTATCGTGGGACACTGTTTGCGAATCACCCAGTACCCTGGCACACAAGGCGACACATAACATTGGAGAACAACAAAGAAAGCACGGTTTTGTTTGGCTGTCTCCATAGGCAACGGGTTTGGATAGAGCGAGGTCACCATGGTTACGTCATGCTTGTATGGACAGTCACGGAATTTGCACACGGTTTCACACACGGTGTGTGTGTGTGTGTGTGTGTGTGTGTGTGTGTGTGTGTGTGTGTGTGTGTGTGTGTGTGTGTGTGTGTGTGTGTGTGTGTGTGTGTGTAATTATTGCCGAGGAGCATGAAAAACGAACCATCGTTAGGTAGGAAAATATCTTCATTTATTACTTTGAAGGGGGTGATGGGTGAGTGGAAGGCGGGGGGAGGGTGCATGGTTTTGCTCGGCCGTTTTGTCCTACACACCCCTCCTCCTCGTCCCATTCCCTTTCCACATCAGTCACCACCACTTCTGTTTCCGTTTCCATTGCTGCTCGACATTATCATACTATCATTCACTACAAGAAACACTTGACGTGATCATCGTAGTTAACAACCCTCTATCAATCACATGAACTGAAACGCTTTCACTGAACACTCAAACTTAAAACAGATACAAAAAAATCAATTCTGGTTTTTTCCCTCTAGCTTTAATGTTTCGGGCAAAGAAACGTCAATAAACTCAGGTAGGTGCGCTCAGCAACACACAACTGTTTTTATTTTGTTTTGTTTTTTGGCTGCCATAGTCACCGTCAGTTTAAACAGCCTGTAGCACAGTAGACTTTGACTGTAGACTTTGCGCAGTTTGTAAACATTTCTCGTCTCACACACAAACTTCACGTATTTGCTGAAATGTGCCTGGGCTTAAAAAAAAAGCGATCGCATATATGAAAGAACAAAAGTATAATTGTACGCATACGTCGTCGGCAGCTCACATACGTTTCTGCACTGAGAAGACACTGATACCATACAGTTTATAAAAGTGTCAATATGTTAGAATAAATAATAAACAAACATAACCACTCATAAATAAATAAATAAATAATAAAACAAACAAATAAATAGTCTTTACATTTAACGACCGTAGTTAAAAGTAAAATATTGATCGATTTTTCGAAGTTGTCGTTTCGGGGTTTGTTTGTTTGTTTGTTTGTTTGTTTGTTGTTTTTATTTTGTATGTTTGTTTTTTTTTCTTTTGGGGGGGGGGGGTATTTTCAAACACCACTGTGTTTCCGTTACCTCCGTTGTCCCCCCCCCCAGTAACATATATCTGTGTCGAGCGTCCTGAGTACAACATTAATATTCTTTTAGACGTTGTTGCTTCGTAGCTTTACAAATGACTTACTGAGCGTGTGACAAAGACACTCCCTAGTTACTAAGACTGTGGCCAGCATAACGTAGACGGAAATGCCCTGCAGTATGTTGCATCTTCCCTATCATTGCTGTGAAAAATATAAAAATGAAGACATGAATTATGCTCATTAAACTCATGGTATCACATGTCCCCAGCAAAACACACAAGCTACAAAAAACCGTTTGAACTCCAGTCCAGTGAATCTCTATGGTTGTTGATCGTGCTGTCGTTATGCTGCACTCGGGGAAAAGGAGCGACCATTGCCGTTTACCGGGTCCTACTAATTACCGAAAACAACCCAAAACGACCGAAAACAAGGCTAAGCATAGTAGTATGAAGGAGGTTTAAAGGTTAGTTTATGGTTAGTAACGTAGGTTGAAGGCGGATTCGGGTTGGTAACCCAGTTTAAGGTTAGTAATATAGGTTAAATGTGGTTTAGGGTTAGAGGTCAGAATCACTGTGGTTTATGGTTAGGGGTCAGGTTGGGCTGGGTTTGGGACAAAAACCACACAAAAAGATAAATAATGGTGAAAACATCTAGGACATATTTGGCGTTTTCTGAAATAAAATCATGTATCAAACTAAACCTGTAACTGACCCCTAACCTTAAACGTCAGTCACAGAAGTTCTGACTTCTAACCATAAGCCTAGATCACTAACCCTAAACCGGCCTCATTCAAATTGAGTTACGAACCGTAAACCTCCTTCAACCTACCTTATTAACCCTAAACTAACTCTAAACCTCCACCAATATACTGTAGCTGGCCATAGGTAGCCTTGTTATCGGTTGTTTTCGGTAATTAGCAGGACCCTTTACCGGGTCAACCTAAGTCTTTGCTTTCCATAACAAAACCACTGAGAGATCTTCTTACCACTTTGTCAATGACCAGCATGCATAATCAACATACCTGACATTGTGAGAGCACTTCACTGGAATCTTCGGCCCTTTCTGATCACCATGGTCAACAAAACGGGGCAAGAGATTAATACATGTATCAGGCACTACAGTGTGTTGGTCCTCTCAGGTTGTCAAGTCTCCCATGGATACCTCATTTAACAAGGGCACATTACATCATAAAATACCAGAAAGAAGGAAGGTTGCTTTGCGTGGTTATAGAATGTTTAGGAGTTTAATAGGGTGATGTCAAAGACAAGGGCAACAAGGATTAAGCCAGCACTAACTTCTGGCTCGATCCAGTCGGGATTCGAACTCACGACCCGAGCATCAAAATCCAGTCGCTCCGATTAAACAAGCTCGACAGTCTCGGTCAACCCGAGAAGGAAAAGAGAGAAAGGAGGACAGAAGATTATAGTTTTAAAGTTCTTTGTTGCCCATGTAGATGATACAATAGACGTGAACGTGAACTGAGCTAATTCCATCTTTGCTAAGCCAACTTATGTTTTGGAACAGTTTCGTTCGTGTGTGTGCCTGTACGCTCGAAATACTGTATCTTGATGGTTAGTACAGCTCTTAATGCGATACAATCTTGTTTACACTTTGCGCGAGCGGTCTCAGTAACATTTAAATCAGTTCTAGGACTGTTGTTACGCTACCGGAACGCTCACTGAGTCAGTGTGGTCGCCGCGTAATCGAGGAGGCTTCTGCTGGCTCATTGCCAACCTTACAGACGCTGTCACTGTCCAGGTGTCTAAGTGGTGTGACGAAAATTGCTCAGAACGATCTGTGAGCATAAATATAGCAGCATTAGCCGCTTTAAGACAAGGTCCTGCACAAAGTTTGAAATTGAACCTGCAATTTACACAAATCTCGAGTCCGATGTCCAAACTGAACCATACATCCAGAGAGAGAGAGAGAGAGAGAGAGATGTCATTTTGTCATTTGACACTGGCACTGAGTGCATGAGCTGGTCGATTTGACGTAACGCTTTGGCCATCCGCGTGTTGGCGTAATTAAGGACCACTGTTTAGTCCGCAACGGTAATCACAGTGGTCCGTCCATGGCCCCACTGCCTCCACGTTTCCATGGTAATACTTATTCTGAATACCATACATGGGTCCTTCTATTTGACTAGACTTTCTGGTACCGACTAGTCTTGTTTGCTACTACCATCGACCCAAGGCGTTTCAGTAGTTACGCATACCGCTGGAATTATCCCGGAGTCATACGCGCATTTGGCATGCCAAGTTGCGCAAGTTCTTTGAGGGAACGCCACACCACAACCGTCTGTTATCTCAGTGCCTGTGTCGCGGGCACGGTTCTATACACTTTCTTTGTAAACTGGTTATTCTTACGGGTGACGGAGGAACGAAGCTAACAGCAATCCGTATGCGTGTGCTACGCACGAACGACGCGTTCAGTTGATGAAATATGCACGTGCAACCCGTACCATCGATCGCGTCTCTACGTGGTTACGATGCTCTGCGCACAGCTGGGCTTCACAGGGATGTGGCATTTGGTGCGGCTGTTCACTGGCGGGACCTTTAGTTGGGGATGATGTCTTGCTCCCCATTCAGAACTGACTGACCAACTGTTGTCCGGCCCGATTAAACCCGCATGTGCTAGCACATCCACTTTTCTTGTATTTTCACTGAGTTAATACTGTCCCTGCCATTTCCGAGTTTTCCCGAACATCAGTGCCGCATGCCATATTCGAGTTTTCTCGATCTACGATAGAAAACTGTCTAAATTTTTTTTTTTAAACCCAGCGTGGCCATTATTTTATTTCTGAACAAAACGTGAGAAGGTAACAGGTTGAGTAGCACTGTCGGTGACCTAATTTAAAGAACCTTTGGCACTGGCAGACGGGACTTCTAAAAGTGAGTGACAGGGAGAGTGCTGCTAATCAATTAATCCTTTATCTTGATGCCGTCTACCCATCACCTTTGCTGTGCTGTTCCACCAGATCTGTTTGCTAATTGTAAATAATGCATAAAAGCAACCCACTTCCGTAAAGTTCTCCTTTGGTGTGTTATTACATGTACAATGGTAATGAAGCTTTTGTGCCGGTTTCCGCCGTGTATCGTCAAAATTAGGGTACCAGACACATGTACTTTAGTGTCTGTAATACACAGTTCCTTGTCACACTCAGTCTTGTTGGTCCAGTAAACATAGGGCAATAGAGAGGAATATGACCAAGTGCTGACGCGCTGTACTGACCACCGATTCTTCTAATTTGTTCTAAACCTCAGTTTCCCCGACCGCCTGTTTTCACTGGTTTCTCTGTCGTTGCTTCAGTCTCTCGCTACACCCCCACCCCACTCCCTTCCCACCCCCGTTCCTATTCCCTTAACGACATTTGAAAAACATCCTATTGGGGGGGAAATCATGAATGTTTTAACCAGCACTTTACGCGTAGTTTAAACGTGTTCAAAGGGCGAGGTATCAGTTGGCAAGGTTACGTAAATCTATGTTGTGACTGAGCTAAAAATAATAAAACACGGCCGCCAAGCAAACAATGCATGGCTATAAATAATTTGTTGCCTTTGTTTTAAGTGTGATACTTTTGTGTATAATTATCTTACTGTCCGCTGCCTTCAAGAAACCGCACGTATTCCTTGAAATAGTATTAGTAATAGCAGTACATGTACTTTACTCAGTACCGTCATTTGGTAAAATCGCCTAAGCGCTTGTCAAATTCATGGCGCCCAAACCCCTTTGTGACCAAATTACATTGCACTGCCCATTCCTCTCTTACACTGATACAGAATTATACCAAAAGACTCAAACCACGCGCAGAATACCAGACCGTGCAAAACACTTCCCGCGCAGTTCTGGGGCTAAAAAAAAAATTCCTCGGGGGACAAAATAACAAATACTGACCGCGTGCTAAGAGTCGAGTCCTTTTCATAAGGAATCTTCGACGTGCGCCAGCCCAAGTGTCTACAAACAGAGTGAGACGGACAAACCATCCTAACGGGAGACGCTCTAAAACTCAACTGTCTCGAATATCCAATATCCCGAAGCTGTATACTGAAATTGCACCAAGGCGCGGCTTGGCAGGCAGTGCGCTGTACCACTTTCGCTGACATCGTCGGCCACCGACTGCCGGTCGTCTGACGGTAGACCCACGCCAGTCAATAATTCTGTCTATCCAGGGGATTATTATCTATGGAAGACCCCCTCCCCCCCCCCCCCCAACCATGCATATCCCCTTCGTGATAACGATTTGTTCAGCCGCTGCATCCAGTTCGTGGCTTATGCAGAAACCGCTGATTTAGTCAACAACAGCCTTCTAATTGCACTATTTATAGGCTATAGACGTGCTTTCCTGGCTAAGTCACGGAATTAGGAGATGGTACAGTGGACTGAGACAAATGAAGCAAACAGCGTGAAATGATTGCTTTTTCTTACATCTTACACTGTTCAGTCACTGAAGCTCAGTTTCCGGAGGAGTAACTCGGAATTCAGTTGTTACTTGTTACATCGAACACACCGGCACACACACACACACACACACACACACACACACCGCTACCACTGACACACCCCACCACCACCACCACCACCACTACCAACAACAAACACCTAAAAACATAATCACTGAAATACTGACGTGGCATCCCATTTCGCTCTCCGCCGGCACTGGGTTACGACGTGACCACGCCATGTGCCCGCGTAATTCAGTATTGGCTGGGCAAGAAACTTGAACATAGTCAAGCAGTTTCACTCCTACTGTTTAACCTGCCAAAGAGTCTTCGACCTCGGCAGACGTTCGGTTCTTTTGGCTTCGGCTAGACTGAACACAAGTAATAAGTGCCCGGCCATATCCGGGCCCTAAGGATAACTTGAAGTAATATAGTGACGAAAAGACGTAGATTATAATCATTCCCGAAGTGTAACAGTGACGCCGGCCGAACAACGTGCAGCACGATGAAAGCGAGATCAATACAGAGATCGGGTGACGATGCACTTTCCATTTTAGTGATCTCAATGAGACAATGAAGGGCCTGAATCAATCAGCCAGTTTCCGTGTTAAAACCTGTCCTTCATTTCTTATTCGCACTGACCAGCCAGCGGCACTCCGGCTACAACAAGCGATCCATCGATCGCCCCAATTTCATTACCGTGGCATCTGACGAGCTAATGGAGGCTAGCGACAACTCAGCCGTGACACAGTACTTTCACTCGTTGGCACAGATGATCCTGAAGGCGTACGCATGGATTGACGATGATCAGCGGGAAGGCGTGCAGACCGTCCGACGGACGGACTGACTGACTTAGGCAAATACATGTATCCCCCCCCCCTCCACGGCTTGGCCGCTGAGGGCACCGGGACACACACACACACACACACACACACTGCACGTACACACACACACACACACACATACACACACAAACACATCACCACCATTGTACCACTGACTTTGCTATCATCGTCACCACCACTGACTAACAACCCCAACGCCACCGCCACCACAGCCGCCACTAACAACGATCAGAATGTAGCCTAAAACTTGATACACCTCAGCTGAAATGGCTACAGGGCCAGTGATCCGAAAAAGCAAACTACCAACCAATCCCGCGACAATCCACCAGTCAGCCACTCAGTCAACCAACGCATTATACATGGTGCTACATGTAGCACACTATCTAAACGACCCACAGTTGCCTCGGGCACTGAAAATCGTACTCATGCACGCCGGTACGATTAGTGAAACTGACTAGGTGAGCGAACTAAACCATCCTAGGACCTGGACAAATATTTGCAGGGAGCAAAGTTTTTATTCGATTGACAGAATCGTGCTGCAAAGCACCATTGATTTTCCTGGCAGAGTCCCGGTAATAAAGCACACCTAGTTTCCGACACAGTTTTACGAAATGATCAGCATGGGATCAATAAAAATTCAGTCGGCTGAGCCGGGCTGAAATATCAGTGTAAACTGTCAAACTGTCACACACACACACACACACACACACTATCGCATCTGTCAAGGAAACTTAATTGTTTTGATGACCAAGTTATCAGTCAGTTGCGACAGTAATCATTCAAGCCAACCGAAGTCAAATAATCCGACAAGTTATGAAAATACTGAAACATCCAACGTTTCGTTTGTTGGTTGTCTGGGGTGTCCTTGTGTGACGAAAACCCTTTTGACTTGATACTCATATTAAGACTATCAGTAATATGACAGAACATGGCTTTCATTTGCGCCGACTATCGAACAAACGTGTCGTCTGCTTTGAGTGTGAAGGGGAATCACTAGAAACTACCACGATCTTTAGAGTACTCTCCCTCTAATTGCAGCCGACGCATCCACATTTTCAGACGCCACGATACGAGAAACACACCAGATACAGCCCTAAAAATGGTAAATCTGCTTACATTCATCTGTTGGGACGTGGATTTTTTCGTACAGCTATGTGTTATGTGCACGTAGTCCTGCTCATTTTTACCACAAACCTAGGCAGGTTTGCTAATGTCCGATTGTGCTTAATTTTTTTATTTTTTTTCAGTGAGATCAGACATACATGAAGTCCCTGGTGAAATGTTATAAACTTGTGATCATGTTGTTGTATTGTTTCAGCCAAAGGTTGCACTACAAATGCAGGCACAACTTGAAAACGTCACCAACATAAAAGCAGAAGGAGAGGACTTCCGTTGGTACATGAAGGTACGGGCAGTGTTAAGACGTTTATGTTTTGCCCAGGTATGTTGTTTCACATGATTCCAAATATGGTTGGAATCATAGATGCCCAACCTGTTCATTGTCTGGGTGATAATATGTTAATTTTTGTACATGTGTAGTTTTAAATACTGTGCACGCTTGGAAGCGATCAAGTCAGTAGCTATGTGTGTCACAGTTCTGAGAGTTAAAGTAAAAGTAATATTCTAATTTATTTTGCAGCTTAAGTGTGAAAACTGTGGGGAAGAAACACCAGAATTCATCTACTGCACACTTACGGTAAGTTTTATTTTGGATAATTACTACTGAATGTATTGCTGAAGTACAATATGCTTAAATAATCAGCTCAGATTTTCTGACTAGTAAGAAAGATTTGCATGAGTATAACTTTGGTTGTTTTATTGGCAGTAGTGACTATTTTAATGTCGAATTGACTGCCGGATCAAACATTTGTCATCCCATCAAACTTGATCTGTAATATTTTTCTCTGAAATTTGCAGGACAACTACCCATTAACAGGTGGAAGAGGGCACGCAAGTTTGGTGCTGAAATGCAAGCTTTGCAAGAGGGAAAACTCCATTGGTGGGTAAAGGAGACTTTGTATCCTTCAACTTTGTGTGTGTGTGCGCACGCCCGTGCGTGTGTGTGTGTGTGTGTGTGTGTGTGTGTGTGTGCGCACATTCAGTCTGCTACTGTGAATATGGTCCATGCACAGTTCTTGCAGAACGGTGACTTCCATGTGAGAGCCATGTGTGCTTGGAGTGGAAGGCTCCGTTTGTGAGTCTTATCAGTAGTCTAATAACATTTTCAGACATTTTGAAGGATTCACTAGCAGCCTATACTGATGATGATGCTGGGAAATTCAAGACCATTGTCAAGTTTGACTGCCGAGGTGTTTCACCAACTGAATTCTCACCCAGAGTAAGTGAAAAATAAAAATCTTCCTCAGGTTTTTCTCATGTTTGCATTTCTCACGATTAAGGATGGCACTTGAGTATTCAGGTCGATTTTTTTAAAAAGCAACCTATAGCTTTTGACAACAGTTTGGGTAACTGACTGTGGATAGAGTCCACATGATCAAATAGTACAGTATCACCTTTTGTGTCGTGTAAAGGATTCCCCATTTCCTCCAGTTCTCTTCCCATTGATCACATACATCTGGTTTGGACCACTACAGGCATGAACTGGACAAGAGTAAAGGTTCTTTCAAGTCTCTCTGTTCATGATGAGTTTTGAGGGTAAAAACTGCTGCTTACTAAGCTCAGCGGCTGTTTGCCAAATGAATAATTTTTTTTGTTTTCTTTTTTGGCCATTGCGACCTGACTTTGCAGCTCCAAATACCGGTATTGGAGAAATATGACTTTCTTCGGCCTACGCTGCCATCCTGTACTATGCGCCAATTAACAATGTGTCTTAAACTAGCCGCCAATCAGCACTGTCTAGTTTGTCTTCAGTCAGCAATCAAAATAACATTGTCATCTGCTCAGTACATAGAACAACATGTAACCCAAGCAGAGTCACCACAGTGGTTTCAGATGCTGTCACTCACTCACTCATGCCTGTTATGCCGTCTGGCATGTAGGGCAGCAACAAAGGATCGCCACTCCTGCCTGTTCTGGGCCAGCTTCTGAATGCTTCCCCAAGTGTGATGGAGGGTCTTGAGCTCCCCTTCTAGTGATTATGATGCATGTAGTAATCGCGTTTGATGAAAAGTTTCCCACAGCATTGTTGCATGCCTGGCAATCGTTTTGAGACTTTCAGTTTCACAGTTGTTTTGCAAGGGAGAACACCCTGCCTGCATGCTCCATTGGATAGATCTGGAAATGTTGATGTGTCTGTCTTGGAGAAAAGATGAACATTTACGATTGCTGGGCGGTGGAATAGGTTCCTGCATAACTTACATGTTGTGAATTGTGGAAAGAGATTTTGTATTCTGTACATTTATTGCTGTGCCTGTTTTCAGGTTGGATGGACAGCAGAAGGACTCGAATCTGGCACTCCGTTCACGGTCAATTTGACTGAGAAGGTAAGGATTAGTCATGCATGTACCCTGCATAAAAGTTGTCCAAGGACTGCATGAATGCTTCAGAACCAAAGTGGCATGTGTGTGTGTGAGATAGAGAGTGAAGAAATGGTTTTCACAGCACAAATTTGACAAGTGTGCACCAGCATTAAAAGATGTGTTGTCCAGTGTGAATGAAACCGAGGTTGATAGTGGTCAGTGCAGAGATGGGTTCTGTTAAGTATTCATTGCACATGATTTATTTTTAACAGGCATTTACGACAGCATTTTGTTATTCATTTCCTTGTAAATTATCTTCAGGAATGGTACGACTATGACGAGAAGGCAGGAGAGTCAGTCAGCATCACAGAAGTCAAATTCCAGTTTGTCCACGTGAAGCACTAGCTGGCAACTCCGATGTTGAAGAAGACCATTATACACCATACCGCTGGACGATTTGCCAGTCTCTTTTGAAAGTTGTGGACACATCTGCACTGAACAGAATGATGGGTGGATGAACTATACTTGTAATATTTATCTGCAGATGATCATAATAGAACAAGATGAAGCCTCACACACACACACACACACACACACACACACGCACACACAACTGTTGTGACCATAAGCAAGTAACACTCACTGGCATATTGCTTTTGTCTCAAAATGTTCTTCATTTGAGACCAGTTCATTGTAAAGATATTGTCCTACTCACATAGTCATGACAAAATCCTATATACAACTGTGCCATACCTAATTTTTGGCTCCCTTGTGTAACAATGGGAGTCTATGTTGTAACCCTCCGTCGTCTGTCTCTGTGTGTGTGTGTGTGTGTGTGTGTCTGTCTGTGGGTGTGTCCGCAGTAAACCTTAACATTGGCATTTTCTCAGAATCTACAAAGAGCAGAGTCACCAAACTTGGCATACCGATAGACAGCCATAAGACCTTTCAAAATATATAATTTTGAATGACCTTGACTCAAGGTCAAGGTCACTAAAGCTGTCTGTTTGAACATTTTACATAGGCATTTTCTTGGAGTCTACAAATGCCAGAGGTTTTGAACTTTGCATGATGATAGACATTGATAAGAACTTTACAGATATACATGTATTCAATGGCCTTGTGTGAAGGTCAAGGTCAGACAAGTTATTTTCCGCATTTCCCTAGAAAACCTTAACATTGGCATTTTCTCAGAATCTACAAACAGCACAGGCACCAAACTTGGCATGCTGATAGACAACCATAAGGCCTTTCAAAATATATCATTCTGAGTGACCTTGACTCAAGGTCAAGGTCACTAAAGCTGTTTGTTTTAAAATTTTGCATTGGCATTTTCTTGGAATCTACAAAAACCGGAGGTTTTAAACTTTGCATGATGATAGACATTGATAAGAACTTTACAGAAGTACATGTATTCAATGGCGTTGTGTCAAGGTCAAGGCTGTACAAGCTATTTTCCACATTTCCGCAGTAAACCTTAACATGGGCATTTTCTCAGAATCTACAAAAAGCAGAGGCACCAAACTTGGCATGCCTATAGACAGCCGTAAGACCTTTCAAAATATATCATGTTGAATGACCTTGACTCAAGGTCAAGGCCACTAAAGCTGTCTGTTTTAAAATTTTGCATTGGCATTTTCTTGGAATTTACAAATGACCAGAGGTTTTAAACTTTATATGGTGATAGACATTGATAAGAACTTAACAGATATACATGTATTCAATAGCCTTGTGTCAAGGTGAAGGCCGTACAAGCTATTTTTGTGAAACCGTAACATTGGCATTTTCTCAGAAACAACAAACAGCAGAGGTGCCAAACTTGCCATGCTAATAGACATTGATAAGCACTATATACCCATACCACTTTAAATGACCTTGACTTTGAGTCAAGGTCATTAAAGCTGTCTGTTGTCAATTTCAATATTACCGTCTTTGGAGAAACTACAAATACTAGAGGCATCCAACTTGGTGTAATGATAGACATCTTATTTGAATGACCTTGGCCCAAGGTCAAGGCCATATAGTCAGTTTTGGGGAAAAGTGTAATATTGCCAGGAACTAAGAACACCAGAGACACCTTACTTGGCTTGATGATAGATAGTGGTAAGATTTTTTACAAACATACTCTTTTGAATGACCTTGACCCATGTCACAAGGGAGCCATGGAGGCTTTTGCCTCTCTAGTTCACACATACATATTTGCATCATCAACGACTATCACAGGCATAGAATGCATTTCATATGCATATTGTTTTCACATTGTTCAAAACTTCTACAGTTGTGTATCTAGAAAAAAAAAAATGGTTTCATGTTCACCATCAGTTAAAAGTGGGATTTTCAGGTAAACCTGTATCAAAATGTTTACAATGGATGCTGGTGATTAGTTGGATCAGTTTAATGCCACCATTGTTTCAGGGTCATACCTTTTATGCAAACCTGTTTGATATAACCCATAAATGCTTGCAGAAAAACCCAGCATAGTGCTGCATGTCGTATTCATGCAGTTTCACACATTACATGTTGTAAATGTGTATGCAGTATGAAATGTGTTAATTTGTTCAGTAAGTATGAATTAAACACATTCAACATACAAAATACTGGCATGTATTGCTCAAAATTTACATAATGTTGGTGTGTGTACCTGTACCGCTCACAACATAAAAACTGCACTCATGCTGGAACGATGTCTTTTTCTCTTTTTTTTTTTTTTAATGAAAATAAAAATTTGCTTTTTCCTGCCAAAGATTTGCTCATTAGTCCAAATTTCAACAAAACAATGTAAATTTTTGAAATCCTCGATCACTTTTGCAAATCCATATCCAGTGAAAAACCTAGTCATTTTCTTGTTAATTAATGCCACATGAATCTTCCTGACTTCCCAGCTGACTCATAATGCTCGGATATGTAAACAAAGATATAAAAAATTACCGGCCCCCGTAGTGTAGTGGTTAGCACTTCGGATCATGGGCCGGGAGACCCGGGTTCGAATCCCAGCCGAGTCAAGCGGGATTTTTCCTACCTAGGTCGGCTCCTACCCAGAGCGGGTGTGCTATGGGCCCAATGGGGAGGCTGTTGCCACACAGCCGAGATTCACCCACTTCACGGGTGCGACTTTGGGGGTGCTTCCCTTTGTATGACACGTCTTATGATGTGGATGATTACACGGCCGGCACCGCAGGTGCCGTAGTTCCCGGGCCTGGTTAATGCCGGGATATTTATGACAGGAAGCGTAGAATGCGGCCCTGTCCCGCAGTCCCAAACCACATGGACCTCCATAGCATCATCTTACTATCATCCTCATCTCCATCATCATACATAATAAAAATTGTCCCAGCTTCCAAGTCCTCCGTGGGTTCCACCCATGACCTGGGAGGAACACCACTGGAGCTGGCAAAGAGTTGGGGCAGCAAAAAAAAAAAATATATATATATAAAATTGAAAACTTTTACATTTTGACAAAATGTCTTAGTTTATAGGAATACCAAAATATACAGATGAGACGTGAAAATCACTGTCTGACAAAATGTCCAACTTTCGGCTATACACACACACACCAAAATACACAATAAGAAAGTCAAGAACAGAGCTAGAGAAACCAAATGACAATAAGGCACTTTCCAGTCCTGTCCTTCAGAACCTAACAGCCACTGTTGCAACAAACACATGTGACGGAGGAATATCAGAAGACTGCTGAACAGCCTTCCTTTTCTGCCCCTGTAATAAATGATTCAGAAAACAAATGATGCCAAAATTGAGCCAGATTCAGTGTAATTAAGTTTAACAAGTGCCTTTCCTCCGGCAAACTCACAATCCGTTACTCCTATAAGTTAGTCAACATATGTGAGGAAAAAATGATTTAAAAATGCCATACTTGATTAAAATTTGTTCAAGAGTGAATTAAAAAGCCAGAAAAAAAGTACATGTAAACCTGACGACCTGTATATATATATATGTTACATGAAATAAAAAACAACAACAAAAAACCAACAACCAGACACAGAATTTGAGGTACATGTACAGGTTAGGTCCACATGTGCTCTCACGAAAGACCTCTTGGCATCTATCTAATGTGTTGTGTAACCCGGTTGAGGTTCTGTCCGGCTTTCTTGGCTGTCCGATGGTTGTCCACTAGTGAAGAAAGTTCCTTTATGGCATCGCGAGGATCCTTTGATGACAGGTTTGGACACTGGCATTCAGTTCGAGCCTCAAGTGCCTGGAGGTCAAATTTTTGTGTGTGTAAGTACCGGGAATAATACGTACAAAGTACAGATGGCTAGGTTTGCAAATACTGGTCATCTTTAAGGCCGTTCTTAACCGGGCAGACTTTTGGTTCACGAACTAGGTTCGGAGAGTACGGCGAACTAGGTTCGCGCACGTTGTTTCTTAACCGACCAAATACTTGTGCGGAAACCCTGGTTCGAAAGGTTCGGCGAACTAGGTTCGAGGACTGCATAGCGTGTCGTGGGAACTCTCGCGATCCTTTTGCCGATCCTGCGCTCTGATTGGTTGCTCGGGGAGAGCTGTTGTGCGCATGTACAAACTTGAGGAAAATGGCGGACGGCATCGCGGCTATCGACTCACTTCACATTTCCCTCTCTTGCGCTCTTTTCCTCTTATCTCCTCTTCCTCGGCTTCCAAGAGTTCACTCAAAACGATAACTACCGCAAATGCCTGGTCGTCTCAATCTACGAAGGCGGCCATTTTGGTTGTTTACGATTGTCTCAACTTCCGAGTCCGCCTTGTTCGGGCGATGACGTATGCATATCATTAACGGTCGGTTAAGAAAGAGAACTAGTCCGGCCGAACCTCTGGAACTATGTACGTGTGTGCGCTTGCCCTGTTCGTATACAATACACAGTTCGCCGAACAAGTTCGCCAGACTGGTGGTTCGCCCGGTTAAGAACGGCCTTTACTGTGAAACTATCTTCCGAGGCCACAAAATGGGACCACTGAGAGGAACAAAAACAATAGTTTTCCTTCAAACAACAAAGCAAATCAAACCAGCCCTGGAGTTTTGCAAACTCAAACCTACTGGTAATATGCTTGACGCAACAGCAGAAAGACAAACTCTTCATTCAGCAACATCAATTGACTGCCTGATCTTGTGCCACCTGGTGGTATGTGAACTTACAGTTCAAGACTACAAACCAATAACAGCATGCTAACTAAATAAAGAGTGTACACCAATCTGATTTGTTACTGGTGGTTCGCCCGGTTAAGAACGGCCTTTACTGTGAAACTATCTTCCGAGGCCACAAAATGGGACCACTGAGAGGAACAAAAACAATAGTTTTCCTTCAAACAACAAAGCAAATCAAACCAGCCCTGGAGTTTTGCAAACTCAGACCTACTGGCAATATGCTTGACGCAACAGCAGAAAGACAAACTCTTCATTCAGCAACATCAATTGACTGCCTGATCTTGTGCCACCTGGTGGTATGTGAACTTACAGTTCAAGACTACGAACCAATAACAGCATGCTAACTAAATAAAGAGTGTACACCAATCTGATTTGTTACCCTCGGGATGAGGAAGTCCAGAAGTTCCACTCGCTTCTGATGTGAAGGATGCGTGGACAGCCACTCTGGGATCGAGTCTTCAGAGTCGGTGGCATCCTCCATCAACTGCATGCGGGACCAGAACACACTGCCTTCTCGCACATCATAGCATGCCTAAAAATTGCACCACATAATCCATTAATGTTCACCAAATAAAGCTGATTGAGTTTTCTGGCTCTACAGGCACTTCATCTGCATTCCCTACAAGATGTACTGGCCAAAAGGAGGGAAAAAAGTCGCTTATGCTGTTTGTGAATGAAGTAATACTCCATCTGGACACTGCCGCCGCCTTCTTTTTCAAATATGAACAACAGCAACATAATGGTGGATGGAACAGTGAGATTTCGACTTTTACTGCCCTGGTCAAGACTTATGGAGACCAAAGTGATTTTTTCTTTTCAGGTTAGAAACACTGTAAGGTTCAATGTGCACGCTGACTCTTTTAAAAACAAAATCTGTACCAATGTGAAGAGGAGAAAAATATCCAACCTTGGCCGCTAGCTGCAGCCCAACCTTGTCAGCCTCTTTCTCCAGCTTCCGACTGTATGGCATGTGTAACATGATCTGCAGACGAGATTTAAAAAAAAACAAAAAACTTTGTGTAACAGTAAACAAAAGCAGCAAAACGCCAAAAGCTAACCCCATTAGCATGAACAACAATAAGATCTTATCCCCCCCCCCCCCCAGGAAAAAAATACCCCCCCCCCCAAAAAAAAAAAAAAAAAAACACCCCAAAAAAACAATAAAAAAAAAAGAAGAAACAAACAAACCAGCAAGATATCAGAAAATTTCCAAAAGAAATACAAAGCATTTTGCTGAATATGCCAAACAGCTGAAAGAAACAATCAGCTGCTATTCATGAACGATGATGTTATGCATTACATACAACACTAAGGTGGAAGGGGAGAGGAAACAACAGCAGACCAAGGTACATACACCCAGAAACTTGTTGTAGAACCACTGAGTGATGACAGCAAGCCCGTCGGTAGGAAGAATGCACCAGATGGCTGCCATTGCTGCGATGATAGTGAAGTCTAAGAGCTGTGCATAGCTCACCTGCTCAATCTGCACAAATAAATTCGATATTCAGTAAACTGGTCTTACTCTCATATGCACGTCCTTCCCAACGATTGAAGTGTTCTCTCACAGACACGGAAACATTTCCTGTAAAGACTATGCCTTCAGCAGATGACATTTATTTCTCTTTGACTCAGTGTGAAGACACCCACTCACCTACATTCAGCATGCATTATCATTTACATGCACACCCACTAACTCTGGCACCGTAAGTGACCTATGTGCACGTGCACTTGCATTAGCACATCAGAATAATTTAACTTTGTTTATTTTGCACTTCCACTGCTCAGTGCACAACCACTGTAGATGACCACTCACACTCACTCAACCTATGTGCACACCCGTTCATCCATCACCACAAACGTGCCCAATAAAACACAAAATTACTCTAGATAAAACATTTTGTACACCCATTAAACCAATTCAATCTCCAAAATCAGAATTGCAGGGAGATGGTTGTTTGAACTTACCCCATGGCTCAGTATGGCATGAGCCATTTCATGAGCAATGACGACTGCCAGCTGATCATCATTACTGGCAAAGTCCAAGATGCCTGTGAATACAAATATCTGGCCTGTCTACACACACACACACACACACACACACACACACAAATATGATGTCTGCGAAATACTGTTCCAAAGGGTGGAATTGAAACAAAACACTACCCCCCCCCCCCCCCCAATAAACAAGCAAAATAACGTGCATCACATTAAGGTCACATATTGCTGATAATTATTTTGCAATCTGTCCAAATCTTCATTGCTGTCATTGTCCCACTGTGTGCAGCGCTTCCCTATACTCTGCCCCTAAAGCATTTTTTTTTAAATTTCAAAAATAAATAACAAGGCACTTCGATCACAATTTTGTGGACGGTTGATAAAATGTCCTTGGTACAACTACAAGTGTGGGTTGGCATATATACACGTATACTTACTGGCAACACAAAGGCGTTGATGGTTTTAGGGTCCTGAATGACAGCCACCTTCCATTTCTCAAAATTTACTAGTTTCTGAACCTCTGGGTTGGTCTGTAACAAACGCTGACCAATCCGCAGGACACGCTGTACCATGGGATGATCTGGTGGCAACATCTTATCTTTAAACTCTTCCATTTGCTGGAACAAAGTGAGTTGGAGGCACACACTACATGTACATACTGTCCAGTGAAAATTGGTCATAATTATGTTAATATGTATGTGAACAAAGAGATAGCTCAAGGGTAACTTATATGTCATGGTTAAAGGTATATATATCTCATGGGTAAACTGATAAAGATGGATCAATATAACCCGCAGGAATATTACTTTCTCATTGTGTTGTATCTGCACAAACCACCACTCACCTGGGCTGCTTCAGCAGCTGCTATTTTCTGAAACTGGTCATGTGTGACAACGATGAAGCGTTTGCGGCCTGTGATCGGCGTTTCTTCAAGGTGCGTTTCGTAGTATACGAGTGCAGCTCCTCCCAATCCTAGTGCACCAACCACAAACCAGTACCAGTTCTGCTTCACTCTCCCCCGGAAGTGGTGACGCTGCTCATCTGGCAGGCCACCCCACCATTTCCGAACACCCCTGTGGTTAGAAAAAGGCACTGTGTTATGAATCAAACATGTTTGCAGCCATAAACAGCAATGTAAAGTGTGCAATTTGAAATGAGAAATCACCACATTTTTACTATGACTGTGCTACAGAATAAAAGTTTAACTTCAATACATGAAACATAGAGTGTAACTTCTACGTCCATCTCCTTAAAACAAAAGTGTACTTACGAAGCCTCGGATGGGCCAGTTTTCAAGACATTACAAGCATAATCAGGCTGCCTTTCCTAAGACTGATGTGCTGGTGTCGAGCAACAAGTACAGCTATGTCAATACTGAGAGACTGGCAACTTCCTTGTCCAAACACATGTCACTGAGTGAATTCCTATGTTCTGTTTGTATTTAAATGTTCTTTAAAAGCAAGCATATATATACGTTGTCAATTCTGTCTACAGGTGCCATTCTCTGTCCATTTCGGGCTCTTGAAAATATGAGTGGGCTGGCACTGTTCTGCTAAACTCACCTTCCGGAAAGAATGGCACCTAGTTTAGCAACAGGTTTGATGAAAATCCAGAAGATAGGAGGAACAAATCGCTGTGGTGAGGTATGGAAACAACACTTGGACACATGCTTCGTTTCGTGTCCAGTATTCTGTGAACTTTTTATCCAAACACATTGTGTTGCATGGTATTCAGACTTTGGTGGATTCAACGCTGACAGTAACTGATGGCCAGTCGCTGCAGGGCCCCTCAGTAGCTGACGACAACCATAGAAATGCCTCATGTCTGTGAAGCAGGTAACACGACGAACAACCCATCTCTTTCCTTGGAATGCTGCATTCCTGGTGGCTGCCATTTTCTTTCAGGACGACTAGCTGCTATCGGTCGGTACTCTGCAGCGATCTTGAATGGAAACGAACATGAATAACACCCAAATGAGTCGTGCCTTGTCACACGCCGGACTCTCTAGCAGACGACGCCACTAGGACGGGCTGTAATTCGGTGAATCTCTACTAAAAGACAATGTTGACTGCCTCCTTATATACTGGGTAGCCTCCATTGCATCATAATATCATACAGGAACTGTTTTGATGTAGACATTCAGAATGACACGACAGGACATGATAAGGATTTCATCATCAGCAGGACGCAACTTTTTCCTTCTCCATAGATGGTTTGATTATGGTTTAGGCCATTTAAGAAATAAGTAACTAAGAATTCAATTTTTCTTCTATATTTCAAAACATTTTCTACGACAAAGAGTGATTGCGGATTCAAATTATTATACTTGTTTACTTTTCCTAATGTTTAGTACATCTTGTGATTCCTGAGGAATATATACACGGTAGTAGGAAAAAAGAATACGTTGCTTTACTCTATGCGAAGTTCACTATGGCGCAGTGGTCAAAAAGTCTCGTTGCTAGATCTTGGTCACGTGGGTCTCGAGGGCTCAAATAGCAACTGCAAACATGGCGGAAAGTAATCGATCGGAATTGTTTTGGTGAAAATACCACAGAGCGATCGCTTGGTGAGGCTAGTTTCTTTCCTGTTGGCGTTAAAAGTTTAACGTTCGTGTAGATTGTTATCAAATGGTATGACCGTGATCCTGAGTCGGTGGTTTGCCACCAAAAGAAACATTTTGATCACAAGCTGTTCTCCTGAACAGAACTTGTCCAACAGAGCAGTAATGTTCTGTTTACATGGTAGATAAACCAGTGTATTGTTCATACGGCACTTTACCACAAAAGGAGACTGGTTGTAAGGTGGTGTGCTTTCAGGGAGTTTCAATGATCTCTGTGTAAGTTATGAACAATATATATATATGATTGTGCTACCTTACTCTTGAAAAAAAATGAATTTTACATTGGTGCCTGTTTTAGTTTGGTGTGTTGGGGATTTGGGAAGATACCGACGATCACACACACACACACACACACACACACACACACACACACACACCAATACTAATAATACAACAGAAACTAAAGGCTTTGATTTTGTGTTTGACATTTCATTTACACAGGCATCACGGAAAAGGATCCACAACGGAAAAGAAAGACCTGCATTACCATCTTTGCTGCAAATGCACATTACATCATTCAGCATTGTCAAAATGCAGTTAAAACAGTCAAAGACTTTTGTTGGACATATTGTTTAACTTGACTGTTTTCTTCTGACAACTTGTGCGGACGAGTCAATTTCAATTTTCATCACTGTGAGCCCTGCAACAGGGAGGAGTACATTTCAGGAGAAATTGGAATTTCACATTACTTCACAGAAAGACAGTTGTACAGCTGCAGCCATGAACCGGTATCATATCACAAAGCAGCTGGGTGACGGCACGTATGGCTGTGTACTGCTGGCCACCACAACAGAGACGGGAGAAAAGGTTGCCATTAAAAAGTAAGTCATTTTTGTTACAGTTGCGTAAATTTATGCCAGCGGGGGCATTGTGTTTCAAACTGGGGAGAATGGTCACTGCGTATGTTGGAGTTGTTAGATTTCAAGTGTTACAAGTGATCATTGCTGCAACATCAGCCTGAATGCCTATCTCTTTGCAGATCTAAAGAGTAAAGTAGTTCTGAGTGAAGTTTGACATGTCATGCCATGCCAAGTTGTTGTTTTTGTTGTCGTTGTTGTTGTATGAAAGAAAGGGGAAAGCAGAAATGCATGAATTTCCAAGTTTGTCTCACTGGAATGCAAATCTAATTTAACAGTTTTATAACGTCATCATTCATGTATACTGCTTCAGCGGTTTTTGTTTGTTGCTTTAATTGTTTGTTGTTGTAATATTACGTGCATACATGTACAGCCTGAGCCATCACCATACCTTCTTCATAGCTTGAAGAATAGTTGGTAAAAAAAAGTGTTGCACATTTATCTCTCCGTTATCAGCCAGTACAATCCGAGCTGCCACCTCTCGTGTTTAATGGTGGATTTTTTAAAGTTTATTTACAATCACATGAACTGTAGAGGCATTCATTTTGAGTGGTAGACCGCTGATCAAATCCCACCCTTTTATGTCAAGTAGGGGTTGAGTTTGTGCTGATTATATGACACAGGACACTAGGGGTTCTACTGCATGGGACCCAGGCAGCACCTTGAGAGTTTATCCTATAAATTACTTAGAGTTCTTTTACAGGAGTGGGCCCTACTTATCTAGATTTTTTTTTTTTTTTTTTTTTGGCATAGGTCTGTCACATGATGGGTTCTCCAGTCCCTAATTTCCAACCTCTCTCTCTCTCTCTCTCTCTCTCTCGCTCTCTCACACACACACACACACACACACACACACAGGAGCTCCATAATTGGGTTTATATACATATATCGATACCCCATTACCAGTATACCACACACATACACACACCCTTTGCTCTGTAAATTGACACCTCATTACCAATGCCCGTGACACTAATAACATGACCATGAACTACAGTTTCAGCTATTTTTGTACATCCTGTTGTCTGCCACTGTTTTGGAAATGCTGTTGTACCAAAAGTTTGTGTGTAGAGTATTATTTAAAAAAATGAAACCGACTGAACAAAACCAGTTTCCCTTTCCAGTTTGTTTTGAAGAAAATACACATAATGAAAAGTCTTGTGTTTATTGCCAAGCAACGAGGTGGAAATTAAATTACATGCAAAATGATTACGTTTAAAACGGGACACTTTGCTGTGGCAAACTGGCATACACTTCTCTGCAGTATAATTTTTCAGTTTCCTTATACTGTAATGTATTCTGTGCATGTACTTTTGTATTCCATATACTGGTGTTGGGTCCTGTTTACACATGTATGTATGCTAAAATCCATGTTAAATGGATGTGTTGATGATTCATGGGTGCAGTTTACTTGGCCTGTGTTGACATGAAACCAACAGTCACTGTAAATTGTAATCTTTGGGATCAGTGTTTGCTTTGGGTTGTTTCTTGTCTTTAAAAAAAGTATAAACAAGAGCTATAGAAACCCCAGTGTAAAATGTAATATGAACTAGAATTTTACTTGTTATGGTTCATTTGCCAGCATGTAGGCCAGTTCTTGTTCCTTTATTTGTATACGTGGTGTTTCGGTGTTGGATGCAGCTGTCTTTATTTGAGAAGAAAGATTGGGTGGACCCCCGCCAGGAACAGCCTGGCATGTTGCCAACATGCACAAGTCAGAAGACCCAGCATATTAATTTATAATTAATAAGGAAGTAGATTATGGATTCTAGCATTGACGCCACGTTCATACCTTTCTCTGCAGAGTCACAATCAAAACAGTTATAAGGCCGTGGGGTGTAAAGCCTTTCAGCGTGACGATATGGCATATATATATATATTGTGTGTGTCGATTGTGAAAGTATGTTCACTGCTGGCCTTTGAATATATTTGGCACACATGCACTTAAGCAGCTTGGCGGTAATAAACTCACATTGAATCATACATGCACATGCACACTTGTACAGCAGTGTAGGTTGGTGAGTGTATAATATATATTGGTACGTATAAACTGTGTGCACGAGAGAGAGAGAGAGAGAGCTTTGGTAGTAAACATTGTCCAGTACAATGTAGTACCTGTCTCTCTCTCTCTTCCTCTCTGCAAAGTTACAGAGTGCCCTTTTCTAGATCGTTGGTAGTTGTCATCACTTTGCTTGGTACTTGCACCACCAGAACTAGTCACACAGTTCGATCTATGGAGAAGCGTTTCAAATTTCATTCGGCTGTTCATTAGGGCTTCCGTTTGCTATCAGTGGTTGTCACAGCGGTAGCCTTTTGTTTTCAGGGTGGGGAGCCGGGGGGGGGGGGGGGGGGGGGGGTGCGGTGAAATGTTATGCTCTACAAACCAACCATGGGTGGCGTGTCACTTCATTGATCTGTGACTGGTACCGAAAGGCTTGCCTTGTGTGGTACAATTGATCCACGCTGCCGCGATCAAACAGGCTCCATTGACGTATTTACTTTCCGTATATGGCTTTCTGGTGGTGGTGTTAGGCTTTCAGGTAACTGGAGCTGCTGTTACGGAGCAGGGCGATGAAGACGTGTAACCGTACCTAGGAGTGGCAGTCACTTTGTAAAGTGGCTGGTACTAGTGGCAGTGCAAAATTAGTCATTTTACTGTCATGAATTATTTTTTCAATGACATGAGTAAGGATGACATTTGACAAAGTTCTATCACTTTATAATAGTAAAATTAAATTAATAATTGCATTAACGTAGGTGCTTTATACTGTACCAAATATTTGCCTTAAGCTAAACCCAACATGCACACTCATGTGAATCACACGCATTCTCTCAGACACTGGACATGAACACATAACAATTACATTTCAGGGTCAGCTCAGCAATTTAAGTTTCAGAATTTTAGACTTGCATATATTTTCGAATGCTGTGGGCTGAACGTGAACTAGTGTGTACACTGCCGTGTCGGGGGTGGAGGGCTCAACTGGTTGAGGGTCAGAGTCGAGATCACAAGGTTGTGGGTTCATTGGTGGACAGAAGACCTTAAACCTAAAAAAACCCAGCCCACTTGTGTCCTTTTGGTGTCAGTGCTGCATAAAATATGGCAAGGTACAAAATTGTCTGTTAGCATTCACAGGGAATAATTTTTTTTTTTGACAGGGTAATCACTTGCTTCATAAAGTGAGTGCATACAACTGTAGCTTATTATTTCATTTTCAGTATCACTCGCTTCATTCACGTGCACATGTGTGCGTCAGCATCACACTTTCATTGACATCAGTTTCTTTTGTGCTCTTTTCCAGAATGAAGAAAAAGTATTACTCATGGGATGAGTGCCTGAATCTCAGAGAAGTCAAGGTAAAATGTTTTTAAAACTTTGTTCCTGCTTTTAGCATAAACAGATCAAACAAACAAAACAAAAACCACCTGGGCTATGCCAGTTTGTAGTAACTGTACAACATGTAACTTTAATGCAGATTAATTCATAGTATTTTTTTTCCCCAGTAATTATACCATCTTTTTTTTTTCCAGTCTTTACGGAAGCTGAACCATCCAAACATTGTGAAGTTGAAGGAAGTGATACGCGAGAATGACATGCTGTACTTCGTCTTTGAGTTCATGAAGGAAAACCTCTACCAGATGATGAAAGATAGGTAAGTGCTTGCACACCCGTCCATTACCTGTTTTATCTTACATCCTGTTTAAAGAAGGACAGAGTGCCCGGGTTTTCCCCTCTCCTTCCTTTTACAGTTTTAGGGTTTTTTACATTTACATGTTTCTTGGTACATGTATATGTGCAGTCTCAATTATTGTTACTTATGCACAGTCAGGTCAAAGTCACAGTTGTTTTAATGTCCAGTAATACCAGGAAATTATCTAATATTCATGCAGTTCTGGTGTACGTTTTGAACGTTGTGCTTGCATGTAGACAACAGCACTCAAACTGAGAAATGAACAAAATAAAATAAAAGGTGCGATGAGTGGTTACTTTTGGGTCCAAACTTCTGCCATGCTGAGTGAGAGAAGTGGGGTTACAGTGTTTTGCTGTGAAGGATGCAGAGTACAATCAGGACATTAATGTATATATGGTCAGGCTTTATTTCATGCAAAACCAGCATTTTATTTACCATGCAATAACTGGTATGTTGTACTGTTCCAGGGATAAACTTCTGCCAGAGTCAGTGGTGCGGAACATAATATACCAGGTTCTTCAGGGTCTTTCCTTCATGCACAAACACGGTAAGCTTCGCTGACTGTTGTGGCCTGATTTTAAGCTGTGTACAAAATAGACAAACTGTTGCGTTTCATCCTGGAGGCATCAGTGTCTTGGAACTCTGTTGTACGTGCACACCATCCTATTATACAATACATTTATATTTGTCTGAGAACTTGTGAAAGTACTGTCATCTTTAGATATGTATTTTTCAGCTGTACAGCACTAATGCATGGAAATAAGGGTGAAGGGGATGCAGGTTGACAACCTTGTCTGTACTGTCTATCCCCCCCCCACACACACACACACACACACATTTGTAAGGAAAAATTTTCCTTGCCTTAGTGTCGCATTTTGTTTTATTTAGTGACCTGTCCATCCTTTTTTTGCAGGGTTTTTCCACAGAGATTTGAAACCAGAAAATTTACTATGTAATGGCACCGACCTTGTCAAACTGGCTGATTTTGGTCTCGCTCGAGAAACCAGGTCTCGGCCCCCGTACACAGACTACGTGTCAACACGATGGTAAGTATGCATGTAGTTCACTTTTAGTTTTACATGTATTCTGGTTTACATGTATTTCTTTCTTTAAAAGAATTGACACATCCACATATGTCCACTGTGTAATCAGAATAATCGGTTTTTGGGAGTCCAGTTCATAAATGATATATGTAAGGTGGCATAATGTACATTACAGGCTGAGTTTTTCACTTATGATAATTATTGTTCAACAACAAAACTGTTCTTTATGTCTACAAAACCTGCTTCCTTAAATGGGCATGTGACTGACTTTGTTAGTTACAACCCTTCGGAAAAGTTTGGCTTGATCTGTTTGTAATCTGTAATTTGGTTGTTTGCAGCCTGGTCTTGTCCTTTACCGTTGCTCACACTTACTGCAGCATACTGCCGCTTTCTTGTTTGGAACTTCTGAAATGCATGAGGGCCTGCTAACAAAACATTCTTCTTCTTGTGCGTTTCAACAGGTATAGGGCACCAGAGGTGTTGCTGCGATCCACAAACTACAACTCACCCATCGACATGTGGGCGGTTGGCTGCATCATGGCTGAACTGTACACACTCCGTCCCTTGTTCCCTGGCAGTTCAGAAATTGATGAGATCTTCAAGATATGCTCTGTTCTTGGCACACCAAAGAAAGTGAGTGCCTGCAGGTCTCTGTTCTCAAAAGGTTTTTTTTTTTTTTCTTTCTAGCACACGATGGGAACTTATGGCCAGTTCCTCAACTGTTTTTTTGTTGTTGTTTTTGTTTTCATGTATATGAAAAGGTCTTGCCTGTACGAAACAACGGATGACACATTTGCATTGTGTGTGAATTGTGGGTCTGCTGTCGTGGTGCAGAGTCAGATCGGGAAACATTTGTGCCGAGAATAAGTGCAGTGCTGGTCTAAGTGCTGACTAGGATGATGTTGGCAGGGGGAACAGGGAACAGGGAACAGGGCGGTTGGTGGTCTAGTGGTTAAGAGACTAGTCACCAGTGCGAGAGGTCAGGGGTTCGAGCCCCAATTGGGGCGAAGAAATTTCCTTCTCGTATGTGGCACCGTTCATTCAGGCCGATTGTAGGGGGTTCTCTCCGGGTACTCCGGCTTCCTCCCCCTCTGCTTTGCAGATGTTCAGCCTACCAAATTTGAAAAAATAAATGCACTTCCAAATTCCGAAATTTAAATAGCTGAGCTGACCCTTCACACGACGTGATTGTGTTTATGTCCAGTGTGTGAGAGAATGCGTGTGATTCACGTGAGCGTGCATGTTGGGTTCAGTTCAGGGCGCTTTTAGCCGATTCGTGAAATTGGGTAAAGCGCCTATACAATACTCATTATTATTACATGTATTAAGATGAGAATGACTTGAGCATCACACTTTGTCATCATGCCCGATAGTAGCTTTTGGCAGATTTTGCCGTAAGGGAATGGTTTGAATACTACAAAAATTACACCAGACACTAACGTTTATCAGTGTATGTACACGTGTATGGATGCCTCGGTTGATTCTGTTTGTCAGGAGGAATGGGAGGAAGGTCACAGGCTGGCAGCAGCTATGAATTTCCGATGGCCGCAGTGTGTGGCAACCAGCCTCAAGTCAATCATCCCTAACGCCAGCAACGAGGGTATCCAGGTCATGCGAGACATGCTTGCCTGGAATCCACACAAACGTCCCTCTGCTGCACAGGTATGGCATACTGTTTTTTATTTTCCTCCTTTTTTTTCAGTATAATTGTGATACCACGAGAAAGAGCAACTAAGTGGGATGGGGGGGGGGGGGGGGGGCAGGTATTGAAACCAAACACTAGCGCAGTCCTGTCGTCACAGGTAAACCCACATGTCAATTCGCGTTTCATAGTGAATGATTTTAAAGTGCGTTTAATTTTATTGAAGGCGCATCTTCTGACAAGCCTGGCTTCACAACTTGTTCTCTGAGCTGTTTTAGTGCTGTCTAGCATCATACCACTGACACCTGAGCAGTTACAGCCGCTCCCAGGCTGGCTCCGAGCCAACAGTGGGCTAAGTGTAAAGCGAAAAGCATGTTGTTCATGACTGTGTTTCAGTCACTTTTTAATCAGAGGAGCTTTTGGGTGGTTTCATTTCAAAGTTTTCGTGGCTCGCAAATGTCAGTGTACTGCATTTAAAGCTGCACTTACCATTAGCATAGACGACTTTGGATTTTCATGCGTGCGCTCAGGCACAGCTGGTAATTCAAAAGAAAAAGAAAAAAAAAAGCAGCAGCTCAAGAGAGTCTTTTGAACCTGTGTGTCTGCAGAGTTTGCGGTACTCCTACTTCCAAGTGGGTCAGAATCTTGGAATCTCCAGCTCGTCACGGCCGTCTGACAAAATCAATTCCACCCCCTCGCCAGCCACTGCCTTAGTCAAACCTGAACCCCGAAAACACGAACCACAGCCCAAGACCTTCCCTGAGGCCAGACCTCATCCGGAGCGCTTCAGGGAACCGTCCATACTGGACGACATAGGGACAAACAGCATTCTGCCTGCCATTCCCGCCCAGCATGCTCGTCGCCATGAGCCGGTAAGTGGTTGCATGATTTCTTTTTCATTTTGTTTACAGGAGTATTTTCCTGGAGTTTTGTCAGAGTTGTGTTTTGGATGGCGGTGTGGTTGTGAAAGCTAGCTATTGTGATGAGTCTGAAATTTGAACTGTTTGTAATAATTTGTGACATGGTGAAGAAATTTTCCACCACATCAGTAGTGAAACTTTATCTCAGGACTGTAACCGGGATAGATAATTTTCAGCGTGGACACATATATTGACGCACAGTCACACACACACAGTGCACATGAAATGCATGATTTTCACGTACAGTCGTCGTGCCCTCCTCGACTCTTCCGATGTATCTCAGGACTCATGGAAATCCCTTGAAGTTACTTGACTGGCCAATGTAATTTCTCTGTTAACTTCGAAAACAAATTTGATTGTAATACGTGTGCTACAGCATGTTCACTTTGTTGTTAGGACTGACTCTCTTTACTCTTGCTCTTTCTTTCCTGCTGAGTATGTGATTTTTTGTTTATTCTGATACATACGTGCACCTACAGGGTCTTTATTCACCTGCACTCGATGAACCAGCCAAGGCATCAGAGGTGATTTTGACAGATTAGATGGGTCATGGGCAGAGGTGTACGGTTAGTTCATGTCCTGGGCTTTGGGAGCTAATAAGTCCTCGTCCTCATCCCCACCCCCTGCACACAACCCCCCATCCCCCACCCCCACCCCCATTTTCTTCCCTAGGATTTGAAAGCGATTTGTCTGCTTGTGTCATCCTGTCGTTCAACCCTTCCATTACCCTTGCTTGCTTATCATTTTTATGCACTTCGGATGCAGACATTCAGTTGGTTCATGTGCCTCATATTCATCTCGTGCAGAGTTTTTTGGCTCCCTTGTGTAACAATGGGAGTCTATGTATTAACCCTCCGTCGTCTGTCTGTCTGTCTGTGTGTGTGTGTGTGTCCAGAAAACTTTAACATTGTCGTTTTCTCAGAATCTACAAACAGCAGAGGCAGCAAACTTGGCATGCTGATAGACAACCACAAGACCTTTCAAAATATGTCATTTTGAATGACCTTGACTCAAGGTCAAGGTCACTAAAGCTCTCTGTTTGAAAATTTTACATTGGCATTTTCTCGTAATCTGCAAACACCAGAGGCTTTAAACTTTGCGTGATGATAGACATTGATAAGAACTTTACAGAAATACATGTAGTCAGTGGCCTTGTGTCAAGGTCAAGGCCGTACAAGCTATTTTTGTGAAACCTTAACATTGGCATTTTCTCAGAAACAATAAACAGCAGAGGCGCCAAACCTGGCGTGCTGATAGACAGTGATAAGACCTATGCACGCATACCACCTTAAATGACTTTGACTCAAGGTCAAGGTCATTAGAACAGTTGGGGGGGGGGTGTTTACATTTGCATTTTCTCAGAATCCAGAAGCATCAAACTATATGTGCTATGATTGACATTAGCAGCACCTTTACAGACATACCTGTGTTCAGTGACTTTTAGTCAAGGTCAAGGTCATGCAAGCGTAGTTTGGGAAACTTTAACCTTGGCATTTTCTCCAAAACAACAAACAGTAGAGGCACCAAACGAGGCATGATGATATTGATATTGATATTGATAGACAACAATGAGACCTACCTTTCTGAATGACCTTGACTGAAGGTCAAGGTCATTAAAGCTGTCTGTTGTGAATTTTAACATTACCGTTTTCGGAGGAACTACAAATACTAGAGGCATCAAACTTGGCATAATAATAGACATTGATGAGATCTCATTTGAATGACCTTGACCAAAGGTCAAGGCCATACAAACTGTTTCGGGGAAAACTGTAATGATGCCTAAACTCAGAGCGCCACACTTTACTTGGCATGATAATGGATAGTGATAAGAGCATTACAAACATACTCTTGTGAATGACCTTGACCTGTGTCACAAGGGAGCCATGGAGGCTTTTGCCTCTCTAGTTTGTGTGTGTTTGGAAACTGTACATGTATCATACAGGTGTATGAGGAAAATCAGATTGCATTCACTGCTAATGCAAGGTGTACTTCACAAAACAGCTGGCTGCTGCTGTGCAGTTTGTTGACTGTGGTAGTGGTGATGGCGGTACTCTTGGTGGGTGTGAGAAGGTAGTGGTGGTCGTGGTTTGAGGAGTATGCGGTGCTGCATGGCTACCTTCACCCTCGCCTGTCTGCATGAAGAAAGCTGGAATCTTGCACAGATGTCAGCTCTCATAAACCCTGCTTCATTACTGTTTTTGCTTTGTTGCCATGGCAGCTTGAGATGCTGCTGTCACATGACAGGCGTGTACTGTGAATGCAGTCGTTAGGTCACTGGCCTTTCTGGGTGTTGTTCACTGGGTGTGGATTACGTATGTTTCATCCAGTGATTCAGTCCAAATATTTGTATGAGGCCATTATGATTATTGGTCTGTTTTAGTGGTTGTCTGTCATGGATGGGTGAGTGAGTTTTTAAGGCTTAAAGCCGCGCATGCCACAAAGACTAATTCGCGGCTGATCTGTCATGGATGAAGGTGTGCCTTGCCTGATGCCAGGTTGGATATATACATGTAGTGATTTAATGTGTGCGTGCATGCGTGTGTGTTTGTGCGGGCGTGCATGTGCATTTGTGCGAGTGTGTGTGTGTGTGTGAATGTGTTGTGGGAGGAGGCTGGGATATGGGGAAAGAGAGAAGTATACTGTTAGTGTATGCATGGAAATTTGACTGAATTTACAAGGGAGATGGGATCAATATAACTTGATTAGGGGCCTTGTTGGCCCCAACGGTCCCGAATATTTGACAATCTCTGGCTTACCCCCCACTGTTGGTTCTCCTTAGCTCAGTGCTAAATTACTCGTAGAGGTTTCTGATGTGCTTTGCCTTTTTTTTTTTTTTTTTTTTGTTGCAGGATACGTTTGCCATGACTGTGTCAAAGAAGCAGAGTGGACGAAAGCGTTGGGGCGGGGCTGGGCTGTCAGAGACTTGGGACGACTGGAATGACTTTGACTTTGGGAGCCCCAACAAAACGACCAAGAAGGTTCCACCCCTCGGAGGCCATGCTCACAGCAAAGAGAATGAGGATGATGATGATATTCTGGGGTGAGTACAGTGCTATGGGTTATCGGTTTCCAAGAGGGATTTGGCTTAGTAGTTAAAGCGACTGGTCTGCAGATCCTGAGATACAAGGTTTGAATCCTCTGGTGGGCAGGAATTTGGTTGGAGATATTTCCTCATGAAGTTGAGTCAAATTCACGTGCAGACTTACTTACAGTGCCTGTCTTACTTTCTTGTACCGACACATGCATAAATATCAAGTGTACACATTGGAGGACCATGGAATGGAAAACAATTATATACTGTTCATGCTGGGAAAAGAAAAAAAAAATGGGTACTACACTTTACAAAGGACTAGTATTCAGTTACTGATTTTTTTCCAGTATGAACTTTCCTATATATATATATATACATGCTTTCTCTTTAAAAGAAAACAAAAAAACACATGTACATGTGTCATATAGAGAAGCATGCATTTACTGCTGTGTGCTGAAGCATGTACTGGCAATCTGTCGCAGTTCAAAGGAATTTTGTCAAAGAGCCAGACCCATCGTCTGCGTGTGTCATTGTTGCTTGTTCGTACATCTTTCTGTGTTGCACCTGATGTTTTCAGAAGCATCCTAAACAAGAAGACAGCACAGAAACCAGCATTCAAAGTCGGCTCGGGGCGCTCTTCCAACAACTCTGCTAAACAGCACTACGTCAGTAAAGCCAGATACTTGCCAGGTTAGTCACCGGGTTCCTGGTGTCATTGAGCATTTCACTTTTGAATACGCCATTGAAGTCATACTGTCTCATATGCCATATGTGTAAAACAAGGTCGTACGAAAAGCAAATAGAAAGGCAGCATGTTCGTCCATATTTAAACCTATACAGATTTTCTTTTCTAAAGATTTTGGGAGAGAATTTTGCAATAAAAAGTTGAAGCATCATATCACTTCACACTTTATTTTTATGTGTGTGTGTGTATGTGTGAGGTTTGTTAATCTGAATAGCACACAACCCCAAGTACCATTCAAGCACAATAAATACAATGGAAAATGCACAAAATTGCCAAGATCATAAAGTTAATATTTTTTTGTGTGGTGATGATGGTGGTGTTTTGTTGTTAATTTTTCTTCTGCTCCTCCAGTCTGTGGTGATATGTCATGCTTTGAAACCAACCACCTTGTTTAAGCCCACAAATCTATGTGAAGAAGAGATTTGAGAGATTTTAGGAAACGGCTAAAACACACCATTCAACAAACATCAGTAAAAACCTTGGTTCTGTCTAAAACCTTCAGTCAGCTGCCAAGTTATGAAGTCTTAGTGAGACTCTCCTGGTGCAGTCTCAAAACAAGCATAGATGTGACAGGGAATCTCAGTAGGTACAAACCATAGGGTCTATATCACGATGTGAGAGGTTCGCGTGAGATGAAGTGAGCCACTGCCACATTTCCCTGGCCCAAAGAAGTATCGGACAGAGAGGAGGTTATATCTCAGTCTCTCTGGTTTTTCTTTGTGCAGGCATCAATCCCAAGAACAGCGCTCGGCGAGATCCTCTGGGTAACGACTGGCTGTCCAAGAGCCCTCAAGATATTGGCTACGCCAGAAACACACAACTTGCCAGTTTGGGTAAGTGGAGTAAATTGTGCCGTAAATTGTAAATATTTCCTGTCTGGTTTTGGCCCTTCATAAACGGTGTATTGTCCCACTGGCGGTGATTGCCGTTGCTTGATATATAACTATAGGACCATGACTCTAATAATATTTTCCTTGATTTATATTCTTAAAGAAATTATTGAATTAAAATTAAGTATGGTAGGATGTATCATATCATGGTAGCTCAAACAAAGAAGAAATTGTTCTTGATTGTATAGGGCAACTGGTTATTGTCGTTTTTCAGCCCCAGAACGTACTTTCCATGGTACAGAGAATTTGTCGAGGGGAGGTACCAAACGTGGAGATTCTCAGGGTGGATCCTTCATCTGTAATTAGAGTATTTTGATTACAGGCTGCTGGTTTCTGGTGTTGGCAGAGTTAATCCTTGTTTGATGTGAGGTTTATGTGACTGAAATTGCTTATTGATGTGATTTTTGAATTAGTGTGGGTATGGAAGATTAGGAAGTTTTTGGCCAGATTGGGTGGCCAGGGCCTCTGTGTGTGTGTGTGTGTGTGTGTGTGTGTGTGTGTGTGTGTGTGTGCGCGCGCGCGCGCGCGCTCTGTGGGTGTACAGAAAAAACTTGCTGGTTTCTGTTGTGTTGTGGTGGCTGCAGTTGTGCTTCATTGTAATTTATCCGCTCTGTGTGTGTGTGTGTGTGTGTGTGTGTGTGTGTGTGTGTGTGTGTGTGTATGTGTGTTTGTCTGCCTGCCTGTATGTGTGTATGTCTCATGTTCCACAGTTCTGTTTTTCATTGGCAATGGGGTTTTATGAATATATGTTTGTTTGTTTTTTATTGCTTTCATGAAAATTGTGCAGATGCTGTAACAAATTTGTGTGTGATGATGATGATGTTTGTGTGTGGAAACACAGGAGGTGGTGGTGGTGCTGCCCCAAGACATAGCCCAGGTGCTCTTGGTGGTGGGTTTGGGGGTGGGGGCAGAGCTGCTGCTGGTGACACCAGTTATGTCCCCTCATTCCTCTCTCCTAAAGGTGAGGCTGACTTGGAAATGGGGGGGGGGGGGGTACGCCTTAAACCTGTACAGTCAAAAAAAAAGTGCTTGTGCTCAACAAGATGTGGTCACAATATGTATTACTCATGAAAATAAAACAACAACAACCAAAATGGAAAGTGGTGTATGGAAGAGAGTTGTAGAGTAAAGCCAACAGAGTCACAGGTGTTATAATACACTGTGTGTTCAGTGTTTTAGTTCTTCTTATGTTAGGGTTGTGGAATGTGGATTTCTTTTTCTTGGAAATAACTGTTAAGAGGTTGTCCTGGTCGATGTGAATGTGCAGTGTAATGGTTGCATTTTTTTTCTGATTTATACATATCCACAGACAGTAATGCAGTTACATTGTAGATGGACATTTTCTCTCCCCCCCCTCTCTCTCTCTCTCTCTCTCTCTCTCACACACACACACACACACACACACACACACACACACACACACTATGTACAGTCTGACACAATGTTTGTGTTGATAAATTTGCATAGAGGTTGCTGTTGCGAAGTGATGACAGGTTGTGTGTTTGGGTGTGTAGCAGCGCCACCTGGCAACATGAACTGGAAGAGAGCTCAGCCTGTGCCGGTCAACAACAACTCAGGCGGGGGATACGGGAAACCTCTTGGCCATGTAGGGCGCACAGACTGGGCCTCCAAGTACGTTGTGTTGATTTTGCCACTTTTTTGCTTTTTAGAACCATAGGTAACATGGTCTGTCTGGTGCGTTGCAGGCCCAGAGGATGGCAAAGGTAGTATAGTGTGCCAAAGGGTGATTGGTTTGGTTTTTGGTGGTGGTAGAGTTTTCTGGGAGATGGATGTGTGCCTCTGTTCACATTCCTTTTGTCATTTTGCTTTTCTCCACCTCCAGGCCCCCCCCCCCCCCCCTTTTTTTATAAAATTTATTTTTGAAAGTTAATTTTGGCGTATTTGCTTTAAAAAAAAAAAAAAGGCTCCTGAAACAGTGCACAATTTATATAAGGAACTGTATGTTTCTCTTAGGTGAATCTAACACTTTGGATGTTGTCGTGTGTCTAGACTTTGGTCATTGGGGCATGTGTGGTCTGTTATTTTTTTTTGGCGAGTTTAATGGTTTCGGGTACATATTAATTGACATTGACTTGAGCTCACCCAGAACTTCTCTGACATGGTTCGATTCGTAGTCCACTTGCCCTTGACATACAGGTTGTAATAGCACTGAAGGGAAAACTGTAGTTTCATCATCAAAGTGATACCTGTAAATGGATTTTCACACTTTTAGTTCTTGTTTGAAATGCATTGAATACCGGCAGCAGAAGCAAAACTGAAGTCTTGATGTAATAATAGTCACATCTACAGCAGTGTTAAACTGATGCGATATTGAAGGTGCATTAATTTAATGGATACTGTATTTGTAGTTGGTATCATATCTTCCCTTCTGAAGATCTTTCTTTTATGTTCCGTGAGTTACACATAAAAACTTTTACGCATCTGCACTACAACAACCAAGCGAAGACAATGTTAGGGTGGACAGGACAGCTTTTATTAAAGCGTCAAGATAAAAACTGGAATGGTTAAAAAACACAACTTACATGCTAAATGATCCCACCGAGCATCTCTTGGCACAACATGATAGTTGCCATTTCAAGTCTAAAAGAGTCCATTTTGATGATGAATGTGTTGTCTTATGATATCCCTTCGTAATTATTTACTTTGGCACTGCCACCTGAACATAGGGTACTGACCTGTGCAGGATACATGTATTTTCAAGATTCCAACACATGGAACATGAGTGGATAATTTGGGTTTGTTGCAGGTACCTCAAGTCCTGAAGCTGGTCTGCATGTGATGGACTTTGATGCAGGAGAATATAATACCGCACACTTGGAGTTGTTGTGAGGCTTGCTTTGACAATCCTGTGCCACCGCATGCACACAAACATTCTGCCAGCCTCACTACAGCAGGGTCTTGTAGTCTGACTCTTGCTTGTACATGCAGACTTTGAGGGTGCTGTGTTGTTAAGATTCGTATAATTATAGAGTAGATTTTTGTCTAGGATAGGCAACAGGATGTTCGTGCTGTTGGCTCTTCCAGTGTGTGACAAAATTAATGCATTCTGCTGATTAACAATACAGGCTTTATCATCAAGAAAACAAGGATGAGGAAGTAATGTAATGGTCACAGCTTTAGTGTGTGTGCACACAAAGGAACACTTCACGTTTGTTTTGTCCCTCTGTAACCTCTGTAATACAAAGGCATGGGCTTGTACATAGAACTGATAGGAGGGGGTCGCATTTTTTTTTTTTTTTTTTTAATCGCAAGAGTTGTCGAGAAAATTTGAACTACTTCCTTTGCTCAACTTATTTGGATTTTGTATGTCTTTATAAACAAGGTAACATACGACATAATTGAAGCAGGGAACAAAATATGTGCTGAATGGCACTGACATACAGAAAGTACACGCACTTGTACTGAGCCAAACTCTGTTTGCATTGATCCCTCACCCTCTTTCAAAAAAAAAAAAAAAAAGGCAGAACAAAAATAAAGCAAACCTGATGTCTCAAACTGACTTGGTTGTCTAATTATTTGTCTTAAGAAAGCTTTTTTCATTGTCCGTGGCATGTACTAACAGTTGCTTCCTTTTCTCCTCGGCGTTCATGCTGCAGAATTATTTGTACATGTACACTGTATATGAAAGCGCACTCGTTTTCATGTTTTGCATCCAAATCTTAAAATCTTGACACAGTTTAGTGAAGAAAGTGGTTCAAATGTTCATGACTGCTCAGACCGTTGAGACCGCATATGAACGCATGAATGAACATAACCAGTGAGGGCTGTGGTGAGAATGGTTTGTACGTGTATCAAAAACAAAAACAAAAAAAACAGTAGCAGCATCAGCATAATCTCTGTACATTTTTGTAAATAATCACTGCACTTGCAGGTGTGAGTAATTGCCAGGATAACTTGTCAGTTTGTGATACTTGCCAGTTGTTTTGTAAGGTGCAGAGTTCAGAAAGCTGTGATAAATATAGCTGACTAGTCCTTCAGCAGGTTAAGGTTTGTCACATCCTATCACCAGGTCGTTCATACTGTCATCAGGTGTGGTTTTAATTCACAGATCATGTTTCAAGGTATTTCTGTGTATGAATAACCCCCGCTTAGAGGTTCATTTTGCGTCAATTGGTGAGCATGACGAGAAATGGCTGTACTCATTTCAAAACTGGTCTTTACCCCCTTGCATTATGTGTGAACTGAGTATAGGTTTGATACAATTCAGGTTTATTTTTAAAGTCAGGTCAACTATCAAAGCTGAAATGTACATATATTCTTCCTGCATTCTCACTTGCACTGAGGAATTTTTGGTGAGTTATATTGAAGAGAAATGTGGCTGCAAAGACATAGGGTGAGTTTCTGAGGTGTTCGTAAGAAGCATCGTACATGTATATTGATTAATGCAACAGCGTTTCTGTCCTTGGTTAAAGTGGGTTTTGCAGGGGTCTGCTGTGATTTTGTTTTTGGTGTGTCTCTTATTTCACATCCATTTTTGAGTGCATGTCATCGATTTCATTTATCAGATGCATGTAATATATCTCAAGTGACTGTTGGAAGGCCAGATCTCTTGAAAAATACGCATTATTTTAATGTCTTAACAATTGTATTTTTTTGTGTGTGCTTTTTATGCATTTTCTTCTCATGTTGTGCTTGGGATTTGGTAATGCAGTCAAATGTCATGCCATATTTTTAAAACTGGTAATTACATGATATATTTGTTACGATTTTGCTGTTTTCTTGTAACTAAGTTCAGATTCTTTACTTTATATGATTTTGTCATATTTAGAGTATACGCATGTCTCCTTTGTTGGATTGAATTTTATTAAATTATGAAAACAGCTGTTGTCCATCTTCTCTGCAAGAGAAAATTACTGGTTTTTTAATTCAGCAGCATTTGCCTGAAATATTATGATGGGCACAGCTCTCAGCGACAGGCAACTCTCAGGATATGCTTGAAGTGTAAAACTCTTTTACAGTGGGGAAAAATCATCTCTCTCTCTCTCTCTTCTTAGTGAAAAATGCACTGTTAGTACCTGACATGTCAGTCTGTATAATTTCAGCTTTAATTAACCTTCATCAGGATGTTAGTCTATACACAACAGTTTCAAAGGCCGAGACGTACCATACACTGTCAGTGACTCCAGCATCAGAAGACAAGAGAATTTTTAGGTAACAAGTCACACAGGGGTAACACTACTGGAAAATAAGCACTAGTGTAAAGTGAGGATAATCTTGCATTGGTAGTGGTCAGCTGTGATGGCTGTTCTCCAAACAGGGACTTGTACAGGACCTAAAGGGAAAACAATGTATATGATTCTAATGTAAAATCCAAATCATTCAGAAGGGACTGAATTGTGAAATTAAGTCTGATTAAATAGTTGTTTGCATAATGTACCAGTTGTGTCTTTCTTCATGGTTTCAAGAATGTGTTTCAACGGAGTATATGGCAACGAACCAGATTTGGGGAACTTTTCAGTGTTTACTTGGAAGGGTTTGCTTTTGACATATGGTGGTTGTTGGGTGTTCTGTAAAGTGCAGAAGGGTTGTGTGTTCTGTAAAGTGCAGAAGGGTTGTGTGTTCTGTAAAGTGCAGAAGGGTTGTGTGTGTGTGTGTGTGTGTGTGTGTGTGTGTGTGTGTGGACGTGTTTGTAAGCCGGAGAGAGGGAGAGGGTGTCTTCAGTTTAGAATTTTGAAAAAGCTAGAAGGGTAATTGTGTACAAATTTGGTAAGTGAATGAAATTAAGACCAGACATTCCATACTGTAGTTTCTAGAACGTTCACGCTTTCAAATATTATATGTGACAGTACTCCTCTGATCACCGAACTGTTGGTGGTAAGAAAATTGTGTGTTCTGCATTACAGTCCACTGTTCAAACTGAAAATCTACAGTACATGTATACCTTTCATAATTTTTTTTTTTTTTTTTGGGGGGGGGGGGGGGGGTGGGGGGCTGCCACAACTCTTTGCCGTCTCCAGTGGTGTTCCTCCCTGGTAATGGGTGGAATCCACGGAGGGCTTGGAAGCTGGGGCAATATTTATTATGCATGATGATGGAGATGAGGATGATGGTAAGATGATGCTATGGAAGTCCGTGTGGTTTGGGACTGCGGGACAGGGCTGCATTCCACGCTTCCTGTCATAAATATCCCGGCGTTAACCAGGCCTGGGAACTACGGCACCTGTGGTGCCGGCCGTGTAATCATCCACAACATAAGATGTGTCATACCAAGGGAAGCACCCCCAAAGTCGCACCCGTGAAGTGGGTGAATCTCGGCAGTGTGGCAACAGCCTCCCCATTTGGCCATAGCACATCCGCTCTGGGTAGGAGCCGACCTAGGTAGGAAAAATCTCGCTTGACTCGGCTGGGATTCGAACCCGGGTCTCCCGGTCCATGGTCCGAACTGATAACCACTACACTACGGGGGCCGGTACCTTACGTATATTTCACTCGCAGCTGTTACATACATGTTGTTGAATACCAGACTGCCTGAAAGTGTTTGTGAAGTTCTGTCAGTCTGTCTGATCAGTGGAAGTGATACCAGTGTCATATATCTATTCCATATCATTATGCTGCATGTATTGCTTGAATATATTCATGAAGAATATTTTGTGAAATCCATTTCATTTTCATTTATCCACTGTACATACTTGGCTAATGTGTTTTTCTCATAATATCCAAGAACTATTCCATGAACTGTGAACTGTTATTCACTAACCTCCGGGCACTTTGTTACATATCGCACCTACTTTCTTGATTGTACCAAATGTTCCAGGTATCACGATTTGGCAAAGTACCTGCAGACAAAGATTTTACTGAAATAGGTAGATGGTTACCTGTAATTTCAATCACACAGGACTGCCACATTACTGTATTTACACATGCTGCCATATTTTCCTCCCCACAGAGTAGCTGATGGTAGCACAGAATACATATATAATATTATATACTATTACTAGTATGTATCTTTCTCTTCCTAAAATTGATAGTTTTTGGTTTAAAAAAAAAATATATTATTCAATTCATTTATGTTATATGGCTGTTTTTCATGGTTGTAGTCTGTACCAGTAGTTAGCAGCATTTTATTTGCCTGATGTTATTATTAAAGCTAGACTCCAAAAGTTTAAACATGCATGCAGACAAGGGAAAGCTGTTAATATAGTTTGCGGACGGATGGTGGGAGGGTGTGCAGTGAACAGGAGGGGCTGAAATTGTCTGTGCTTTCTCAGCAGATTTTCCCCAGCGTTTTGCCACAAAAATTTGTGTCAGAACCGGTTATGTTCTTTGCCATGTCAAACATCCCATTTCATCTTTGATGTGTTCCTCTTATTTGAACCAGAGTTAAATGTTTTCAAAAATGTTGCTGTTGTATTTTCACAAGACATACCTTAAATGTGATACGAGTGTGCATGGTGGATGTGTATGAGCTTATTTTATCTGTAAAATTTGTTGGGATCAAAGGTCACAAGAACTGCATGATTTATCAGTCAGAAGACAGAGATTGGGATAATAAAGGTGATTGTCATCCGTCTTTGAGCATTACTGGTTATAATAAGTTGTGTACATGTGTGCGAGAGCAGAGACGTACATGTCAGAACGTTTACATGTCAGGTTTGAGGTAGAGGCGGACTGAAGAAACACTGTCAGGAACGAAAGCTGAAAGTGGGAGAAAACAATAAGGAGGCAAATATCAAATGGCAGAACATGGTGGAACGAAGAAAAATTCAAGCCTTCGGTCTGTATAGGTGTTGGTTGCTTGTCTGCTTTGGAAATGTTCAGCCCACAAAATTAACAAATAAATGCAATTCTAAAATTCCGAAACTTATATTGCTGAGCTGGCCCATCGTACCACGAGCTTGTGATGTGTTCATGCCCAGTGTGTGAAAGAATGCGTGCGATTCGCGTGAGCGTACGTGTTGGATTTAGCTCGCGGCGCTTTGAGCCAAATATTTGGGTTAAAGCGATTAGTAGTTTTGCTGTGTGTGCAAAGGGCACAAACAGCGGGAGGATTGAAATCCACAAGAAAATATGAGTAGATTCCCTTGGAATGAACTCATCATTGTCGGAAATGACGTCATTCACATAGGAAAGGGCTTGTGACATCTTCTAAGTTTTAGGGCACCAGAGGAGACAGATTTACATTGAATAAGGTGTTCTGTAACAAATATAAAACTGTCTGAGTTTTGTTTGAAGTCTTTACGGACACTTTGTCGGTTTTACGCCGTCCTTTCTCTTTCAGACAAGTCAGGACGCCATATTGCATTTTGAATGCTGTGAGATCGTACGATGGCTAAAAAGACCTACGATCTTCTCTTCAAATTATTGCTTATCGGTGATTCTGGCGTCGGAAAGACTTGCTTATTGTTTAGGTTTTCGGATGATGCGTTCAACACGACATTCATTTCCACGATAGGTAAGCGAACCAGTATTGCTTCTCCTAAGGTATACCGAAGTTTTTTGTTTTTTTTCGGTTTTTGCTAGGTAGCATGCATTTGTTATCCGGAAAATGCCGGTCGAGTAGAAATAAATGAAGAAAAGTTTTTGTTTTAAAAAAAAAAGAAGTGTTGATATTTAGACAGGGTGCAATAATTATTCAGAAAGCAACTGTTACCTACGTCAGAAAGTTACGCGTCGATCACCTGTACAGCGTGCTAAGGATACCTCAGTACACGGTTTCGGATGGTTGAGTCATGGACATGTGATACTGCAGTTTAAACCTATGAGGTCAATGTCATGCTATTTGAGGAACTTTGTCATTGCCAGAGGACCCTGGTCGCGTTTGAAGCAACAACAACAAAAACTTGTCTTGACAGTTACAGATTTTTTCTCAACTGACAACAGCTTGTAAACGTTAAATTCCACCACATCTCATAGTCCTGCTCCTAGTCATTAGGAATAGGGTGTTACAAATTGTTATTGATACAAATGGTTAGAAACACAGTTTAATACTGTGTCACTGAATAGTTACCATACCTGTGAAGTGTAAGGGAAATTGTGCTGAGGGGGACTTCTCCTGTTTTAGTTCTGTCCAGTGGAGTGTATAGTTAACGTAATATTCAAGTGTGTTGATACGTACTGTTGTGCTCGTTGCTACAGATAGATTCTTGATAACAAAGCAGGAAGTAATGAAGTATGGCGCCTGTATGCCTGAGTGTAAACAGATCAAGACCAAAGTCAGCTGAACACGCACTACTGAGTGTGCATAAGACAGCAGAACAGTCTCACTTTAGGTTGTGATCCTCTATACATCACACGTATCACTCTATACACATAGACAAAGGCTGTTAGGCTTGGTAAGTTACAGAGAACTATGTGATGAGTCTGTAGACTGAAGATGATGACAAAATGCCAGTTGCATGAACTATGATGCACATAATTTTTTTAATTTCTGATAGGTTTGTAATGTAAAGAAAATCATAGTGTGGAAGGTGCAGCGGATTCAGTGAATTATCTGAAAGTGAAACAGTTCCACTTTCAGGCTTATTCTACAAATTTTGATCTGTCTGCCTTTTACTCGTATGTTTACTCTTGTTTGTTCTTGGTTCTACTTCTAGGCATTGATTTCAAGATCAAGACAGTGGAACTTGGAGGCAAGAAAATAAAATTACAAATATGGTAAGTTCAACTTGAATAGTTGAAGCAACATGTATGTATACAAATCCTTTGAGGTAGGGGGAGGGTTTTGGGGGGGGGGGGGGGCAATGAAGGGTGATAGACTTTACAGATGGGGAGTCACATACATACATGTACATGTACAGACCCATACGCTTAAGTCAAACACGCTTAAGTCGAACTTCGGATACGTCGAAGCAAAAAGTTTTTCCCGGCCAAACTTGCTCTTTGTATGACTAAATTTTACACGGATAAGTCGAACGAGTACTCAAAAACGGATAAGTCAAAACTCGGTTATGTCAAACGAAATCTGCAATTTTAGCCTCGGATAAGTCGTATCAGTCGCTGGCACAGGAATTTCTTTTTGTCCTTCTGATGCATCAGCGCCAAAACACGGCTTGCACGGAGATTTTACATTTTCCGTGCAAGAACAGCTTGACAGCCTTATGTGTCCTGCGGGCCTTAGGGCTGGTTATCTTGGGTGGTAGAGCACGAAATTGGCGAGAAACACGTGCAAGAACAGAGGCAGGCGTGAGATCTGACCCTGTGCCGTCGCCAGTGTTAAGAAGGTGATTTGCCGTCGGATTCGGAGGGTAAGCATTAAGCAGTGAGTTATTCCTGGTGTGTGAAATTGTGTGTGTGTGTGTGTGTGTGTGTGTGTGTGTGTGTGTGTGTGAGACAAAGAGAAAGAGAGAGAGTTTGCCGGTTGGTGCCGTTAGAGTTGGATCTTTCTTCTATTTGACTGCGTGTGTTTATAATTATGACGTTGCACTAGAGTTTATTGATCACATGCGATCATATGACTGCGAACACACACACACACACACAGATGACGCTGTTGATCTTGCAGGCAGAATAAGAGTCAGTGAAACTAGAAAAGAAGAAGAAAACATAAGCTGGAAACTTATCACCGTTTTGTGCCAGGCAGCTTTCAGTCAGAACGAAACAGCCATCAGAAAAACTTGGCTTTCTCCTTCCTCTGCATTGCATGTGTGACTATGGTAAGACCAAGCCAATCCTCTGAACTGAAAGTGAACTCAAAGTGAACTCAAAGTGAACAAAATAGCTATGGAGATTCGATGACATGGCAGCTTACACGAGCATATTGAATGTAACAAATCCTGGCAGTAAGGCTCAGTATAGTTCGCACCCCTGGGCCGTACTGGGCAAACTATTCAAACGCATCCACGCTCATTTAGTAGAGTTCGCCTGCTTAGATCGGTTTAGGGTTAGGTTAAGAATTATGGTTGGGGTTACCTTGTGGTAATTATGGTGCAATCGCTGTGCTGTTTAGACGGTCGCAGTGCATTTACAGCAGGTGCAAATGACACAAGGGGGCGAACTATACCAACGCAGCAGCAGTAAGCTCATGTTGACCAGGGAAAATAAATTCCAGTTTCCAAACCGATTCAGGGGGTGAAAAGGTGCAACTCGCTTAACTCGAAGCTTGAGTCGAAATTCGACCTTATCCGTCGTCACGGATAAGTCAAACTTCGGATACGTCGAACAAAAATCCATTTCCCCTGCGAATTCGACTTAAGCGTGTTCGACTGTATAGAATTAGGAAGGGTTGAAAATGCAGTAAACATCTATAATTTATAAATTAAAGTTAGTAATATAGTACTTGGTTACAATAATAATCACTACTTTAAATTTTGTGTGCACGGTTGTCCGTGAGTGTTACTGTTAATCTCAGTACTCCTACTTCGTGTAAAATTTTACGAAAAAGTAACAGAGAATGTTAGTTTGGACAGTTGGTGGTTTTCTTTAAGGTTAGGAACCTACTGTGTTATTAATCTAGGTAGGCTAGCTGAGGGTTACAAATCAAGACGTTTGGAGTTCGAAAAAATTCATAAGAGCTGGGCTAGGTGTTGTTTTTATGTTATGTTATCAACAGGGAAATGCTGTACTGACGAGAGAATTGCTGTGCACTGGTCAGAAGAAGCTATCTTCACCTGTCTTTATTTTGGGTTACTTTTTTTTTTTATCATCATGTTCTTTTCTGAAAGTGTAATACTAATAATGTCAGTAATTTGTAAAGCCCACAAGCTTCAGAAATCCTTCTGTATTTCAGGGACACAGCAGGACAGGAGCGGTTTCACACCATCACCACATCTTACTACCGTGGTGCCATGGGCATCATGCTGGTGTATGACATCACAAATGCCAAGACTTTCGAGAATATCTCCAAATGGCTGCGCAATATTGATGAGGTATGATAACAAACAAGTACAAACTACAACAAATCAGTTCTGTAGTTAACAAATGTGTTACATCTACATTTGAGCACAAGTATACCGGATACATGTATACATGTATGCTTTATATGCGCAAAGCGAAACTTTCGCAGGTGGCAAACCAGTGTTCCTTACAGCTGTTAAAACTGACGGTCAGTTTGGCCCTGTCCGTCAGATGCAGAGGGTTATTTTGTGAAATCAAAGGGTTAGACCCAGTTATGAAAATCTCTGTCTTCAGACTCGCGCCATTCAAATTCCAAATGCCACCAGTCGCTCAACTTCCGTTTTGTACCCTTGACCAGCCCCCTGCGAAACGGCAGTAATGCCTGCTCTGTGCTGTCCACCACTTTTGTCAAACATGAAAGTTTGTTGTCCGACTGTTCAGTTGACAGTCATTTCTTCAATTATATCACTCACCCCTGATTGTGGCTTTGGCTTTGACAGCAAATGGAGAAGCGACATCAGGGCCCCCCCCCCCCCCCCCCCCCCCTCCTCCTCAGAATATGATTTTTGACTTCCTGGGGTTGACAGCTATGCTGTTACATGTACTTCGTCAGTTTGTGGTAACAGTAAGGTTGTTTACCCTTTGATGGTTTGTCGAGTTGAAGTGTAAGTATGCATCTCTTGTGCCCGAGTCCACTGTGCTGTGATAAGTATGTGTAATGGCAATGTGTTTCAGCATGCCAATGAGGACGTAGAGAAGATGATCCTTGGGAACAAGTGTGACATGGAGGACAAGCGACAAGTGGCCACCAGTCGTGGGGATGCGGTGCGTTTACTTCCTTTTGTTACACTTACAGTTACAGCAGGAATTCTTTCGGTAATTTAAATGGTAGTAATTTCAGTCTTTGCTGTGCAGGCTCTTTTCAGCTAGTAAGGTCTAGCATTTGCCTGTTCAGCAGTATCACCTTGGACAGCTGGTGGGACAGCTGTTATTGGTGTGCCGCAGAGTATTGCGCTTGAATGATCGGTAACATTTTATTGTCATTTACTCAGAATACAAAGCCAGCAATACGAAAGTGCTGTCTCATAGTTGTTATGGTGACGCTGATGCATACATGTGTGTACATTGTACATTTCATGACATCCTGTGATTATCTTTTTCCCTTTTATTTTCTTTTTTAACAGATCGCTAAAGAACACTGCATTCCATTCTTGGAAACCAGTGCAAAGGCCAACATCAATGTAGAAAAGGCATTCATGGACTTGGCACAGGCAATTTTGAATAAGGTAATATTTTCAATATGTTACCTAGACTTGCTGCATTGTTTAAAGTGTCTGTGTGTTGGTGTGTGTGTGTGTGTGGGGGGGGGGGGGGATTTGAGAACTTTTCTTTGGACTTGGTGGTTGTGAGGTTGGTGGTGGTTGTGTCAAGAGTGAATGCCTGAAATGTGGGAGCCTCTGCCTCTATTACACTACCAACAGACATAGCGTTGGGTGGAGTTTTCTCACTCTCTAATGGTAGAATCAGTGTATGTGCAGTGCTGCCAGTTTGTCTGCGTGCACTACTGCCAGTTTGTTTATAAATGTTTACTACTGCCTGTTTTCAGACGCCAGGACGTGTGGCAGAGCCAGGAGGCGTGGATGTCAGTAGAACAGAGACTGGGAGTAAGAAATGTTGTTAATGTTGGTGTCCTCGGACTTAATGCCAGACTTTGTACAAAGAAAAAGAGATAATGATAACACTTGCCTGTCTTCATTATCTGGTTTACAACAGCGTCTGCCCATCCCATCAGTTTGATCTTGGAGAGCTTGGCTTCACACAATTCTGCACCCAGATGTCCATTTGCTAGCGTGCGTAAAATTTGTCAGCCCATCTTGCTGCAAGTGGTGAATTTAGAGAAGGAAAAGAAAACACAAACAAAATTTTAAAGCAAACAAAACCCAACACTGAAATATGAGTGAGTGATGTCTTGTTGGCTGTACGCTAGTGACAGGTGAGAGATGCGAGATTAGATGTGCTGTGACTGTGGCTGCGTTCAGATCTGTGTTGCAACTACGACTTTGCCGTCTTGTTCGTCCCTCCTGCCTCAGCTTCAAGTTGGTGGACGCCAGGAAAGTGGCCACTGGAGTCCATTTTGGGAGAAAAAAGAAAAGAAAATGTGCTGCATTTAGTGACTTCGCTGAGCACCGCTTCTACTGTACGTGATAATCGTTTACAATTGTATGTGGGTTCCTGTTGTATGTATTCAAAGAATGTTTTGTATGTCTTTTGATCATGGAAAAGAGTTCATGTGGTGTTCTTCTTCATTCAAAGTTTCTTCTTCTTTTTTTTTCTTCTTTTTTTTAAGAAATGGGTGGACAGCTGTGAAAACAAACGTCAATGCATTCGATGCAGGCGGTTTACCATTGTAGTGCGCAGTCTGTTGTATGTTGCTGATGTAAATACAGTTAGTGTGTTCAGTTTTTGTATTTAAATACATCGTACCGGCAGGTGAATGACATAGTGCTGAGTAAGAAGTTCTGTTGTACATACATACGATTCTGTTGATTTTCCTGGGTTCTGGGAAATGGATTATGCTTATAGAAAGAGAACTTTCAGTGTGACCAGCTTTTAAGAGAGCCTTTGAAAACCTTTGAGGACTTGAATAGTAAGTCTGGGCGACAGGAGCATCAGGTTAGTTTGAATCTTTCCAATGCCAGCAATTTGAATCCTGTTTTCATGAGATCCAGTAATAGCAGTGTGATAACTTGATCTAGTTCCAAGAAATACGTCATAAATACAACATAAATATGATAAAGCATACTTAAATTCGCAGATTTGCGGCTGGGGTAAAAACAAAAACCCAGAAACACATGGTCACCCAGGAAACACCCTGCTGTCTAATGCTCTGCTATTTTTTTGTAAATTTGCTTACACAGTATGATGGGTTTGAAATGCCCGCTTGTGATCTCAGGCATAGTTTCCCAGGTATTTATGGTCTCATGCAAGCGTTTAATAAGGTATCAGATCATCTGTCATTTACTAGGATGTGTGCAGTCCTAGCTAACCCTTGAAGTTGAAAACAGCAGCAGTGTGTGCACTAGTGGTACAGTTCATTACCTCAAGTCAGTGGGTGTATTTCTTGACATACAACTTTACAAGTATGTACCATTACCCTGTAGCACCATAATCATAATTATGCCAGTTTTCTATATTAAAAAAAAAAAAAAAACTCCTCTGATAATTGTAATTTAAAGAGATTCAGTGCTCCAGTTTCCAACTTCAGGCTGCTTCTTTGTGACAGACAGTACTTTCAGTGGTAAATGATAAATTGTTTTTAGACTTTTCAAGGCCAGAAATGACTACAGAAAAGCAGTAATCCTGATGCCTAGAAAGGTTCTTTTGGTCCACAGTCTACTGTCCAGAGGGGCTCCCATCTGCACCAGACATTGCGCATAGTCTGATGTTGATAGAATTTGTTTGTGTGTGTATTCAGGCAGATAAATGTCCCTCTGCATTTCAGAAGGTGTCTCTCTGTTCAAGACAACTTTTCTATTAGTTTTTTGCTGCTCAGAAAATCTGCCCTCTTGGAGTCGCCATTGGTGTGAGACTGCTCTCTTTAGTAAACATAATTATATAGCTTGAGTTTTCACTTTGTTCTGGCGAAAACGGTGTTCGGCTTTGTCTGGCTTTTCACGGTTTCAAGGAGGTTATTAATCCCAGCAGTCTGTATGGTACCATATCTCTTTGTAAGAAGTGTTACGTTGAGTATATTTAACTACCGCATGAAATGTACTGTAATGCTGTCAAGAATTTGAAGTTCATTATTCACTCTGTGATGCTTTGTCAAATTATGCATTGTGGCACCGCTTGGAAAGGACCAGTGTTGACTGGCAACATGGGTGTTCATGTACATGTACTGCACTGGCTTTGGTTTGTTCTGTTTTGGGGCTTTCCCAGCGAAAACACACACACACACACACACACACACACAGAATATGCATTACAAATTTACACGTTGAGTTTTGAGAAGTAGGCTGTTCCTTGAAAGGAGTGTTGAGTGGTTTAACTGGCTGAGTCTTGGACTCAAGGTTAGAGGGTTCCAGGTTCAAACAACAAGGCTAACATTTGTAAAGTCCTTTTTCTGTAGTACCCCCATCTTTTGAAATAACCATCGTGGTGGAAAAAGATTTAACGCCTCAAAAGGCCCGCCCACCAGTTCCTCAAGGCAAACGTCCAGATAAAAAATGCTCGCTTCTCTGCAACTCCTAAGGGTCATTTGTTTTAGGATCCTGCATGATTGCATTTTGTTTATTTATTCACTCATTTAATAAGTTTATTAATTTATTCATTTGATGCTTTGAATTTGTTTATCTTTCTGCCTATCTATCATTTGCAGAACACTTGAATGCACATTTTTCAATCTCCTAAATGCCACTGCAGAAAAAAATAATTTATTGTAATAAGGTTAGGTGTGTGCTGAGTGGCAGTGACTCACTTCCCTTCAGGGAAGTCCGCCCTGATGTCCCACATGGGATAATAAAGTTACCGGTAAAGGAGAAAAAAAACTGTTTGTACAAAATCTCAGGCCACAGTGTGACGAAAATTGAAATTGTTTTACAGAAAAGGGAGAACCTATACTGTTGTTTGAGTTTGTTCTGAGTTATTTGCTTGCCTAATTATGCAGCCAGCACCCTTTTGCAATGTAATATTGTGTTGCTTGTATTTCAGAATTCATTTATTAGCCCCCCCCCCCCCCCCTTTGCCAGGGTAAGTTACTATTCTCTGAAACAGCTGTCAAAACCCACAGGCTTTTAGTTTAGTAGGCTCCCGTTTAGTAAAGAAGGGTTCAAGGTTCTGTTTCTACTTCTAGTAAGAGTTTCTCCAGAGGCACATGGCTCTGAATACATTAACAATTATCATAAATTGTCAACGGTGGCTTGTGTAACTGTAAGCTTGTGAAGCACTGTTTAGATTGTTTGGTGTGGTGTGCAGGCGCAGTCATGAACTGTCATCTGCCAGTCAGAAATGGCCATTTAGGTGGTGGTCACTTTGCTGGTCCCTTTTGAGACCTCGGCCTCCTTGGGCGAGTTTGACTGCAAATGCTTGAGGTGCTTTATGAACGAGGTCAGTGAATAAATTTCTGACATCGGTGGATTCACTTGGAAAATCAGTAACTTGTCATTGTGAAAATGTCATGCCAACAGCTTGCAGCCAATACATGTGGAAATGGCTGGATGTACAGTTTGACAAGAATTACCGTTGAAACTGCTTCGCATTGATTTCAAACAGGAAGAAGATGTTCAAGCAAAACATTCATGTGTTAGCTGATGTCCTCCCAGCCGCTGACTTTGACCACAAAGCTTCCAGCATGACTTCTTGCATGGTGCTTGCTGCATGCTGCACAGTCTAAACAACTCTGCTGTGGTTATGATCACAAGCCAATATGATTCTAAGGCATTTGGGCTGCTTGCTTTGACACACCCTCCATTATTAGATAGATACACTACTGAGTATGTTCCGTCACAAGAAAATGATGTGAAAATATAAAACCACTTGTACAATAACAGTGACCTTAATTTTCATCATCTCATTGTATGCATTTTTAAGTTCAGTTTGTACAGAAAGAAATACATACATGTACAAATAAAATTCTAAACCGAACTCATTGTCGTCGTCTCGTCTATCTGCATTTTTTTTTTGCATATTTGTTTTGTTTGATTTAAATACGTGTATTTAATAAGCAGTGAGAAAGGAAAGGTACAGGTCTTAGTTTGTGGTATGCAGCATAAACAGTGAGTAATTTTTAACCAATAATTATGTACATACTGAATTTAACCCCAAGCCCCAAACGCCAAGCAAACACCAAAGCAATTGAACAGAGCTGGTTATGTGCAAATGGGGTACTTGAAGAATCTTGACAACTTTGGCACATTTCGAGGACAGAAACTGAAGAAGGAGTGAAAACAAAATTATGAAAAACAACTATAATCAGTTAGGTGTGCATGAGGCATGGACACTCTGAAACAAACATAATGCAGAGCATGCAAAATACTTGAGTTCCCCAAGGAAAATGTTATCGATAGGCTGCTTCTGTTACACTTGGTTTGCATGACTGATCAAAACCAAACTCTTGTTTGACTGGAAGCAAGGTGTGCATGGATACATGTATCCTTGTTTTTCTCTGGTTCCCAGATTTGCAGGAAAAAAAATTGAGAAAAATCTTGTGGATAGAATGGACAGATTGCTCACCACTTGAGCTGTATTTTCAAGTTGCAGTGTACACACGTACACAAGTCATGTTTGTGTAAAAAAACAAAGGTGTATACATATATCAGTGCACATATGGTAGTTGTATGTGTAGTTACTTTGCTGTCATTTTGCTGTTACTTACTCTTATGATATGTGTATCACCACATAGTTTAGATTTCAGTGCCTTTTATATTTAGTTGCCATGTCGTGTTTCATTTTATCCCTTGAACAGTTTCTCTACATATACTTCTGTGGTTTTACAGGGACCCATTGACATCATAACAGTTACTCTTGCTTTCTGTACAAAAAAAAAAAAAATTACCAGCTTTTGGCATTACAAACATGTTGCATGGTAACGCTTAACCAAAGCGTACACTTGTACATGTATTTGCAAGTCTTACCATGATTCAGACAGTACTGTAGATTGCTAATTCTTACTACTTCACTTGCAAATTAGATCATTGAATGGCAAATATTGCAACAGCCACAGTCTAACTGATGGACTAGTGCAGTGAACTGGGTTTGTCGGACTTTCAATGAAGCGCAGTCCACAGCGGAGAGGTCCGGTCTCAAGCCAGACGCTGTGCTAGTCCGTGAGAGAGTTTTTGTACCAGGTAAGACCAACCATTTAGTCAAAATCTTTGAAAGGTATATATATACATATCTGTCAAAGTATTGACCCAATAAAGTTTTTACCCTATGCTCATATTAAAGAAAAGTGTGCGTCAAAGTCACTTTCTTTTCAGATTGTTGTAATGACTGAAATGCAAACTTGCTGTTTTGTGTAAATGCAGTTTTTATTTTCTGCTGCTGCCACCTCCAGAATCATACTCTGACAGCATTTTGCTTTGGAACTTTTCTGACATGCACAGTAGAGGTAACTATCTGAAGAAAAAAAAAATCACAAGAGCAAATAAAGATGTCAGAACATTTTTCATACATGCGCAAGTGTGAGCATCCGTGGTTTTTGCTATTATTGATCATTTCTCTTTTTTTCTTCGCCGCCTTATTTCCAATAATAAAAATTCAAGACAAAATTTCCCGATTTTCCTATAAGTCAGAAGTGTAGGGAAATTTGGAAATATTTTGGTTAGAGGTGCCTCTTACAAGCAAGCTATTTTGCTGTACATTGAGGCAGTAAACTGTGTGTGTGTGTGTGAGACGCTACAAGACTTGTAAGGGCCAGTGATACCTTTCAGCTTGTTCACATACACGTGTATCTACATCTAAACTTTGAGCAAAACTTCAATTTTGTCTCTACACTGAGCATGTGGTGATAGTGCAACCCGGCTGTGGTTACACAAAAATCTGGTTGTCCAGCAGCGTATTACAAGCTATCATACCCGTATCTGCGCGATCATACCAATGAGCTGTGACCTCAAAATGCGCAAGGTCCCATCTTTAATGTCTTACATTTAGCTCCTCACCACTGCTAATCTTTTAAGGTTTTATCTGGCTCATTTCAATCTATCTTTTGTTTTGGGTTTTATCACTGGTACCTGTTCTTGGTTTTTAATTGTCTCTCTCAGTCCTTTATCATTTCTACTCAGTCGTGTTGTGTGTGTGTGTCTGCTCTTGTACTTTCTTTAGTTGTTTTTACGTAGTGTACACTGAGTGAATGTTTGTTTTTGTTTTTTGTTTAACTTCGGTTTTAGAATGTAAGGCGCCTAGAGCTCGTTCCCCAGGGATAGGCGCCTTATAAATATTATGTAGGTCTTGTAACACTAACAGTGAAGTGTTTCACGCAGCTGAGGAGCCTGTTACAGGAAGACTGACTGACATCTGTCAAGCGGTCTTGTGTTTCCTTCCCACTTAACGGCTCATTGTTGGTACATGCACACAGCGACATACATAACTTGCATGACTGTGTACAACAGTGAGACAAAGAAGAAGGAAGTGGATTGTATGCTGTGAACGCGGAACCTGGTAACCACCTTATTCAATTATAGAGGAAAAGGGTCCTCACAAATTGAACACACTTCCTCATTCTCCCTGCTGTTATTGTCTTAATTTATTTTGCTGCTTTATTTCATTTTGTTTTGCTGGTTACAACAGGCTTTAGAATTAGGACACATTCTGTTATTGTCTTTATTTATTTCGCTGCTTTATTTTTTTTCTGGTTTACAACTTTAGAATTAGGACACTGCTGCCTGCGTGTGCTGTACACATCGCAAACACTATGGAACTGCAATGTGACCATTGGTAGCGTTAAGGCCGTTCTTAACCGGGCAGACTTTTGGTTCGCGAACTAGGTTCGGAGAGTACGGCGAACTAGGTTCGCGCACGTTGTTTCTTAACCGACCAAATACTTGTGCGGAAACCCTGGTTCGAAAGGTTCGGCGAACTAGGTTCGAGGACTGCATAGCCACACCGGTGACGCGGCTATCCCGATTCTGACCGGCTTGCGGCGTCTAAGCGCTAGCGTTGCTTGGCCGCAAGCGACTTCTCTCAGAAAATCATCTGCGCTGTACTTGTGAAAGCTTGTCTCGATCTGAGGTTGGCCTGTCTTGTCGCAGAAGGTCTCTGTTCAACTCTTAAGTGGTTTTTGTGGTGCTACTTGCTCGTACACTCACGTTGGAAGCAATTTAGTCTCGTTTTCTGTAGAAAATTCACTTTCATTCGCGATAATATAAAATTACAGAAAGGAAAGTCACGTTTATGAAAACGTCCCAGTTTTATAATATGTCTTGCGGCCACACCTAGAAGATTAGTGCAATTTGTGGCTTAGATCGCGCGCAGTTCGAGAAAGAAAACTGGTAGTGAATATTTTGTGGCTATGAACCAGCACTCGCCCCGGCTAAGAACCAGCCTGTATCAAACAGACGGTTGGCCGGTTCTTAGCCGAGGATTTCGCACTGCTCTGATATTTTTTTAAATTGCGAAAACACTAAAGCATCCTACGTCACAACAATTGGCATGCAAGTCACAAAGACATCACGGATACGTGTCTGTTTTGAAACTACTGGAATTAACGTGGTATTTTTTGTCAGCTTCGTGTTAAACTGCAAAATAGCTCCCGAGTCTCATTGCAGTCGAACAAATATGACTCGTGTCCTTACATGAATAAAATTTTCGATATAAAATCGCTTTGGGTGGGAAGATGAAAGTCTTACTGATATGTGCATATAACAATATGATCAAATTCATTTCAGTTCTTAGCTTTCCTGGCAGCATTCTTGCACATCACCGCATGTGTGTCGCGCTTTTCCGGCCTAAAACAGTCACTGCGATCGACAGCCGGTTGGATTCGCGGCTTAGCCGCGTCACCGGTGTGATAGCGTGTCGTGGGAACCCTCGCGATCCTTTTGCCGATCCTGCGCTCTGATTGGTTGCTCGGGGAGAGCTGTTGTGCGCATGTACAAACTTGAGGAAAATGGCGGACGGCATCGCGGCTATCGACTCACTTCACATTTCCCTCTCTTGCGCTCTTTTCCTCTTATCTCCTCTTCCTCGGCTTCCAAGAGTTCACTCAAAACGATAACTACCGCAAATGCCTGGTCGTCTCGATCTACGAAGGCGGCCATTTTGGTTGTTTACGATTGTCTCAACTTCCGAGTCCGCCTTGTTCGGGCGATGACGTATGCATATCATTAACGGTCGGTTAAGAAAGAGAACTAGTCCAGCCGAACCTCTGGAACTATGTACGTGTGTGCGCTTGCCCTGTTCGTATACAATACACAGTTCGCCGAACAAGTTCGCCAGACTATGGTTCGCCCGGTTAAGAACGGCCTTTAGGCCCTCGGAACAGGAATGCAATGTGACTAGTGTACGCTATCGTGAACCCCCATAATTCGAGGATGGGTTTTCCCCCCTACTGCATGCACATGGTCAACCTGCAAACAGTTTCGCTGTCCGTACAAAGAAGCTGTGAACCCTATTGATGCCAATTGAAAAACTCTTCCTAATCAAACAAATTAAATGAGAAACAGCAGTCTGGATTTTGTGAAATGTCATGTTGAAAAAACACATTATGGGAGATAATTTGTCTCGGCAGAGTCGGTCAAGGTTGACCGAAACTGTGAACATCCGTCTCCCCGTGTCCTTCACCACCGTACATTCAGTTTGGCTGCAGGTCCCCGAGTGATCATGTCAGAAGAACATCGAAATAAATACTTTCCACGCAAACCTCGTAGATTTTATTTGTATCCTTTCTACAAGACACCCGACGGCGATGACTGCTTATGGAAGACCATAACGATATCAAGTTACACCGGCCTAGCAGGTAAATTTTCTTCAGTGCAGTCTAGTCACTGTAGTTGTGCTATACACATACAGTTTTTCAACTATAACTAGGCAGAGGCAGAAAAGTTGTTGTCCAAGCTTTTAACACTGTTTAAAATGTCCGCACTGTGGTTTGATAAAACATGCACTTCACAATCGGAATTATTTTGGTCTGGTCTGTCACTAACAGAAAATATGCAAAGTAGCTTCTTGAAGTTCTCCGAGTCAGACGGAAAGTGTACAGCAGCTCAGTGCTAACTTAATGCAAAAAAGTTGAATTGAGGGCAGACTGAGTTTGCCTGACCTTACAGAGCTCTTGCGCATTGCAATGGGGAACATGTTTGTCCGCCAGCTGTCGGCCAGTACCCTCTCTGTTGTCCAGGCCAGCATGTGAACCATTTGATATGCAAAGTGAAAGGACTCTATGGTTGAAACAACTTGAATAGCGAAGGTGGTCACAGCATGCACAAAATCCTTCATCTGGGAGACACACAGAAGTTTATGGTGGCAATAGGTGCATACTCTGTGTGTGCAAAAAGCAAATTAACTTTCAGTGATGCATTTCCTACTTTGCACATGCTAATTAAATCAAATTTCAAAACCTGCAAAAAAAAAAAAAAAATGCATCCATCACATGACTATCAGTGCATCCTCTGTGCATTGTAAATGTGCATTTTCCTGAGTTAATTTGTCCCTTGGACATACTGCATGGTTGAATTTGAACAGCACTTTATTTTACCTTTTCTTAGTTAACATTTTTGGAAATGGTAGCTGGTTGATACAAATTATGTACTCCAGTCAACCACAAGGAGGGGCAGTTGTATACTTAATGTGCGGGAGGGGGTGCAGATGTATTCTGACATTCAGATCGGTCAACTCTGGCAATATCTCCAGGTGGTGGTCACTAAACAGCGCATTTCCAGCAAATTTTTCAAAAACGAAGCAGATGAATCTGGTTTTTGCCTAGCCGGGGAGTTCCAGATATGAAAGCAGTTATACAACTGTTCAAACACACATTCTTCGAGGTTGTCCAACTCAGCAAAGAGTTGAAACACTGCACACCATTCTCCTGCTCACTACTTGAAGTTGAATCGTAAGCCTATGGCCGCCGCAATTCACGATTGCCAAGTTCACATGTCGCACACGTGCACCAGTAGAGTGAGTGAAAATGAAATGGCCCCAATTACAACGGATATGAAACTAAATGCACAAATTTCAGCTGTCTAAGGCCCCCCCCCCCCCCCAAAAAAAAAAAAAAAAAATTATTGTTTCTGGTAACCTGATCGACCCTATTTCCCCCCCCCCCCCTCCCCCCCACCGACCACTAATGCTCGGGTCGTGAGTTCGATCCCGGCTCGAGCCAAATATTTGTGCTGGCTTTTTCATCGTTGCCCCGTCTTTGGTATCACTCTATGTGGTGGAAAAGGACGTTAAACCCCTAACCCCCCCCCCCCCCCCAACCGACCATAAAAAATTTTGTTGGCTGCTGGAAAAAAAAACAATAAAAAAAACCAGAAAAAATACAAGCACAACCAGTTTCGGTTTTCATGCGCCTTTCGTCAGGGAAGTCGTGCGCCATCGCGGACCCAAGATTAGAACGAAATATGGTAAGATAGTGTGTTATAATAATAAATACAGTTTCACAGAGCATCATTTCTCATTAATACCCTGGTTTTTTTTGTTCTTGGATATGTGTGTGTGTGGGGGGGTGTTAAAAAAAAAACCAACCCCCCCCCCCAAAAAAAAAAAACAAAAAAAAACAACCCTACCTACCTACCCTATTCATTTTTTTTTTAGCCATGTTACCAGAAACAATATTTTTTTTGTTGCCTAATAGCAACATACCGTCTTAAAATGTGTCGCATGAAGTAGAGTCGTAAAAGGAAGTCATGGGCCACATGACATGACTTCACTTCATGAGATCCAAATCCAGAGTACATTTGCATCCCACCCACATCGCGGGGATACTATTGTTCCCACTAGTGGATGACTGGAGTACTTTTGCCCCTCCTGCACACGACTGGTATACATTTACACCCCCTAATACGCGTACTATACCAACTGAGTCTTACTGTCTTTGAAAATGAAAGCAAAATTCTGGGCTTTTACTAGTTTTAGAAAAACATTAGTCCATCTGAGAGGTTTGTCTTTGTTTCTTGTTCAGCTGTTGCCTAATGTACTGAGTTTATTTTATGTGAACTTATTTTTGTGTGTGTAGGCTCTGGATTTGCATTTTTGGCGGCAATGCGAGCTACTACCCATGAAACCCCAACATTCGGCTCCCACATGTTGATCCGGCTGGCCAAATATGGTCTGCCCATGGGTAAGTATTGCACTCACAGTCGCCAAGACATACACATGTATGCAGAAATGGTTTACTGAGCACAGTAGGTACTGACTTGGATTATGTAAAACAAACACCTTTATTGTCCAGTGAAATAAAAGTAACCCCCCAAAATAGTTCTCTTGATCGTTTTAAGCAGAAATCTGTGCTTAAGTGACATTCAGTAGGTCCTTGGATTGTTCGTAAATTACATTTTGCAAAATTTTCTAGTAACTTTAAAAAAAAGATTATAGTTATACATTTATGATTTTTCAGGTGCTAAAACTAAAAATAATAATAGTAATAAATAGTACTTATCTATCGCTTATTCTCAAAGCAACTCATAGCACTACACACACGCCTACGCACTGACACACACACCCCACACTGACACACACACACACACACGCCCACGCACTGACACACACACACACAGACCCCAGCCTGATGCAGATAGTGCTAACTATAGTGCTAACAGGCTCTGCTGGTGTACCAAGCATAATGTAAGGGATGCCACAAAGCACAATCATTGCTTTCCCTGAACAAAGACTCACTTCATAATATGCCTGAACCAGATAATGAGCAGCTTCGAAGTAAATAATGTATAGAGATGATCTGTTGTAGAGCAATGCTTTTTTGGGATGTGGGCATAAATGGACTAAACTGCCTGTGATCACTTGTTTTCTTGTTTTGTGTGTTTCCTAAACCTTTACACATTGAGGTAGACAAAAGCTGATGTGTTCCTCTATAATGTCATTTCAGCTGCAGCTGGTGCCATGTTTTCTGCAACGGTTTGCACAGTTTCCAATCTTCGCGGGGGCACTGATGACCCGTGGAACCACCTTGCTGGTGGCCTAGCCACAGGCAGCATCTTTGGTGCAGCAAGTATGAAGAGCTTTGTAAATTAGAATGAAATTTTCTTGTTAATTTATACCTACCTTTGTGGATTGTTGGTGTGCATCAGTGATATTCAGTATGAATAATCTGAATACATGTAGTTTGGATACCACCGCCAGGTTACGTAGACCCCATGCAAACAGAAATAACTCGTACCTTTACTCTGGTTGTACTGTGGTCATTGAAAACTTTACATTTAGTAGGATTTTCATCAGTAGAAGAAGAAGATAAAACATCTTCATCATCATCTTTTTTTTCCTTTTTTTTTTTTTCTTTTGTTAATGGTGGTGGTGAGGGGGGTGGGTGGGTGGGTAGGGGGTGTCATGTTTGGTGCCTGTTAGTTTGTCCACTGAAGCGATACATGTCCACACAGAAAGTAGATCAAGTGCAAATGCAGATGATGGAGGCCACAGTGTTCCCAGTATGCTGTGTTGTGTAGCACACCTGTGTCAGGTACCTTTGGCTAAAAAAAAAAAAAAAAATTGCTATCTCAGCAGCTGGACAAGTGGAAACATGTTGTCAGTTCTCCTGACACAATTTTCTACCTATGTCAGACAAGATGACAAGTTTCAACAACCCTGCTCTCCAAATAAAACGATAACTCACTTCTGTGTGACATCACTGTACATGCATCTCTTGCTTCTCTGCTTCCCAGAAAAAAGCCACGGACAGGGATGGGCCATGGGAATTTTCCTCGGTCTCGCTGCCCTCATTTGGAAAATTGGCAAGATGGATGGATGGGCTGACATTGATGGGTCGGACATCAAACCAGACAAAGGCTTCAACGTCTACCGCCGAGCCTGGCTCACGACACGGCCAGACCCCGAGGGAGACCGGAGTCTTTCTTAGTGTGTGATTTGTTTGTGTGTTAGTGGAGTACTTTTTTTCTCTCTCTCTGAGACCTTTTTTCCTGAGCAGTCAAGGTTGGACTATAAGAGTGAGCAGGAATGGAGAAAAAAAGCAAACTGTCCAAGGAGATCGGCAAATTTAAGATGGAAAAGAAAAAAAAATGTGACAAGTGTTATACAGTCATTACTGTGCTCAGTGTAATAAATGCCATTACTTGGGCTTTCGCTTTTCAGAATTCATCTTCAGTATGTTTTGGTTTGCAAGGTGTTGTTTAATCAACATCTTGTGATAAAGAGGTTAAAAAAAAAAAAAAAAAAAAGTGTGGCTGCTTGGTTGTTGCAAGAATTATTGATCTAGAAATAGCTATGTAAATAAATAAATGCTTGTAACTACATGCACTCGATGTGTCCAGATAATTTCTTTGATGTTTGGCTGGTTAGTTTGTTACTCTGGGTATCATGCGAGTCAGCCAGCTGCTGCCAGGTATTGATGCAGGCCACTCACATGAAACTGAACATAAAAAGTTAATGTGAGAATTAATGATGTACAGCACAAGGGAGATGACATCTGTTAAAATCCTGCCAGTTGAATATGTTTCAGCTGGGTAATAAACAACACACACACACACACACACACACACACACACACACACACACACACACACACACAGCTATTCCTTGAAAGTGCACTATGAGCAGACTCGTTCATGTGTAAAGGGAGATAACAGGCTCTTCGGGGCAAAAAAATTAGTTGCATTTTTCATGCTTTCCAACCTACATTCATGATATATCACCTTGAACATATGTACAACTGAAGCTGCAGATAAGATAGTTACATCTGTGTGTCAAACAGCAGTATAGTATGTCCACATTACTGATTGTTGACTGACTGCTGAATTTGTATGTGTACTGCGAGCTGTGTGTTCTGTGATGAATTCATCAGGTACATACATCACTGTAATGAATAATGTAGCAAAGTCCACACATTAAAAAATTGGCCTTACCCCTCAAAATCAAACAAGTAGGTTAAAAAATACCCAAATATGTGTACCCCAATTAACTAATGACAAAAAGCAGTTATTGCATTCTGTAAATGACATACAAGAAACACACAAAAAAACAAACACTTTAACAACTGAAAAAGCACTTGATATTGCTTAGTTGTGTGAGAGCATCAAATAATCTGTAATTTGTTCTCAGTATTTGGCACCTCTTTGAGTGCTTCCTTTCACCTTCTTCAAGGTACCGTTTGGTAACCCAGTTTAATGTTGTGCAGGAAAGGAGTTGTGACAACTACACGGCAGTAGTTGTTATCAGTTCATCCACCTGGCTGTTCAAGTGTTCAAATGGGGGAGCCGGGGTGGCCGAATGGTAGAGCGTTGGGCTTCTAATGCTCGGGTCGTGAGTTCGAATCCCGACTGGGGCCAAATATTTGTGCTGGCTTTTTTATCATTGCCCCGTCTTTGATATCACCCGTGTGTGGTGGAAAAGGACGTTAAACCCCCAAACACCCACCCCCACCCCAAGTGTTCAAATGATGTGTTCAGAAAAATCAAGCCATCACTACCACTTTCATTATCATCTCATACATGAAGGTCTCAAATAAGGCTTTTTAGTGACAGCTGTTGGCGTGGAAGAAAATAAAGGCTCAGTTTACATTGATAAATCCCAGTTTTAATAACAGCGACTGACACGTACAGCATCCCTGTCTGTAAACGATGGGCCAGAGCGCTTTACAGTCCACATAATTATATACATGTACCACACAGCGGGCTTGCATTAGTAGCACAGACGGGTAACACAGCAAGCAGGGTATAGTCAAGTGTGCGCACGTCGATATACGGACGGATACGGATGCGTATGTGTGTCAGGCCGAGATAAGTACACTACACGCTGATTATCACCTTCCATCAACACATGACACTGTGCACTCGCGTGAACTTGAGCATCCCTCTTGCACCTAAGTTGACTGTGAACAGGGAAATGAACAGATCATACTGACCTGAACGCTTGCTGGGACTCGGTGAAACATACAGTGGGGATAGAATTACGCGTGTGACGGTTTCACTGACAACAATGGTCAATCCCTGACGGTAGCAGTGCAAGACCGTAATAAATACACTCGGTGATTGCACGATCGGCGTCCACTCCGTTGTGTAACAATGGCCAAAAACAAGGTGAGCTGGAAACTCTCTCTCCCTCTCAGTCTGAGGATAGGATAATAATAATAATAATTATAGGGCGCCTATCCCCGGGGAACGAGCTCTAGGCGCCTTACATTCTAAAACCGAAGTTAAAAAAACAAACAAACATTCACTCAGTGTACACTACGTAAAAACAACTAAAAAAATAAAGTAAAAGAGCAGACACACACACACACACACACATCACGACTGAGTAGAAATGATAAAGGATAGACAGAGACAATTAAAAACCAAGAACAAGTACCAGTGATAAAACCCAAAACAAAAGGATAGATTGGAATGAGCCTTAAAAGATAGCAGTGGTGAGGAGCTAAATGTCAGGGCTTGTGTTAACGCACAAACTGTGCGTATTGACGCACAGAAATCACGAAATGACGCAGAAAAAAAATCACTGGAGGTTTTACTGACGCACAGATTTTAGAATTTTGGAGCAGGAGTGCGTCGCGTGAAAATCAAATTTGATAGCATGATGCACAGCTTTCACAGTTTCAGTTTCAATCTTCGGCGATCGATCGTCAGAGCAGTCGCCACAGACACTCTGAAATGTACGGCGTTTATGTCTGTTAAAGTAGGCTGACCCTCAGATTTTTCTGCTGGAAGTCATGCTGACCCTCAGAAAAAATATCTACCACAAGCCCTGAATGTAAGACATTAAAAATGGGACCTTGCGCATTTTGAGGTTCCAGATCATAGGTATGATCGCGCAGATCAGTCCAGATACTTTAAAAAACAAGTGTGTCTTAAGATTAGATTTAAAAGACGACAGTGTAGGACAATCTCTGAGGGGCTTTGGTAAAGTATTCCATGTAGCAAGACCAGAGTAAGATGCCCTGTCCAAACTCTTTGCCGGCAATAACCTTTGTGCAATATTCGTACATTACCAAATGTCACAGTTTCAGCCCGCATCCCTCACACACACACACACACACACACACACACACACACACACACACACACACACACACACACCGCCCTCGCCCTGTTTCTTACCTCCTCCCCTTAGTCCTCACCGCATATAATTATATGCGTACATATCCATAGTTCCTTAGATATAGATTATACTACAGGGCATATGTATACATGTATGTATTTATTGTTATAGTGTGCACAAGCTTGCTGTCCTCAGTCCTCCACATGTCCAGTTTTTTTCTTACATATGTGCGCCTGGTTTCTATTTGCCTTCATGGCCTTTGACTGTGGCATTACTCTGCTCATATGTCAAGTTATTTCATGTATGCTTCTAATGCATGTACAGTGTTCTCGTCCTTGTCATTGTATAGTTTATATATAATACCAACAGAATTATAAAATAAAATAGTAAAAAAAGGGAAAAAGACATCGACTTTACCCAGAGACCCAGTCCAGAGGTATTTCAGCTTGACATGGAATTGGTGTCAGTCTAGTAAGGTAGGAAGGTCTTGACCGTAGCGGAACGCGTTTCTCCGGAATTTCACAGGCTCATCAGCCACCGGCCTTAGGTCAAAACAGAGCCGGAAAAATTGGTAAAATAAATTTCGGAAATACCATGACTGAATGCTAAAACAGATATATGAATGAAAGTGAGAATAAGCAGATATCAGTGTTCACGGAAATACCTCATCTAACCCATTCTATGCACACCATGCTGAAACCAATGCAGTCATCACACGCATGCCACTACACACAGAAAGGAAATACAAGAAAATGTCGCCTACACGCACACCAAACAGCACAAAACATACTTGAATTAAAACCACAATTACTGTCTACACCGGGGCACATCAAACACGCACTAAAAATACCTAACTCAACCCAAACACAGAAATGCAGCCATCACAAGCAGACCCTTTCTCTCGAAACTATACATGGAACGAAAATACATAGACAATTCCACTGGCAGCACGCGCCTAAAACAAACTCATGCACAAAATCGAACAGTGCTCTTTTGTGATGTAATTTTTTTTAAAAGCTCACGCCACTGAAAATCTTACGTAGGCTACGTCATCCATACGCGCTCACTGAACACAGTCACTGATTTTGAAGCAACAACACAGGGTGAGGTATTTCCCTAAACATATTTGCTTATTCTCACTTTCATTCATCTATCCGTGTTACCATTCAGTCATGGTATTTCCGAAATTTATTTGGTTAAATCACTTTTTAACGGCGTAAAATCACAGGTTCATTTTCATGCAGATTTTCACTCGTATTCGACTCCTAAGCTCTTCTCAAGCATTCTAGCTCAAATTTGAACATTTTCAAGCAAAAATGGATCCAACTCAGATTTTCTAGTTCAAAGCACACTCACCGCTTATTCAGTGTTACCGATATCCCCTTTGAGGTCTCCAAACTTCACACAAGCTCCGCCGACCTTCATCTTCACCCGTTCGCGGCTTCTCAGAAGATCGGATGTCAAATTTGAGCTAGAATGCTTGAGAAGAGCTTAGGAGTCGAATACGAGTGAAAATCTGCATGATTTTACGCCGTGAAAAAGTGATTTATTTTACCAATTCCTCCCGCTCTGTTTTGACCTTAGGTGGCTGATGAGCCGGCCAGTGACTCGGAAATCAGTTCCAGCGAAACGCGTCCCGCTACGGTCAATACAAGACTTTCCTACCAAGTTACTAGACACCATTTCCATGCATGGGGTTTCTGGATAAAGACGATGTATTTTTTCCTTAAACAAACAGGTCACAGTTGTCCACCAATTCGGTCTACGTTCGGGAATATTCAAACACTTTCTGAGTTAGTATTTTCCTTGGTCGTGTCAGTTCAGTTTACATCCGAAATCGGCAGGGCAAGCTGATAACAACAGAGAGACTACATACCGAGGGTAATGTAGTCTCTCTGATATCAATCACAGAGAAGGGCGCGAAAGGGATTCTCGATACCGAAGAGCCCGGATTGATGATATTCCCGACAGTCCCTGGATGGGATAAAGGAAATCCCCCCAGAATGCTTTGTTTCTACTAAAAACCAAGGGACTGAAGCGAGGAGCATCTTGCAACAAAAATAATTGATAAAAATAACAACGACAACAACAGAGGAATGGCCCCATCCCATAAAGTTGTTTCTCCAAATTTCATGCTGTTTTGTTGTTATTGTTGCCGGGGTTTCTTTTTGTTGAGGCACTACGAAATCTGCCCCATCCTATAAAGTTGTTTCCCTATGGAGAAACAGCTTAAAAAAAAACCGGCACGCTTTTGCCCGTAAACATAGATATTTTCTGAAAGCTGAGACACTGCTGAATCTGATGAGATGGTCGTTTTTGACGTATTTTGACCATTTTTGGGCGTGACAGTTTGACTAACAGTTCACCTGATCAGCTCCCCCAGAATCGGTGACTTTTTTCGGGGGTGTCTGCTTATGTCTGAATTTGTCCGCCTGAAGAGACACTGCAAGTGGGGGGTGGGGTGAGGTAGGGGTGGGGGGGGGGGGTGAGCACAGCCGAGCGGTAGAGCGTTGGACTTTGAGTGTTTGTTTCACGGTCGTGAGTTCGATTCAGTCTCGGCTGGGGAGAAATATTTGTGCTGGCCTTTCTCTCGTTGCCCCGTCTTTGGTATCACCCAAGTCAGTGTGGTTGAAAAGGAGGTTAACCCCCCCCCCCCCCCCACACACACACACACACGCCTACTTCAGGCTTGGGTAAGATCCGTGACTAGTTAGTGAAGGTTGTTTTGTTGTTGTTGTTGTTGTTGTAAAAATCGCGTATCACGCCATTTTTGCGTTGACAAGTCTTTGACATCTCAGTCACACGTTGACAGTACATGCACATCCGCGAGGAGGACACAGAGGAGCCCGGGCTGCCCATGTGGCGCAAGCTTTGTTTTGCTGTGGGAGGTGTGCCGTACCAGATGACGACCACAGTCATTGGATTCTTCCTCAACATCTTTCTGCTCGAGGTCGCACAGGTGAGACTGAACGACAAGCACCTCTGGCTGGCAAGGTGCCCCTACATCAGTTTCTACGACATACATCGGCGCCGCAAGCTTTACTGATTCCGCCGCCAGGTTGTGTTTCAGTAGTTGAAAAGGCCTTCTGTAGGTGACGCCAACATAAATAATTTCCATTGGTAGTGTTAATCCGTGACTGTGACACGCCTATGTTCCATAGATAAAGAACAGTCTGTGACATTCTGTGGCATTACTTATTTCTGTTTGAGTGCCAAAACCTGTCTTCTTTGTCTTTGGTAGCGATTTTGAGCGACTAGTGGATGTGTGTTCCAAACAGGTGGACCCGAACTACGTGGCTATCGTGCTTTTCGCAGGCAAGGCTTGGGACGCGGTGACGGATCCCGCTTGCGGATACCTGGTGCAGAGGACACGTACTCGATGGGGACAGAGCCGGCCATGGTACGTGCTGTATTGAGAAGGAATTTGTGTTGCGCTGCTGACACATTCTCGATATTATGTTTCAATGCTTAGGTGTCATCTTCCACATCGCTTTGCGAACTATCCCAAAATTTTGCATAAAAAATACATACATATATAGATAGGGGAAGGGGTCTGAAGAGAGGCCGTCTAAGTCTCCCCCTCCCCCCTCACACACACACACACACACACACACACACACACACACACACACACACACACACACACACACACAGACGCTCGGTGACTCGGACAGACACGCACACAGCAAAACAAAACAAAACAAGCACGAGTATGTTGGGGAACATCCCTTCTTCCGAAAAACAGGGGTTTTGTCTGTTTTGGGATTTGTACAGGATTCTCTTCACCTCACCGTTTGCTTGCGTCGCCTATTTCTTCCTGTTTTACGTGCCCGGCGAGTATTCAAGTCACCCAGATCAGAGCGTCAAGCCCGTCACAGACATCAGCATGGAGGGAAAATTTGCTTACTACTTCGTCATGTTCTGTCTTTTTGAGGGATTTCTCTCTGTGAGTTTGTCATCTTCTGATACATAGCGTTTGGTAGAATTATAACACTCATTAAATCGAGTTAATAGGCGTAAATGTCACGTGGTTTGACTGCAGCCTTTGGATTGGTTCGAATCACGTTAATAGGCATATTAAATATGTAATCATAGTAAATCGCTTGCCGTACCGAAGTACTTAAAGTTACATACCGCAGCTTGATCAACTCCCACTGTGTCAAACAAGTGTTTCGCACAGACGCCGCTACTGTTGGGCCAGTGGACTTCCCAAAGGCTATCTTAGAGCTCGGTAAACTTGTTATGTTGCAATCGACCCCATATGAACTGTACTCCCTGCTCGAATTTACATGTAGCAGGCATCGAGAACAGTATGATTCGTCTGCTCCTCACAAAATGGTGACGTCCCTTCAGACGGTCACCCGGATGTGCCTGTCAACATTGGATTTCACCCTTGTCGTCAGTTAGTACTCCTTCTGCGTGCCAGTACTTCACACGCGTGCTAGGCGAGAAAATCGCAGATTGTCGTCGGCTGTTAAAAGAGGCACGCTGCCGTAAGTACTGAGGTCAGATTGACTGCCTGGCGTTGACCTGTCGGACTACACGGGACTGAACCAGAATGCCATCACGGCCAGCCCGCATCCGCGTGTACGTGTTTACAGTTGTAGGGTAATTAGGTGTCACGTGATACCAATGACCGCTCAACACATTCAGCCATAGTAACCGATAGACGTACATTTTGACTCATATCTTAGCAACGACTGGGCCGGAATGGGCTCAGATTTTGCTCACATCTAAATGAGACTATGTTCTTGTCACCATAATAAGCTTAGGTCGATCTGTGTGATCTTAAACAAGCTGCGGAATGTATCTTTAACAAATCGAAATCCATGGTGCTTAGTCCCTATTACCAAATAATGATAGACATGTTAATTATTCACTATTTCAGTATTTGTCGACGTTTTGCCCTCTCTCCCTCTCTCCTTCTCTCCCTCCCCCCCCCCTTTCCCTTTCATTATTGGTCTAATTTATAATGTCAATTTTTATAATTTTGTGTTCTGTGTAGGGGCTTCACGTGCCCTACACAACTCTCACGATGTACATCACTCGAAAACAGAAGGAGCGCGACTCCATCACTGCATACAGTAAGACTTTTTCTCCTTCTTCTTCTTTTAGTTTTTTTTTAGGGGGGGAGGGGGGTGGCAATGTAGAGGGAGGTAGTGTATTAGGCATTGTTCTGTCCAGTACTGTCCAGTTACTGTGCGTCACAATTACGAAATTTAGTTGTTGTTTTTTTAAAAGTGTGTGTGTGTGTGTGTGTGTGTGTGTGTGTGTGTGTGTGTGTGTGTGTGTGTGTGTGTGTGTGTGTGACAGGGATGTGTTTCGAGGCTATAGGCGTGATGGCGGGCGTGGTGATCCAAGGACAACTGGTGCAAGGTACGCGTTGTGCTGATGACGACGTAACCAAGAAACAGACCGTGGACGACATGAAACACCAGGTCCGTATGAACAAGAACCCAGAGGCCCTTTTTGCTAGGCTATATATTCCTATTAAACATAACGCTAGGTATGATTTTTGGTTTAAACAAGTTTATTGCAATACACTTTGTTCAAAGTAAATAAACAATTTCTGAGCATGAACAAGCTAGGCTTATAATAATGCTCAGGGGTCAATAAACAAGTGCATGTTAACGGTATTGCAATGGCGGTAATTATAGTAAATTAGAGCTGAGAGAGAGAGAGAGAGAGAGAGGGGGGGGGTGTCTAAGTGTACTTTAAAAAAAAATCTCCGCTGGGCTGCGCTAGGCTCTGTCAAGGAAGTAACGTATAACTAAAACCTAAAAACCTAAAAACGTGCTGCACGAATTATAAAATCCTGAACATTAAAGAAGATAGTGCAGTTTTCTTGAGTAGACAGACGACAGTTACCGTGAAGGAGTGTGTATATGTCGGAATGTTGAGGAGGTAGTGTGTAACGCTAGGTGTGACACTCTAGAAATGCTTTAAAAGTCCCCCCCCCCCCCCAAAAAAAAAAAAAAATCCAGCAGCCAAAGGCTCATGTGTAGAGTAAATTTCAACAAATTCCTTTTTTTTCTTTTCTTTTTTCAGTGCTAGCAGCGACCACATACCCCTTCATTCCTCTGTCGTCTGCTAGCTCTTGTCCCAGCCGCGCTTGAGTACAAATAGTACTCAAGCCAGGCTCACCTTTCCCTAATTTTATTATTACCTGGCATGGAACTTATTTGCAAAGCCAACAAACAAGCACCAGATTGTCATTTTTTACTCTGCACACAACGGGCAAACATTGTGTACAATATTTAGCGTAGTTGCTACTACATGCCCCGGAAGCCATTAGTGGTCTGTAACCTTTCCAGTGCAGTTTAGAACTCAGCCCGAACACTGAAGTGACATGCGTACTGCGCACTAGAGAGCACGTGATTTTTTGCAGGGCTGAATTCTGAATCGAGTGCCTTCGTCTTGAAAATAACTCTCAAAATTATTGTGTGAAATCTGAAGACGACCACCAGCCAGTTGGTCCCTCCAATCCGTTTCCCGGCTTGTTTTCTTTGGTACTGGGATAGCCGACCGAATGGTAGAGCATTGGACTCTCAATGCTCGGGTCGTGAGTTCGAATCCCGACTAAGGCCATGTATTTGTGTTGTGTTTTTCTCGTCGCCCCGTCTTGCAGTGATATCACCTATATGTGGTGGGAAAAGGACGTTAAACCCTCAAACATCCACGTCCATTCTCTATGGCACTGATCTTTGTCGGAGGTCTTTGCACGTTTGACGGAGCACTCTAGGCTTTAGCCCTAGAAAATCTCAGTGCCTCAAACCTGAGGTAGCCTACATGCTGTCCGCAAAGCCGTGCTGTGCGTGATGTTTCGGGCTGAACTGTAGACTGCGAGGGGGCGGTGCAATGCATGACATCAACTGTTGCCTTGTATTTTTCTTTCCTTCAGGAGTGGTCATACAGATATGGATCTTTCATCATTATTGGTCTGTACATGCTGTGCAGCTGTACCGTGTTCTTTGGAGTCCGAGAGAAACCAGGTATAGTGAATGTGTGTGTGTGTGTGTGTGTGTGTGTGTGTGTGTGTGTGTGTGTGTGTGTGTGTGTGTGTGTGTGTGTGTGTGTGTGTGTGTGTGTGTGTGTGTGTGTTTTTAGTGGGAGAAAGTCTGCCGGCCGTCACGTACTAAAGGAGCCTAAGCGCCATGGGTTTGAGAAGAACATAAATCCTTTCACCATTTGGCGGTAGTGCTAGTAGCGTTCTTTGCAAATCCGAGATGTGAAATGAGTAAAAATTCTGGGTAAATTCGAGTCAAAGTCGAGTTTGTGCCGGCCCTTCTTCGCACGCAAATTCTGCATGCAAATGTACATGTATTACGATGTTGAGTCGTGTGTGTGTGTGTGTGTGTGTGTGTGTGTGTGTGTGTGTGTGTGTGTGTGTGTGTGTGTGTGTGTGTGTGTGTGTGTGTGTGTGTAACAGCCGAGGAGCCTGATCGCGAGATGTCAGGCTTTTTTACGGGCCTCAAGCTTGTCTTCACCTACACTCCCTACCTGAAGGCCGCGCTTACCTTCCTCTTTCTGTCGCTCGCCATCGGGGTAAGCCCACATGTTTCAGGTTATGTCACTGATAAAGAGTAAGTAAATAAATATGACTGCGTAAAATCTAGGGTTTACAAGGAAGTGTTTATAGAATATAATATTAGTCTGTTGTTGTTGGTGGTGGTGGTGGTGTTTTTTTCGGGCGAGGGGGGGGGGGGGGTGTTTGTTGGTTTTTGGTTTTCGTTTGGTTTTTTGCTGTTGTTGTTTTGTGTTTGTTTTCGGGGGTTTTGTTGTTTTTTGTCGTTGTTTGTGTGTGTGTGTGTGTGTGTGTGTGTGTGTGTGTGTGTGTGTGTGTGTGTGTGTGTGTGTGTGTGTGTGTGTGTTGTTGTTGTTGTTGTTGTTGTTGTTGTTGTTGTTTGTTGTTGTTGTTTCCGTTTGTTTGGGTTTTTTTTGGGGGGGGGGGATAAAAGTAGGTTGGGTTTTTTTTGTTGTTTTTGGGGGGGGGGGGGGGGGGTTAGCCCGAGGGTGGTGACAGAGAGAAATTCTTCACAATAACTATACAACACAATTTGTAGGCTATGCGTCAGAGACGCGCTTCTCTCCCTTCATCACAGGCACGGGTAATGACTAGACAGTTTGTTCAGTCGCGCATGCTCACAGTCAGCTTTTCTCAGTAACGCATTCGGAAGTCTGGTGCTGTTAATAATCAGTTTGAAACCATACCGGCAATGCTTGCTTAATAATCCTATGTGTAAGATGACTGCTGTCAGTGTTGGCCATCAGTTACACTGATCAAATTCTTGAAAAGCAAAAATGAAACCGACCGGCATTCATCAGTATTGAGATCAAAACTGACTTAATTATGTTTCAGATTGTACAAGGAAACATCGCTCTCTACTGTACCCACGCGTTAAACATGGGCAGAGAGTTTTCCTTATTTATTTTCATACTTCTGGTAAGTTGTTTCCGTGGTCGACTTCCGGCGGTCACGTGTGTCGCGAAAGAGAATGAGAATATTAGGACAGTCGAATTACTGTTCATTTTATGTCGAGTTTTTCCCAGTATTAACTGTCGTTTGTTTTTTGTTTCACAAAAATTGTTCTCCAGTGCCAAGTCAAATTTATTTATTTATTTATTGGGGGGTGGGGGTGTGACTGAGTTATGATCAAGTCAGCATTCTGATTTTGTGTGTGTGTGTGTGTGTGTGTGTGTGTGTGTGTGTGTGTGTGTGTGTGTGTGTGTGTGTGTGTGTGTGTGTGTGTGTTTCAGGCTGTATCTATAGCGACGATGCCGGTGTGGCAGTACATTGCAATGAGATTTGGCAAAAAGACGGCGTATGCCGCTGGAATGATGGTAGGCATAGCCGCATTCACAGTCTTCTGTACTCACCCCAACCCCTCACTGCTCCTGTCCTCCCCTCCCCCCCCCCCCCCTTCATCCTCCACCCCTTCCCTGCACATGCTTTCACCCGAATTCACGCATAGCCCTCCCAAATTGAGATCTGTTCTTGAATAGTTATACTGGGAACAAAACAGATCGATAATGGTTACACACTGAGCTACTGAAGGCGCAGAAATCTGATTACATTTACACGTATTATTAGTTCTGCATACACGGGTACGATGGGAATTATGGCGTTTCTGAATACGAACCTTGGAATAAACTTGAGAGGAAACGTTTGCAGCTTTCAACCCCCTCCTTGCTCAGAACACGTACACAGTGGGTGTTTCTGGACCCTGGGAGTTATCACTAGAGTTCACTACTGTGAGAATGTTTTTAAAGGCCTGTCTTGGCCACATTCGAACTGACCAGCCGTAGGTGAGACTGAGATGCCGTTCTGCAAGTTGCATTTTTTTTTTCTTCTTGATGTGAAGACATCAACCAAAGCAGCTGGAGTGCCCTTGTCAATCAGTAACTGGCAGGTCGTTTGCATGACGGCCAGCTCAGTCAGAACTGTGTAACAGTCCATCTGGGTCTGCTTGAACATCTCCAGCTCATCGTCCTCGCTAGGTTCTGCTGTGAACCTCCCCCAACCCCAAAGGCGCCGTGAGCATGCTTACTGCATGGAAGTTTTCTCGTAGCGCTATACAAATGGCCAATCATCATCATCATCATCATCATCACTTTTCATTCGTAGAGTGCGTTCGCGTACTTTGCCAGTATCGTATCCCGCCGTTGTGTATTTTACATTTCCCAAGAGGCTTATCTAGTAAAACACTGTGTTTCAGTTGTTAATACCAACATTTGGCAGTCTGCTGTATCTGCCGGAGGGCAACATTGCCATCTTCAGCGTTGTGGTGGTTCTGTCTGGCTTGGGTATCTCGGTGGCTCTTCTGCTGCCATGGTAACGGCTTAGTTTTGTTCATTCTTTTGATCAGTGAAGCCGGATTTGTGTCCATGTTGTTTTTGCGTAGTGTTTAGTTTTCTGATGTTGTTTCTGGTGTTCTGGAAACGTTCGTTTCTGAGGTTTCGTAGTGACAGGAAACGTTATCAGAGTTGTCATACCGGGCTTCACTTTGAAAATTAAAAAAAGAAATAGACAGTGATTTGTTGTTCCATCTACCTAGTCATTTTGTTGTAGTTGTTGTGGATTATGCCGCCAACAAGTGATGCCACGAAACACATTACCGGCTATCTCTGTAAAACCAACCACACCGTGACATTCTTCAACCCAGTAAAATGAACAGATCAAAAAACAAAAACAAAACAAAAACTATATTTACATTTGCTGTGGTGTAGACGGTCCCATTTTTGGAGGCAGGCTGGGTGAATTAACCACTGAGAAACGTTTCCTTCAGGTCAGTTCTGCCGGATGTTCTGGACATGTTCATGCTGGAGAAGAGGACGCGAAAGGACGCCATTTTCTACGCTTTCTACGTCTTCTTTAACAAGCTTGCCATAGGGATTGGGCTGGGTGTATCCCAGGTGGCGCTGTCGTGAGTATATATACATACATTTACATGAATTATTTACTGTATTACTGAGGCTACTGTGTTGAGACTGGCCACCAGGGCGGTTCTCATTTCTGACAGATCCGTGAAATGCATCATATACGGACAGGATTTGCGAGCGAGTGACGAATATTTCATAATCGTTCATGTATTTGTTTAACCGCGGATGATGTATAGCGGTGACAGAGAAGGAAGAAAGATGAGTGTCCCGCTTGTCCGTTCTAGGATTGGGGGATACAAGACAGGGGAGTGCACCCAGCCTGACAGCGTTGGACGGACGTTACGCCTGCTTGTCACCCCTGTCCCAGTGGTGTGCATCCTGATAGCCCTCGTCTGTCTCTGGCTCTACCCGATTGACGAGAAGCGGAGAGAGAAGATCAAACAAGACGTCCTTCTTTACAAGTGTGTCTGACTCTGTTCTTCTGTGCCTCTGCATGGAACTCCTATCCATTCTTTCCAGTCAAGTTACTTTTCATCTGTATCAAACGTTTGACCATATACTCAGTGTTAACTTGAAGTTCTTCAGTTGCATCTGTGTCATGTTAGATTGTTTTTAGGCCGACCGATTTGCACTAGTGAATCAGCGTTTTGATACCTCTGTGTGTGTGTGTGTGTGTGTGTGTGTGTGTGTGTGTGTGTGTGTGTGTGTGTGTGTGTGCACGCACGGTGTTGGGGGGGGGGAGGAGAGGGGTGGGGAGGGGATGGGGCGGCTGTCATATTGCGCACGTTACCTGAGTAACACTTCTCATTTCCCCACTCGTCTTCATTTTCAGTGAGAGGTGCAAATCGCAGCTGGAAGCCTCCCAGAAGACAGTGAGCTACGAGAGCATACCAAACCCCAGTGACAATACCGATTTCTGATTCCAGCAGCTCCTCCTGCAGACGACATTATCATTATGTAAAGGTCCAAAACACTGAGCAGCCTGGTGTACAACCAATACAATGCTCCATGGATACAATGCGCAGGCTTATCTGCTTGGAGGGAAAAAAAGCCTAAGCGCCTATCAAATCCGTGGCGCTTATGTCGCCTTTTTGCGGATGAAGACAGATGCCAGTGTCGCCACGGTCATGCTTTGATGCCATGTTAAATTGTTTTGAGGATGGTCGAGTTGCAGTTAGCGTTTAGATACGTGTGTGTGTGTGTGTGTGTGTGTGTGTGTGTGTGTGTGTGTGTGTGTGTGTGTGTGTGTGTGTGTGTGTGTGAGTGAGTTGTCATTCGTTCTCTGTCACAACTAGAAGACACTGGGAATTAGACTGAGAATTGAAAGTTTATTCCTCGAAAGTCAAAAGCATGGGCCTTGGTTTACCAGTGTGGCTTGCTATACATGTAGTTAGAATAAACTCCATTGGATATATATAAGTAGAAGTACATGTGATATACTCTTTTGACTTTAACTCGGTGTATCTACATAGCCACCATTCATGACCTGTTATCTACCGATAGCCAATGTAAACGTTTCTTTGATTGGCTGGTTGAGGCAAGAGTGACGTTATCGAAGGTTTGGTAAATCTGAGACGTGAACGGGTTTTAATAGTTTGATGAATGTCTAGGCGCGCTGAGCCTGTGTGATCTGGTTTGTTCGTCTGCTTGGGAGTTTTTGTACGTGTTCGAATTTTAATGTATGTGAATGGGAGATGACGCTTCTTTGAGTATACATAAAATGCCCAAACCATACACTGTAAATGGAAAATGTGTGTCTCAAAAAAGTCTTGATGCCAAACAGCGCTATACAAATTGTACAAAACCAACTGTTACGTGTGAGATGCTAGCTGAGATGCATGATCGCTTGAGTACGTGGATAATCTTGTGTCACATGCAGCTCCTATTATACTACTACAAACCCACTAGATATTCGTACAGGTACTAAATGCAAGTAGCAAATATATGTGTACAGATTGGATAACTTATAACAGAGCAAATAAACGATCAATACATGCATAATTATGGTTTGTTCTTTGTGCATAGAAGGCCTCGTGATTGGGTGAAATGTCACAGGGTGCCCTCAGTTTCCAGATTTCCAACACCCAAATAAAAGATCAATACATGCATATGGTTTGCTCTGTGTGCATATACCGGATGGATGGACATTTTGATGTTTAGTACATGTATTATTAGTCCACTTCGAAGGTGATTTCGAAGACAAGCGCAAATTATTTCACTACATGGCGGAGAGGGGATAGGGATTCTGTGCAAATTCTGCAGTTTAAACAGAAAGGAGAACTTTCACTGAAGTGCGTAGACAAATGGCAGTTTATGCATGCATGTGCAGACCGCAAACTCCGTGCTGACAGGAAGCCTGAAAATATCTCATCTTGGGCCTTTCATGGTTTCCAGGATTTTGCCTCCTTAGCCATTTCCTTCCTCACGGACATGCGCACTCCGTAGGTCAAGGGGTCGTACTCGCGTTGTTTCCTGTCTGGATCGCGATCATGAGGGTGGTAATATGCCCCATAATCCACCTCGGTGTCGTCACGTGACAGCCCTAAGTCACGCGGAAGGATGCGCTGCTCCAGAGTGATCATGGCATCGTCTCGGGGCGTCTGCCTAGGAGTGTTGTGTGGTTTGGAAGCTTGCGAATGACTTCTGTGTTGTGCGATTTCCTGCTCTTCCAGCATCTGCTCGGGGGTAATCGACTCCTTGGCTAGTTTCCTGACGAACAGATTGGGTGTCATGTAACCATCCTCGGCAGTGGGATGGAACCCTGCTCTGACTCCGGAGGAGTAGCCGGACGAACTGTTCCCGTCCCCAAGATCAGGCACAGCGCCGACTCGTGATCTGCTAGCAGGGTTCTGCCTTTTCCTTTTCCTGTAGGCTCGCTTGGCGGGTGCCGCATTGCGCCCGGTGGGCTGGGTGCTGACCGGGTACTTGTCAAGTCCCAACCACAGCAGCTTGCCCCAGCAGCCGGGGTCGTCGTCCTGAGCGCCGCTCTCCACAAAGGCGTCAGCGTTGAACTGGAACTTGTCCACCTGGTCGGACCGGAGCGTGGGGAAGTCCTGGTCGCGCCACCTGTCCTTGCGGTGGTGAGGAGACACGTAGCTGAAGCGGCGGGCCAGGGACTTTGACAGACCCGGGCTGGTGCAGAGTCGCGAGTTCTCCCAGCACTGGCGGGACAGGAGCCACACGAAGCGCGGGTTGTACGTGTCCTCCACGATGCGCGCCAGGCGGGCGTCCATGGCCCCGGGCACTGCATGGTGAAAGAACGTGTCCTGGTAGTCGCGCCGGACGCACAGGTCATAGGCCATGTGGAACACCACCAGAGCCACCGTGGCTATCAGAATAATGAGGGTCAGAGCCCACAGCACGGTCAGAAACAACGAACTCGGCAGTTTGCAGTTGTACGCGTCGTGGTTCGTGATGCAGGTGGCGTCGTGTGGGAACAGGTTAAAACCCAAAGGCACAAACATGCATAGAATCCCGAACAGCCAAGCCAGGATTACGATAAACACGACCACCCACTTCAGCAGATGCCGAACGTAGAACCTGTGCGCTTTGGTGGTGAGCAGGTAGACGAAATACTCCAGGTAGTTGTCCAGCTCCGTGTGCAGACTTTCCTCGTTCACCTCCCGTTGGGCGCCTCCGCCTTTCGCCAGGCTGTCGCTGTAGCGCTTGTAGTGACTGGTCAGATTGTTCACGTGATGGATGATTTCTTGCACGTGATTGGCCAGGTCCTGGCCGAAGCACCAATACCAGACGATGAGGACGAAGAGGACTGAGGCTGACTGGCACACCATCAGAGCAGGGAAGACCTTGTGCGGCAGCTCCACGTCTCCAGTGTGGCAGGGTGCCGACAAGTTGGCGCACTTGATCTGTCCCCAGCAGTAGTCCTCCACATCCGCATGTCTGGTTTCGTTCTGGTAGCACTCCACCTTGTCCACTGGAATGATATGCAGAGAGGGGAAAATCAATCAACAAAGGGACAAGTATGCTGCAAAACGTCCCAGCCCACCTCCGCCTCCAAAATGAAACTACATGAGGGGCGGGTGGGTGTTTCTTAGTTTAACGACCTTTTCCACCACGTATAAAGACGAGGCGACGAGAAAAAGGCCAGCACAAATATTTGGCCCCAGGAAACCAGATGGACAAATAAAACCATAAACAAATGTTAAACAAACAAAAGGGATATTAAAAAACACGAACAAATAACAGCTTCCCAGCGACGGGGCGGTCGGTGGTCTAGTGGTTAAGAAACATGTCACCAACGCGAGAGGTCAAGGGTTCGAGTCCCACTCGGGGCAAAGAATTTTTCCTTCTCGTATGTGGCACCGTTCATTCGGGCCGATCGTCGGGGGGTTCTCTCCGGGTACTCCGGCTTCCTCCCCCTCTGCTTTGGAAATGTTCAGCCCGTCAAATCTGAAAAATAAATGCAATTCTAAATTCCGAAATTAAAATAGCTGAGCTGACCCTTCGCACCACGTAATTGCAATGTGTTTATGTCCAGTGTGTGAGAGAATGCGTGCGATTCACGTGAGCGTGTGTCTTGGGTTCAGTTCGCGGCGTTTTGAGCCGATTCATGAAATTGGGTAAAGCGACTATACAATACTCATTATTATTATTATTATTATTAACCGCTGACATAAAGTTGAAATGACTGTATTTATCCCACTGAGGGAATATTTTGTGGTCCTGGCTCTCGGTCAGTTAAAAACAAGGAGGAACGGCCCCGTCCTACAAAGTTGTTTCTCCAAACTTCATTTTATTTTGTCTGTTTTGTTGTCGGTTCTCCCCTCTCCAAGTTCTACCAATGACACTAGATCCTCTACGACCTCGACCGATTAGCCACGTGACTCGGGGTGGGGCCGGGTGGGGGAAGAAGGGAGAGAGAGAGGGGCAGAGAGAGAGGGTGGGTGGGTGGGTGTTTAGGAGTTTAACGTCCTTTTCCACCACATAAGGGTGATATCAAAGACGGGGCAACGAGAAAAAGGCCAGCACAAATATTTGGCCCCAGCGGCCAGGATTCGAACTCTCGGCCCAAGCATTGAAAGTCCAACGCTCTACCATTTGGCCACCCTGGCTCCCCAGAGAGAGAGAGAGAGAGAGAGAGACGTCAGTTCCGTGAACTAAACATTTGACGTCAGCCTCAGGCAGGTCGTCATACAGAGAGAGAGAGAGAGATGACGTCAATTCCGTGAACTAAACTTTTGACGTCAGCCTCTAGCACTGAGATCGTCTGAGGATGCTTGTTCGGAAGCAGTGACGATACTTGCAGATTTTGTCTGTGAACCAAACATTTGACGTCAGCCTCACGCTGCTCGTCTGACAGATGTAGTGGAAAAGGTGAGGTCGGTTACCGTGCACTCCCCCGGCGACTCTATTAGACCAGTTTAAAAATGAACCTTGGGGTGTGCTGAGCACGTTAGATCATTGTTCCCAAAAATCGGCAGGGTTGCACCAAGAGTTACAGCCCTTTAAGTGAGGGTACTGTCCGCGCTCACTGACCACACGCACCATAATGCATTGACAAGCAGTGATTTCAATCACTCAAAAGTTTCCCTTATATTTCACAAAATAGATAAGACCATGTATGACGATGTTTATAAACGTCTCTTGTCTTCAATAAAACAAACAAAAACAAAATACAGCTGGATACTGCTTCACAGTGTTGGTTGACGTAAGCCAAGTATTCCACCAGTGGGGAAAGTCTTAAATGGAGGGAGACAATGCCTTGTTCTCTTTCTTTGAGTCTAATGCATCATATCTGTGTGCATTTCTTTGTCTCCTATACCGTAAGTGGGGTATTCTGGTTATTTCAAACTTGACTGTGTCCTTCTGCAATGTGTCTTGGTGTCACAATATCAGATTTAACCTCCTACCCCCCAAATTGTCAAATTACAAGAAATCTCTCTTGTGGATTATCCCAAGCAATGTTTTGCCAGTAAAACTACTATCAATGAACACGTTTTCAGAGAAAGTGTTAATCTCTACCAGAACATGTGAAAAAACGTTAGGTACAGTGCATCTAAAGCAGCCCTTAAAGGCAATATCGTTGTTTCAAATCGTGATAAAATGAAACAGAACTGCTCTTTTCTGTTTTCTGAAATCAAATATGTTACATCTGTCGGCATTTCTTTGTCTCAGAGAACCCAGGCGGGGTATGTTGGTTATTACAAACCTGATTAGCGTCACAGTGACCGATTTAAGCTCCCCACCCCCCAAAATGTTGAATTACAAGACATGTCTGTAATGGTAACCCCAAACGATGTTTTACCACTAGAACTACTACAAATCTACATGTCTTCAGAGAAAATAACATTATGCACCAGAAAAAAAATGAAAAAAGTCGGATATGGTGCATTAAAACTTGCGCATCATTGTTAATTGCGTGGTTTCAAGTCTTAATAGAATCAGGACATTTTTTGCCATTTTGTCGACAAGGTAAAGTTGGTAACCTGGAAACCGGCCCCAGCGACTCTATTAGACCGGTTTAAAAATCAACCTTACGGTGTGCTGAACACATTAGATCATTGTTCCCATAAATCCGTTAGCTTGCACTAACAATTACAACTCTTAACGTATATGACCCCCATACGCACTGAAGACAAGCAACAGACTGCAATTGACAGACACGTAATTTCAATCACTCAAAACAATTTGTCTTCTATTTGCCAATACAGATCAAACCATCCATGGCAGTGTTTATATGCGTCTCTAGTCTGAAATAAAACAAACAGAAATGAAATACAGTCGGATACTGCTTCACAGTGTTGACTTACGTAAGTCTAGTTTTCCATCATTGCAGAAGATCGTAGATATACGGAGAAAATGCCCTTTTTACTCTTCTTAACTCAAACGCATCAAAGCTGTCAGCAATTCTTTGTCTCAGATACTAGCAGTGAGGTATGTGGAATATTCTGAACCTTATTCTGCGGTGCTGCGATGGGTCTTGGTGTCACAATATGAGATTTAACCTCCTACCCCCCAAAAATGTCAAACGACAAGAAATCTCTTTGTGGATAACCCTAAGCAGTGTTTCGCCAATGTAACTGCTACCAATCAACACGTTTTCGTACAAAGTAATAATATCCGCCCGAACATGTGAAACTGTCAGGTATCGTGCATTAAAACTAGCCATTGAAGGGAATTTCGTTGTGTCAAATCTTGATAAAATTAAACAAAACCTACCCTCATCTCTTTTCTTAAATCAGATGCCTTACATCTGTTGGCATTTTTTGGTATCTGAAGACCCCGGGGAGGTGTCTGCGTAATTTCAAACCTTGTTATTGGATGCTGCAATGTGTCATGGCATCACAGTATTGGATTTGAGCTCCTCACCCCCAAACACTGTGATGGTGAAGTATAAGACATGTCTGTTAATGGGTAAACACAAGCGATGTTTTACCAACAGAACTACCACACATCAACAGGCCTTCAGAGAAACCGATAATATGCTCCACACAAAAGTAGAAAAGTCAAGCAAGTAGCATTAGAACGAGCACATCATGACAATCGCGTTGTTTCAAGTCAAGTTTCTCTTTTCCTAAATCCAGTGTATCCTATCTGTCAGAAATATTTGGTCTCAGAGAACCCATGTGTGGTATCTGGGTTATTAAAAACCTGGTTATTGAATGCTACAATGTGCCAGGGTTTCACAGTATTAGATTCAAGTTCCTACCCCCCCATCATTTTTAAGCACAGGACATGCCTTTTACGGATACCTTCAAGCGAAGTTTTACCAACAGAACTATTGCGAATCAAAAGTTCTTCAGAGAATAGTTATATGCTCCATGCAGAAGTGGAAGAGGTCGAGTAGGTTGCACTTAAACTAGCACATCATTGCACTCTCTTTGTTTTAGGTCTTAATATAATCAAGGAAAAAACACCATTTTCTCTTTTTTACATCAAATGTATCATATCGGTCAGCAATCCTTTGTCTCGGAGAACTCAAGCGGGGTATCTGCATTATAACAAACATGGTAATTTGATATTGCATTGTGCCTGGGATTCACAGTATAAAAGTTAAGCTCCTACCCCCCCCCCCCCCCCCCCATCATGTCGAAGTACAAGACGTCTATTATGAATACCTACAAGCAATATTTTACCGAAAGAACTACTATTAATCAGATCATCATAATAAGAAAATAATGAATTGCTCCAGACAAACGTTGAAAAAGTCAGGTAGGATGCATACAACTAGCACATTACCTACGGCAATCTCGTATTATCGTCTTAACAAAATCAAGGAAAAAACGTCAGTATCTCCTTGCTTAAATGAAATGTACCATATCTGTCAGCAATGTTTTGTCCTATAGAACTGAAAAGAAGTCTCTGGGTTGTTTCCAGCCTGGCTCTATGATGCTGAGACGTGTCTGGGTGTCACAGCATCAGATGTAAGTTCCTCCCTCCCAAAACTGTTGAATTTCAGGAGGACATCTCTTATATGGTTAGTTCCAAATCCAAGCGATGTTTTGCAGCGCGATAGCTTCAATGCACCCCACCTGACGTCTACTGGTGTATACCATTATGTTTTGTGATAATGTGTTGATTGGTAATAGTTTTATTCGTAAACATCGGTTGAAGATATCCACTAAAAACATTATTTGTACTTTGGCATTATGGGAGGGAGGAACGTAGATCTTATACTGTGACATCCAAACAGATCTCAGCATAACAAAACCAGATTTGAAATAGCCTAGAGACTTCACCTGGGTTAAATGAGACAAAATATTGCTCACAGATATGGTGCATTTGATCTAAGAAGAGAGAAAATGAAGTTTTGCCTCTAATTTTATGAGGCTTCTATCACTAAAATTGCCATGACATACTAGGTTTGATGCACTTCACCAGCCGCTTTTCACATGTTCTGGTGCATATCATTACTTCTTTATGAAAATGCGTTGACTAGTTGTAGTTTCATTGGCAGGACACCGCGTGTGGTTATCCACAAGGAGACTTCTGGTAATTTGAAGTTTTGGGGGGATAGGAGCTTATATCTAATACTGTGACACCCAGGCATGTTGCAGCATCGAAACAACAGGATTGCAATAACTCAGATACCTCACTTGCAATCTCTGAGACAAAGAATTGCTGACAGATATAATGCATTCGATTAACGAACAAGAAAAGGGCAGGTTTTGATTAATTTTATCAAGATTTGACACAACGAAATTCCCTTCAATGGCTAGTTTTAATGCACGATACCTGACAGTTTCACATGTTCGGGCGGATATTATTACTTTGTACGAAAACGTGTTGATTGGTAGCAGTTACATTGGCGAAACACTGCTTAGGGTTATCCACAAAGAGATTTCTTGTCGTTTGACATTTTTGGGGGGTAGGAGGTTAAATCTCATATTGTGACACCAAGACCCATCGCAGCACCGCAGAATAAGGTTCAGAATATTCCACATACCTCACTGCTGGTACCTGAGACAAAGAATTGCTGACAGCTTTGATGCGTTTGAGTTAAGAAGAGTAAAAAGGGCATTTTCTCCGTATACTGTATCTACGATCTTCTGCAATGATGGAAAACTAGACTTACGTAAGTCAACACTGTGAAGCAGTATCCGACTGTATTTCATTTCTGTTTGTTTTATTTCAGACTAGAGACGCTTATAAACACTGCCATGGATGGTTTGATCTGTATTGGCAAATAGAAGACAAATTGTTTTGAGTGATTGAAATTACGTGTCTGTCAATTGCAGTCTGTTGCTTGTCTTCAGTGCGTATGGGGGTCATATACGTTAAGAGCTGTAATTGTTGGTGCAAGCTAACGGATTTATGGGAACAATGATCTAATGTGTTCAGCACACCGTAAGGTTGATTTTTAAACCGGTCTAATAGAGTCGCTGGGGCCGGGTTCCAGGTTACCAGCTTTACCTTGTCGACAAAATGGCAAAAAATGTCCTGATTCTATTAAGACTTGAAACCACGCAATTAACAATGATGCGCAAGTTTTAATGCACCATATCCAACTTTGTTCATTTTTTTCTGGTGCATAATGTTATTTTCTCTGAAGACATGTAGATTTGTAGTAGTTCTAGTGGTAAAACATCGTTTGGGGTTACCATTACAGACATGTCTTGTAATTCAACATTTTGGGGGGTGGGGAGCTTAAATCGGTTGCTGTGACGCTAAGACACAATGCAGCATCAAATAATCAGGTTTGTAATAACCAACATACCCTGCCTGGGTTCTCTGAGACAAAGAAATGCCGACAGATGTAACATATTTGATTTCAGAAAACAGAAAAGAGCAGTTCTGTTTGATTTTATCACGATTTGAAACAACGATATTGCCTTTAAGGGCTGCTTTAGATGCACTGTACCTAACATTTTTTCACATGTTCTGGTAGAGATTAACACTTTCTCTGAAAACGTGTTCATTGATAGTAGTTTTACTGGCAAAACATTGCTTGGGATAATCCACAAGAGAGATTTCTTGTAATTTGACAATTTGGGGGGTAGGAGGTTAAATCTGATATTGTGACACCAAGACACATTGCAGAAGGACACAGTCAAGTTTGAAATAACCAGAGTACCCCACTTACGGTATAGGAGACAAAGAAATGCACACAGATATGATGCATTAGACTCAAGGAAAGAGAACAAGGCATTGTCTCCCTCCATTCAAGACTTTCCCCACTGGTGGAATACTTGGCTTACGTCAACCAACACTGTGAAGCAGTATCCAGCTGTATTTTGTTTTTGTTTGTATTATTGAAGACAAGAGACGTTTATAAACATAGTCATACATGGTCTTATCTATTTTGTGAAATATAAGGGAAACTTTTGAGTGATTGAAATCACTGCTTGTCAATGCATTATGGTGCGTGTGGTCAGTGAGCGCGGACAGTACCCTCACTTAAAGGGCTGTAACTCTTGGTGCAACCCTGCCGATTTTTGGGAACAATGATCTAATGTGCTCAGCACACCCCAAGGTTCATTTTTAAACTAGTCTTATAGAGTCGCCGGGGGAGTGCACGGTAACCGACCTCACCTTTTCCACTAATGCTACTTCTTCATATCTTGTGATTTCCTTGTTGCTTTTGTGACTTCCGTGACTGAATTAATTTTGACATAAAATCTGGAAGATCTAGAGAGCTGATGAAACGTGGACTTAAGTGCCTTGAATTGTACTCACGAAATTGCAATACTGGAACTTTTTTGATCGGCGCTTCTCGCAGAAACATGAAAAAATGTGTTTATCTAAAAGCTCTGTTATTCTTAATACTAAAGCTATAATAGTGCAGTAGTTCAGGTCATATGTGCAGTTGGCACAAGTGACAAAAATACCGGAATGATGAGTAATTTGAAGGAGTCTTTTAATAGATATTTGGCCTTATATGCAAACCACCCCTACCTCGGAAACATTTTTCTTACACAAAACCTGTCAGAGCTACAGAGCTGTGCTACGAAAACAGGCAGTATAATTGGATGATCTTCGCAATTTCAGAAAATGAAGCCATTTGAACATTTTTTTCGAAAAAAATCGTGACATGACCGATTTTTTTTAAATCGGCGATAACTCCTTTGAAAATGCCGCAGGATAAAATTCGTGAAAGGTAGGTCTGGAGAAGGTGAATTCCCATTTTATATCAAAGTAAAAAGGCCTCCAACGAGGTGGTTTAGGAGATAGCCATCATTACATCCGTACACACACACACACACACACACACACACACACACACACACACACACACACACACACGTCAACTCCCGCCAAAAAGAACGCAGCAGCATAGTGTGCACGTCGAGTGTCTATGACGCATATTTCGTTACGTCACTGTGTGCGTGAAAGTATGTATTGTGTGGAGAAACGTCACAGTCTTGTTTTGTATCACTGAAACTTGCCGCTGCGCGTAGCAAAATCTTCCCCGTCTCATTTCCTATAGGAAATCGTGTGTCAGAAATTGCGCTCCGTCGTCAAAGAGTTAACTAACTAGACATACATACATCTCATCTCACAGTGCAGAAAAAAGCGTATATAAAAAAAAAACCCAACAACAGCGTTACTTACCAAGACAGACGACGATAACGGCGATGAACCCAAGCAACATTTGCAAACACCCTGTGACGTACTTGACGGCACGATCAACGTACAGTTCAGACGTTGCCGACGCCTCACGAATGGTCATGGCACCCATGTTGATTTCTCACTCACAGTGCTCCATACACAGCCCGGGGCAGCGAATTGCCAAGTGTACGGCCGTTTATTGGAGTCACCAAATGTTTTACGTTCATTGAAGTCGCCAGCTTTGCGACGTTTATTGGAGTTGCCAAGTGTATTACGTTTCTTGAAGTCGCTAGCTCTGCGACGTTTGTTGGAATCACCAAATGTTTTACGTTTATTGAAGTCACCAGCTCTACGACGTTTATTGGAGTCGCCAAGTGTACGACGTTTATTGGAGTCGCCAAGTGTATTACATTTCTTGAAGTCGCTAGCTCTACGACGTTTTTTGGAGTCGCCAAGTGTATTACATTTCTTGAAGTCGCTAGCTCTACGACGTTTATTGGAGTCGCCAAGTGTACGACGTTTCTTGGAGTCACCAAATGTGTTACATTTATTGAAGCCGTCAGCTCTACGACGTTTGTTGGAGTCGCCAAGTGTACGACGTTTATTGGAGTCGCCAGGTGTATTACGTTTCTTGAAGTCGCTAGCTCTACGACGTTTACTGGAGTCGCCAAGTGTACGACGTTTCTTGGAGTCACCAAATGTTTTACGTTTATTGAAGCCGTCAGCTCTACGACGTTTGTTGGAGTCGCCAAGTGTACGACGTTTATTGAAGCCGTCAGCTCTACGACGTTTGTTGGAGTCGCCTAGCGTACGACGTTTATTGGAGTCACCAAATGTTTTACGTTTATTGAAGCCGTCAGCTCTACGACGTTTGTTGGAGTCGCCAAGTGTACGACGTTTATTGAAGCCGTCAGCTCTACGACGTTTGTTGGAGTCGACAAGTGTACGACGCCAAGTGTATGACGTTTATTGAAGTCGTCAGCTCTACGACGTTTGTTTCTATTACGTTTCTTGAAGTCGCTAGCTCTACGACGTTTACTGGAGTCGCCAAGCGGACATGCACGACGTGTATTCGTGAGAAGTCAGCTCCACGATCTCAGCTTAGGTTATATGAAAATACCGTGGTCGATATGTTTCAGTTTGTCAGCAGGACATCTACAGTGTAGTAGTTAGAACGTTAAGAACTATAAATTTGCCAGAAGGATAACTGGTGCAGTAGAACTGCAGTATGAAGTTGCCAACAGGATATCTGCAATGCATAAGAACTGCAGCATGAAGCTGTCACCAGGATGATTATCTCCAGTGCAGTTGTCAACAGGATACCTCTAGTCCAGTAAAACCGTTGTATGAATGGATCTTTACAGTGCAGTAGAATTGCTGTATGAAGTTGTCAGGATATCTCCAGTGCCGTAGAACTGCACAATGAAATTGCTAACAGGATATTTGAAGTGCAGTAATTCGGCAATACTTTAGTGTCACATAGCACACAAAAAGAATACTTCAAGATTCGTGCATAATAGAACAACATCAAGTTCCTTTCTCCGGAGAGTCTACGTACGTCACTTTTTGGTATAGTGTTCCTGGTTTCAAGCCCGATCCTGCTTGTCGAAAATGGTTACATTCGGTAGCCAATACATGTCTTCACATGAACTTCCGGTGTTTGATGAAACGCTACCGGTTCAAAGGATCTTTTGAACTTGAAATTGTGCTGCCTGCACAGCCCGTTAGGGTCTTTCAACTTCAGAAATTAACAGACGATAATTGTACATGTGTATATCGGCGTGAAAGTCAATCCCAACGTCTCCAGACCTTGTCGAGAAGGTGCCGACGGTTAAACTGTCTTTCAGAAAAAAAATTATTGCACATCACGTTTTCTTCCTCAGGTATCACAAAACAGTCCGCACGAACACAGATCACTGATCAGCTGCAGAGCAAGCAAGGCTTTTTTTAAACAGAATTTTGCATGCAAACTAAGGCATGGCAGCGGTTTAACAGGTCTAAGAGTTGTGAACAGGTCTAAACTGGAATCGTGTGTGGGTACTAAAACATTTAGTCTTACCTCCACTACATTCCATTGCCCGCAACGCGTGGTCTGCAATGGCTCAGATGTACACCTTGCGTGATAACGAGACTCATGACAAGAAACTGGCGACAAGTTTCACCGATATGAAACACGATTCATATGGTGTAAGCGTTAACTGAATGAATTTAATCCATTGGAAAACGGTTATCAGATTTTTTCCTGTTCTTTTTCAGTTGTAGTTTTGTTATCGCTACACCATGCATTTGTCACTATCATTTAAAGGTTCATCATGGAAACTATTCTGCTGCATCGTTAGAAAGAACTGAGAGAGAGAATAATTTCTATATGTCCTCTCCGAAGCGCTTTTCTTTTCTTGTACTTAAAAAAAATTGAGTCCATATGAGCTCTAGCGGTTCACATGTGATGTGAAATAGGCATCGAGTTGTGTTGGTCTCACCACCATACTGACGTCACATCAAGAGGAAACCCCTTATCGCTGTGGCAAAGGTAACGAGGCTTGCAGTGCAGACCGCACACCATCAGACTAGAGACTGTTGCTGTAGGCAGCGACCCGTTGCACGTTTGTTAATCAGCTCCCGCCTAAACGCGATAAAGGTATGAATTCGATCTGAGATATGGGGACGTGTACGTGTGATGAATTACGGGTTGCATGCGTAAGAAAATCTCACTACAGAGAGAGAGAGAGAGAGAGAGAGAGAGAAATGGAATGAAATGAAACCTTGCTGAAATCCTGTCCTTGCTAAACCACACACACACACACACACACACACACACACACACACACACACACACACACACACACACACACGTACTTTCCCATCTTTATTTATTTCATCCAATGACACTCAACACCCTCTGAAACTTTTGACTGAAACCGGGTATTTGTAAGATCCCGGAATTCAGACCGGCGGTGTACCACATGACAGCGAAGGTATGGCCGGATCGACAATTCCATCCTCAAAGCACCCACTGCTTTCCTTTTGGATCGGAATTATTCTTTCTTTACTGGCTGTCCTTGTAACCGTACGGGTTCTTTGACTGGAACTTCCATAGCGTGTCACCTGCAACAAGTTCAAACCCAAACTGCATCTGTTCAATATAGGGCTGCCACACGTTGCGTTTCTGCAGGCCTACCAGCCGCAAAATGCCATCAGGACCAAGCGAAATAAATAAATGAAACGAAATGAGATTTTCATTTTTCAAGGATAAGAAAGGTAGGTGCGCATGCCTGTCTTTCATCTTGTTCTTGCTGTACTCCAGTAATATACATCAGTAGAACGATGAAATCAGGAACACAAATCAAAGAGGAATAAAAGGAAACAAAAACCCACCACCAACAACAACCAAAACAAGCAAGCAAGCAAGCAACAACAACAACAAATAAAGGGTGGGTGGGTGTTTGGGAGTTCAAAGTCCTTTTCCATCACTTAAGGGTGATATCAAAGACGGGGCAACGAGAAAAAAGGCCAGTACAAATGTTTGGCCCCAGCCGGGATTCGAACTCGCAACCCGAGCATTGCAAAGTCCAACGCTGTACCATTCGGCTAACCCGGCTCCCCCTCACAACAAATAAATACAAGACAAATTGAAGACAAAGAGACAACATTTACAACAACAACAACATTAAAAACAAGCATAATTTCCTCAGCTTGTATACGGGGAAGCCGGGATAGCCGAGCGGTAGAGCGTCGATGTTTCAATGCTCGGGTCGTGCGTTCGAATCCTGACAGGGGCCAAATATTTTGCGCTGGCCTTTTTCTCGTCGCCCCGTCTTCGATATCACCCACATGTGCTGGAACAAGACATTAAACCCTCAAACACCTGCCCACCAATCCCTGCTTGTATAATGACGGTAATGTAAAATTATTCGTACACATTTCCTGGAGCCCTCTCTCAGCCTTCCATCCCAGCTCCTTGTTGGCCTTGCTGGGGTCTGCAATCATAGCATCCACATCCCCTTCCCTCCGCCCCACGATCTTATGCGGGACCTGGAACGACAAGCAGCAGGGCCCGAATGTAAAAGTCAAGGTTAATTTAACCCACGGCTACGGGCCTAACTCAGACTAGGACAGAAGAACCCCCCCGCCCCCCCCCCCCAAAAAAAAATATAAAAAAAAAATATATATATATATATATATGGAAGCGAAGAAAGGAGGAAATAAATCCTTCTATAACGGCTTAGGCATCTTGCTGGAATGGACCCGCTTCCTGATTAAAACAAAAAAACAACAGAAAAATTTAACCCTAGAGCTAGTTTAGTTCGAGGTTAGACTTAGCCGGGGCTAAAATCCCTAACCTCGACTTCTACATGCGGAGCCAGGTAAATAACAACAACCACTAATAACAGTGGTAACAACGAATGCCAACAAATCACATAGCAAATATCAAGGAAAAGGTATATATATATAAGCGTATAATTATGATATAATACTAAGCGCATTAATATCGGCGCTTTATCCCAAATATTTGACTCAAAGCGCCGCGAGCTAAACCCAACACGCACGCTTACGTGAATCAATCACACGCATTCTCTCACACACTGGCAGGGTTGCACATTTTCCACAGCTTCTATAGGACAAAGTGTCCTGGAAACAGCAAAGTGATAGGACACAGTGTCCTGGCCACTTAGTGGCAATAAAAATTTTAATAGGACAAATGTCCGCTTGAGGTGGGAAAAATA